>JAKSZT010054030.1:3938829-4081759 GCA_026826555.1 Tolypeutes matacus | reverse complement strand
GAGATAGTCTAGCTCCTCATTTTAAGATATGAGGGTGTCTAATATCTGTTCTGTCATTCTCAGGCATTGGGATCTCTACTGTAATTCCGAGACCTGAAGAGTTTCATATGAATATCTTGTTATACCAGGAGCCTCAAAAGCCTTTTAGGAAATTGAGTTTCAGTTTGGATAGGCTTCTTCCATATCCATTGGAGGGGAAAAACACCTCTAAGCTTTAATTACATGTGTCAGTAGTTCCTGCCTAGTGGGTGAGAATCATTCAAGAACAGAGGAAACATCTCTGACCTGGATTTACAGAGGACTCAGAAGTCAATTAGATGTGGAGAGTCATCAGTCAAGAAGAAAGACTAGACCAGTTTTCTGGGAGTCTTTGTGTCTCAGCAAACAAGGATGCAGGAAAAAGGTTTGCAGAAGCAGATAAAGAACTCTAGAGGCCTGGAACCAAGAAGGAGAGAAGTGAGTATAGCAATAGAAGATTGAAAAGGAGATATCACTGGGCAAAGCACTGAAACCCATGCCTACTTTTTGCATATGTCTGAGTTTAAAGAGTCAGACGTGAAGCAGACTCTGCTTACCTTACTAGTTTCCTAGAGTAGCTACAACAAAGTAGTTAGAGCCTTAAAACAATAGAAATGTATTGTCTCACAGTTCTGGAGACTAGAAATCAGAAATCAAGGTGTCAACATGTAGGAGAGAATCCTTATTTGCCTCTTCCTACCTTTTGGTGGTTTACCAACAATCCTTGGCATTCATTGGCTTGCTGCTGCATCACTCCAATCTCAGCCCCCTGTCTTCACATGGCCTTCTTCCCAGGTCTATCTCTTCTCCTCTTCTTATAAGGATACCAGTCATATTGGGCTAGGGGACCATCTTACTCTTCTTAATTTAACTAATGGCATCTGCAATAAACCTATTAGCAAATAAGGGCACATTTTGAGGTAGTAGGGATTAAGACTTCAATATATCTTTTGCTGACATACAATTCAACCCAGTAACACCCAGTTATAGTAACTGGCTTCTTGCCTTTTTCTCCAAATCCTCACTTTATCTCATTTCCAATAAAATTAGTTTTACCCTTCAAGCTTGAGTTCCTCTCTTTACTGGCTGGTTTGCCCAGTAATACAGTGTGTTAAAAGCTGAAGTCTATCACCCAGGACAACTAACAAGAGGTGAGGATTGACAACCACCATACCAAGGAAATAAGAGAGCCTACAACTGCAAGCAAGAGAGTCCCATCCATCAGTTGTATGGGATCGAAGCCCCCTCTCAATTAGAAGTGGAGTAGACATCACCATCCCAGAATCCTCAGGATTGGGGCATGAACTATGGACTACTGTGGACTTACTAGTATTCTACTATAGACTTGTTGTGATTCTAGCAATGGAAGAAATTACAGCATTGATGTGGAGGCAGTGGCCACTGGAGGGTCTGGGGGGCAGAGGAAGTGAAAGACAGGTATAATGCAGGGGCTTTTTCAGGACTTGGGAATCATCCTGAATAGCATTGCAATGACAGATATATGCCATTATATATCTTCCCATAGCCTGCAGAATTGTGTGGGAAAGAATGTAAACTACAATGTGATCTATGGTCCATGCTCAATCGCAATGCCCCAGAATGCATTTATCAATTGCAATGAATGTGCCACACTAATGAAGGATGTTGTTTATGTGGGAGGGTGTGGGAGGTGTGGGGAGCGGGGCCTATGGGAATCCTTGTATTTTTTGTGTAACATTTATGTAATTTAAGTATCTTTAAAAGAATATATATATATATATATATATTTTAAGCTGAAGTCTAGCTTGGCTTCCTATTCTCTCTATGCACCAGAATCCTTGGAGAATTGTGAACATCTAGCTAGATTCCCACTATCAGCTTTTGCTTTTTCAAGATATTGTACTATGCTTGACTTCCAAGATCCTTCTCTGTCCTTAGGCTTGCTATTTTCATCTGTCCCTCATTTCTAAAGCTGACAACATAGTTTTAGTTTTTCCTACTTTCCTGAACATCCTCCTGTTATTCACTTGCCTTCTGAATCTGGGTTTAATTGGTCTTCAAGTTCCAGTCATCCCCGTATAAGCCATCCTACCACTACTAGTCAAGCTGTCAAACCAAGACATCGTAAAGTATGAATTCAACCTTAATTAATGAATTAATTAACTCATTGCTTAATTCCACAAATATTGATTGAAACTATACTCCGTGCCAGGCACTCTTTTAAGTATAGGAGATACATCGGAAGAAAAAGAATACATCCCTTATTCTCATAAAGATTATATTCTGGTGGGGAATACAACCCAAACAAAACAAAACAAAACAAAAAAACAAGTAAATATGTAATATGCCCAATAGTGTTGAATGCGATGGAAAAATATAAAGCAGATAGAGGAAAAGGGAGTCCTGGAGAGGTCAGGGCAGGCCTGCAGGATACATACAATAAAGGAACAAATATATATTCATGACAAGTTACTGGAACTTTGTTTCTCTAACATAACTTTCTTTCTCTGTTCCTTATATCATTATAAGGAAACAATGGGACTCTATAATAGGACACCTATGTACAAAAGCCATTTCCTTCTCTGACCCATCTGCCCAACTCCCTCTCCATTCCTTTGCAATGTGCCCTCTCCAAACCATGGTCCATTATCAAAAAAATCTACCTCATCTCTAAATGTTTCCTTCACACTGTTGTAACTGAAACCTGGCTCTGCCCTGAAGACCTTGCTTCCCTAACTGCTCCATATGGTGGCTATTTCCCTTTCATAGAACTCTTACTGTCTGACCAGAAGAGGACCCCTTTGGATCATGTGAACTAGACACTTGGTTAAAACCAATTCGATTGAGTCACACACCTCCTCCAAGCTGGAGCAGATTTCTCTCCAGCATTTTAGGATAGACGTTCAGTTGTGGTATGGAGCCAAGCTAGAAGGTCATGTAGGCCTTTGGTTTAAGTAGACAACCATTTGAAGGCAACTTTTTGAAAGTAGATGAGTGAGCTGAGAGCTGTCCTTTGGAGAAAAAAAGATACAGCAGAGACAAGACTCTCCGTGGTGAAAGAGAAAAAGTGTACAAGGGGAGGCTGGATACCTGTCCACTTGCAGAAAGCCTTCCTGTGCTTTCTGTGATTCAGTTCCCTGAGATGTGGGATTCTCATATGCTGAAAATAAAATGCTGCTCTTCCTTTTATTTTTTTGCTATTTTAAATGGTTTCTTTTCTGTGTAACCGAACAATGCAAGCCTCCTTCTGTGTTGGCTCTCCTCAGCATTCGTAGCAGGCTTATGTTAACTAAAACTTATATTTAACAGTTTTCCCAAGCCTTTCATCATCTGTCATCTGTGTGGCACCTAACCTTTAAGCCTCTACCCTCGTTTCTTCTCTAGAGAACATGCCCTTTCTTATAGAATAAGGGTCAGCAAACTGTAATAGGCCAGATAGTAAATATTTAATTAAGGCTTTGCAGATTATACTGTCTCTGTTGTAACCACTCAAAAATTCTGCTGTTGTAGCATGTAAGCAGTCATAGTCAATGTGTAAACAAACAAGAATGGTTACATTTCAATAAAACTTTATTTACAGACACAAATTTAATTTAATGTCATTTTCACAAGTCATGAAATACCATTCTTCTTACATTTTCAACCACTTAAAAGTGCAAAACCATTTGTAGCTCATAAATCTTACAAAAACAAGTGGCGGGTCAGATTTGCCTCACATTACATAGTTTGCCCTCACCTGTTTATTGGGGTGTGCCATATCTGATTATTGTGATCAATTTTATCTCCCTATGTTTTCAACTTTATAGGTCATCCTTTTGTATCCTTCTAAACATTTTGGAATAGCTTTCAGAAATACTTGGACAATAATCAAGTATCATGGATAAGAGTATGGGCTTCAAGTTAGGCTTCCTGAGTTCAGATGCTAATTCTACCAATAATTATCTGTATGACCTAGGACAAGTTAGTTAACCCCTTTAGATTTCTTCAACAGTAAAATGGGGTGACAATAGCACCCATCTTATGGAATCATTGTGAAGTTTAAATGTAATAATATGTATAGAGATCCTGGCATATTGACTAAGCACCAGTAATTGAAAGTTGCTAGAACTGCTCTTAAATATTCCACATTTCTTTACCCATCAACATTTGTTTTCAACATTATTTCCTCACTAATTCTAGTGCATCCTTCCCAAAAGAATATTTTCCATGGTATGTGAATAAGTAATAGGCCACAGAAAGTGTTTCATGATCACATCAGATTGGAAGCATCTGTACTAAACAATGTTAGATCATGCTCCTCTCTGTGATTTTGGTTTTGGGGAAACATGGCAGACTTTCTCAGAGTCATCTAAATAATGTTCATTTTAAACCTGCAAGAGGGAAATTTGGTATCCAAAGTTTCCCAAACTTATCTGAGCATGGAACCTTGAACTTGCAGACCTCAGAACATACTTTGGGGAATGTTGCCCCAATGGTTCCTTGCAACACCCATCCCTTTAAGGGCAGCATACTACTCTTATTGTGCTTGACATAGTTGCCTGCTTCCTGTTTTTTTAAGCTCTCTCCTCTCTCCCTGGGCTCTGTTACAGCATGCCCTTCCTGTATTTCTGTATCTCCATCATTGCTTCTCAAGTCTTTTCACTAAATTTTCTATCTCTGCCCATCCTTTAAGGTCTTATCTTTGGCCATCTTTCCCTCAATGATCTCATTCACACTCAGAGTTCTAACCTGAACCTAACACTCCCACATATATTTCTCCAGCCCAGATCTTTTACCTGATCATAGACCATCTCTCTAGCTGTCTGCTGAGAGCTATTGATGTATTCAAGACTTAACTCAATGTCTTTGACCATGGACTTGATAGTCCATCTCTGTTAATAATACCACCATCCCTGGAGCACAACCCTAACAGTAATCCCTACACTGTCCCTTTTGATTCAACCTTCACATCCCATCAAGTGCCATTCCTGCCCGTTCTACCTCCTTAACTGCTCTTGTCCTTCTCTCATCTCTCCTCAATCCTTGTACCTATTGCTTCTTTCTCTTCTGTTTCTCATCTCCAGTTTTAATTCCTGAAACCCATCTTTCATCCTGTAGATCCACTGATCTTTACAAAAGCAAATATGATTCTGTTACCTCATCAGTACTTCCAGATTTGCTACATGATATAACTCAGTCTACTCAACAGAGTACACAATACTCTAATTATCTAGCTCCCAATCTGTTACTACACTCTTACCATGAAACACAACTCTCCATATACCCCTTACAGTTTCTATACTGCATCATCATTCTGTCCCATTTTGTAGAACAATCACCCAGCCTGTTCTCATAAGAGTTTTTTAGTTTAAATTCTGCCAAAGAAAGAATTTGAGACAAGAATCCCTATTGACAAAATTATATATAAAAACTTTGAAATGGGGTGGGTGGGGGGAACCAAAAACTTAGCATGGGTCCTATCTAATGCAACCTTCCTGGTTATCTCCAACTTTCATCATCTTTGAACTATTTTACAACACAATAAGTTGTATAAAACTGTAGTATTGCAAGTGATTCTTGTCCATAGACATGTAGATTTTGTCCAGTGGAATGCAGTTGATTGTCCTGTGGCTATTGGTCAGTTCTGTCAGTTTTGCAAATTTTTGTAAATTTATTTAAACATTCCTTGTCTGCCTATCTCTGTGCAGTAATTTGAATTTTCCTTTAAATAGGTTTCCATATTTTGTAAATAACAATTAAAAACACCCAGTTATATTTGAATCTTAAATAAAAAACACATTATTTTATTTTTAGCATAAGTATGATCTCATGCAATACTTGAGATATACCGAAGAAAATATGAGTTGTTTATCTGAAACTCAAATGTAACTGGGCATCCTGTATTTTATGTCAACTCTATCTTTGAATCAGTTGTAACCTCTTAATGGTTCCCACATTTATTAATAATTTAAATAAAATCTTCAATATATGTTCAATAGTCATATGAGAGTCATGATATCACTTTTTAAAAAATCATACTTCAATAGCATGCAAATAGTTTATTAGGGAAGTAGAGGAATGGGAAAGTAAGATGCAAAAGGGAAAGCAGTTGATAAATGTATATTATCAATCCAGTTACTTCTGTGGGTAACTGGAGCTTAATCCCCTTAGGGAGCTTCCTATCAGCGTGGTACACATTTTCCAAATTACCTTACCCATGAGCGAAGAAAGTATGGTATTTATCCACCAACTCTTGTACTTACAACTCCAGTTGAAACCTTTCTCTTAATCATAAGCCATATATCAATGATTGAAGGATGCTTGGTAAGGCGTGGTTAATTCCCAACATGTCCAATCTACCAAGAGACTGGCCAAAGCCAGCTCTGATGTCATTTGAGCCAGTATACACTGATGTAGTAAGGACAAAGGTATATAGTCAGGCTACAGAAAACACCAGCTGCACTGGCCAAATGTACATATTCCTCAATATGCATTGCAAATATTACCCTCTCTATGCACCTTTGTTCCTTCCAGGGGTGATTTACAGTTCTGGCCTTTGTGACCCCATTATCTTTCATAAAAACTTCTCCAAAAGAAACTTTGGCAGATATTGCACTTATTTTTCTCAATATGTCTATCTCCTCCAAGTAGATTTTATACTTTGGAAGATAGAGACTAAGTTGTATTAGTATTTATAACCCAAGTCCTTTATAAGTGAACTGGAAAGGTTTATTGAATGAATGAAGAAGTAAGTGAATGAATGAACTTGCAGCAATTTTGGAGAAGAGAGAAATTGGAGAAGGCTTCAGCAGACAGTAATATCTAACTGGGGTCTCGAAAGATTAGAAAGAGTCTACCAAGATAGAGAAATCACTTTAGGCAAAGAAATCACTATAAGTAAATGAATGAAGAGAGTGGATTATATTCCACAAAATGTTTTTTACTCTTTACTAACAATCATTTATCATTCCCTATATATTTTGGGTGCTTTCCCACTCTTGTTCCTGAAGGATTTTAAAAGCTCAGCTTCTAGGAAGGACTTTAGAAAGAATGACAGAGCTATACTGTGATAGTCTTTACCACAGCGTCATCAAGACTAAATATAACCCAAAAGCAGCAGTAAACATTTCATCTGTGGCAATTAAGCATTGAGAAGCAATAACATTGCTATCATTTCCCTCCAAAGAGGCCATAATTGCATTGTATCTCCTACGTAATTAAATTTTCACACCACTTTCAAGGTTCGTGTATTTACAAACTAAATAATTGAAGTCATTCTCTTTTGAGTCTCTTACCAAGAAAGCCTTTTAAAATATCACTGTTTATCCTAGTAAAGTAACAGCATTTCCTACATATAAGGTGGCTTGTTTTGTCAATTAATACTGAAGGCCTTAACGTTTCTCTCACTCATTCCTAAGGCTCACCCATTCTTTATTTGAAAGCTGGGAGATGAAAAATAAAAAGAACTGTGCAGACTGGCCATCCAAGAAATACAGGAATCCATAAGTAATTGAATAAGAATGGTAACTAAGATTGAAGATAAATACTTTGGCATAAATCAATAAATATAAATTGGAGAATTTCTTCTTGCTATATTTAAGATTTGTGAAACACTGCTAACCACATAGAGTCCAGAAAGCCAATATCTATCATATGATCAAGGCAATGGGGAATATGGAAGACATTCTAGGATTGACCAGAAGGCATGCCAGGTCCTCTGAGGCATGTCCAGTGGGGCAAGACAGGAAGCCATGATTCTGTGGAGCTGAAGCTCAGAGTCAATAATGGTCTTTTGTGTTGGTGTGTGGGCAGGTGCATGTTTGCTGGTTGTGGTCAAATTCTGATAATAACCACATTTTTTTTTTTAAAGAACATACATTTATTATTTTACTGTTCTGAAGGTCAGAAGTCCAGCGTGGATCTCATTGGGCTAAAATCAAGTTCTGGGCAGGTCTGCATTCCCTTCTGGAGGCTTTCAGGCCAAATCAGCTTCCTGTGTCTTTTCCAGCTCCTAGAAACCACCCATATTTCTTGGTTTATGGCCCCCTTCCTCTATCTTCAGAGCCAGCAATGTTGCACCTCTATGACCCTTCTTACATCTTCTGCTGACTCTTTTTCTTCTGCCTCCCTCTTCCATATTTTTTTTAACTTTATTTTGTACATTTAATAATTGAAAATATAAACAATTAAAAACTAAAAAGTAAACACAGATGAATAAATATATACATTTCTCAATTAAATCTAATGGATACATATAAAAATTTTTTTTAATCAAACAATATATTACACAATATATTTGGTTCATAGTAATGCATACAAACAGTATTTGTCCTTTTGTGTCTGGCTTGCCTCACTCAACTTAATGTCCTCCAGGTTCATCCATGTTGTCATATGCTTTATGACTTCATTTCTTCTTACAGCTGCATAATATTCCATCGTGTGAATAGACCACAGTTTATCCATTCATCTGTTGATGGACACCTGGATTGTTTCCAACTTTTGGCAATGGTGAATAATGTTGCTATGAACCTCAGTGTGCAGATGTCTGTTCGTGTCACTGCTCTCAGTTCTTCTGGGTATATACCCAGTAGTGGTATTGCAGGGTCACGTGGCAAGTCTATATTCAATTTCCTTAGGAACTGCCAAACAGTCCTCCATAGTGGTTGTACCATCCTGCATTCCCACCAACAGTGAAGAAGTGTTCCTATCTCTCCATCTCCTCTCCAACACTTGTAGTTCTCTGTCTTTTCAATAGTGGCCATTCTGATAGGTGTGAAATGATATCTCATTGTAGTTTTGATTTGCATTTCCCTAATCATGAGTGATGTTGAGCATTTCTTCATGTGTTTTTTTGCCATTTGTATTTCTTCTTCAGAGAAATGTCTATTCAAGTCTTTGGCCCATTTTTTAATTGGGTCATTTGCCTTTTTATTGTTGAGTTGTAACATCTCTTTATATATCCTGGATATTAAACCCTTATTTTTTCCCATTGAGTCAGCTGCCTTTTCACCCTTCTGACAAAGTCCTGTGAGGTGCAAAAGTGTTTAATTTTGAGGAGGTCCCATTTATCTACTTTTTCTTTTGTTGCACGTGCTTTGGGTTTAAGGTCCAAGAAACCACCACCTACTACAAGGTCTTGAAGATGTTTCCCTACATTTTCTTCTAGTAGTTTTATGGTCCTGGCTTTTATATTTAGATCTTTGATCCATTTGGAGTTGATTCTTGTATAGGGGGTGAGATAGGGGCCCTCGTTCATTCATTTGGTTATAGATATCCAGTTCTCCCAATACCATTTATGGAAGAGACAGTTTTTTCCCATTAACGTGGGCTTGGTAGGTTTGTCAAAAACCAGTTGACTGTATAGGTAAGGGTTTATTTCTGGGTTCTCAATTCTATTCCACTGATTGATGTGTCTAACTTTATGCCAGTACCATGCTGTTTTGACCACTGTAGCTTTGTAATACGTTTCAAGGTCAGGCAGTGAAATTCCTCCCACATTGCTCTTCTTTTTTAGAATACTTTTGGCTATTCGAGTGCACTTACCCTTCCAGATGAATTTGGTAATTGCCTTCTCTAATTCTGTAAAATAAGCTGTTGGGATTTTGCTTGGTATTGCTTTGAATCTATAAATCAGTTTGGGCAAGATTGACATCTTCACGATATTTATTCTTCCAATCCATGAACACGGAATGTCTTTCCATTTGTTTAGGTCTTTTTAAATTTCTTTTAGCAGTGTTTTGTAGTCTTCTGCATATAGGTCCTGTACTTCTTTGGTTAAATTAACTCCTAGGTATTTGAGTCTTTTTGTTGCTATTGAAAATGGAATTTTCCTCCTGATTTCCTCCTCAGATTGTTCAGTACTAGTGTACAAAAACATTACTGATTTTTGCGTGTTGATCTTGTATCCTGCCACTTTGCTGAACTCATTTATTAGTTCAAGTAGTTTTGTTGTGGATACTTAGGATTTTCTAAATACAGGATCATGTCATCCGCAAACAGTGAGAGTTTTACTTCCTCTTTTCCTATTTGGACGCCTTTAATATTTTTGTCTTGTCTAATTGCCCTAGCTAGAACTTCTAGTACAATGTTGAATAACAATGGTGACAGCGGGCATCCTTGTCTTGTTCCTGATCTTAGGGGGAAAGCTTTCAACCTTTCCCCATTGAGTATAATGTTGGCTGTGGGTTTTTCATATATGCCCTTTATCATATTGAGGAATTTCACTTTTATTCCTACCTTTTAAAGTATTTTTTATCAAAAAAGGATGTTGGATTTTGTCGAATGCCTTTTCTGCATCTATTGAGATGATCATGTGGTTTTTTTCCTTCAATTTGTTAATGTGGTGTATTACATTGATTGATTTTCATATGTTGAACCAGCCTTGCATACCAGGAATAAATCCCACTTGGTCGTGATGTATAAGTCTTTTGATATGCTGTTGGATTTGATTTGCAAGTATTTTGTTGAGAATTTTTGCATCTATGTTCATGAGAGAGATTGGTCTGTAATTTTCTTTTCTTGTGGAATCTTCATCTGGCTTTGGTATTAGGGTGATGTTGGCTTCATAAAATGTGCTGGGTAATTTTCCCTCCTCTTCAATTTTTTGGAAGAGTTTAAACAGGATTGGTGTTAATTCTTTTAGAAATGCTTGGTAGAATTCACCTGTGAAGCCATCTGGTCCTGGACTTTTCTTTGCTGGGAGATTTTTTATGATGGATTCAATCTCCTTAATTGTGATTGGTTTGTTAAGTTCTTGTATTTCTTGTTGTGTCAGTGTAGGTTGGTTACGCGTTTCTAGAAATTTGTCCATTTCATCTAGGTTGTCTAGTTTGTTGGCATATAGTTTCTCATAATATCCTCTTATGATTCCTTTTATTTCTGTGAGGTCCTTTGTAATTTCCCCCCTTTCATTTCTGATTGTATTTATTTGCATCTTCTTTCTTTTTTTCTTTGTTAGTCTAGTGAGAGATTTGTCGATTTTATTGATCTTCTCAAAGAACCAGATTTTGGTTTTGTTGATTTTCTCTATTGTCTTTCTGTTCTCATTTTCATTTATTTCTGCTCTAATCTTTATTATTTCTTTCCTTCTTTTTGCTTTGGGATTGGTTTGCTGTTCTTTTTCTAGTTTCTCAAGTTGTTCAGTTAAATCTTTGAGTTTAGCTCTTTCTTGTTTTTTAATATACGCGTTTAGGGCTATAAATTTCCCTCTCAAGTCTGCCTTCGCTGTATCCCATAAGTTTTGATATGTTGTGTTCTCATTTTCATTTGTCTCAATATATTTACTGATTTCACTTGCAATTTCTTCTTTGACCCACTGAATATTTAGGAGTGTGTTGTTTAGTCTCCACACATTTGCAAATTTACTTTTTTCCTGTCTGTTATTGATTTCTAGTTTCATTCCATTATGATCTGAGAAGGTGCTTTGTATAATTTCAATCTTTTTGTATTCATTGAGAGCTGTATTGTGACCTAACATGTGGTCTATCCTGGAGAAAGATCCATGGGCACTTGAGAAGAATGTATAACACGCTGAGTTTGGATGCAGTGTTCTGTATATGTCTGTTAGGTCTAACTTGTTT
The DNA here is from genome assembly GCA_026826555.1 of Tolypeutes matacus. Taxonomy (NCBI): domain Eukaryota; kingdom Metazoa; phylum Chordata; class Mammalia; order Cingulata; family Chlamyphoridae; genus Tolypeutes; species Tolypeutes matacus. The sequence goes on along the minus strand of JAKSZT010054030.1, from coordinate 4,070,204 downwards.
ATCATATTGTTCAAGTTCTCTGTTTCCTTGTTGATCTTCTGTCTAGTTGTTCTATCTAATGATGTGAGAGGGGAGTTGAAGTCTCCAACGATTATTGTAGAAATGTCTATTTCTCCCTTCAGTTTTGCCAGAGTTTGTCTCATATATTTTGGGGCACCCTGGTTAGGTGCATAGATATTTATGACTGTTATATTTTCCTGGATGATCGTCCCTTTTATTAACATATAATGGCCTTCTGCATCTCTTATCACTTTTTTGCATTTGAAGTCTGTTTTGTCTGATATTAGTATAGCTATGCCTGCTTTTTTCTGTTTACTATTCAAGTGGAGTATCTTTTTTCAAACTTTTACTTTCAGCCAGTTTGTATCCTTGGGTCTGAGGTGAGTTTCTTGTAAGCAGCATATGGATGCCTCATATTTTTTTATCCATTCTGTCAGCCTGTATCTTTTGATTGGGGAATTTAATTCATTCACATTCAATGATATTACTGAAAATGCACTATTTATTTCCTCCATTTTATTCTTTGGTTTTCAAAGAATATTTGAAACCTCTCTGTTTATTTTTGTCTCTCTGTTTATTCTTTTGGTTATCCTTTCTGCTTTTCTTTCTTCTATACTCTCCTCCAAGCCTCTCTCTCCTGTCTTTTTCTTTCAGGTTCTAAGGCTTCCTTTAATATTTCCTGCAAAGGTGGATTCTTTTTCGCAAACTCTCTTAGTTTCTCTTTGTTTGTGAATACTTTATATTCACCTTCATATTTGAAGGACAGTTTTGCTGGATAAAGAATTCTCGGCTGGCAGTGTTTCTCCTTCAGTTTCCTAATTGTATCTTACCACTGTCTTCTCGCCTCCATGGTTTCTGAAGAGAAATCTGTACTAAGTCTTACTGGACATCCTTATTACGTGATTGTTTGCTTCTCTCTTGCTGCTCTGAGAATTTTCTCTTTATCTTTTACATTTGACATTCTGAATAATATGTGTCTTGGCATAGGTCTCTTTGGATTTATTCTTATTGGGGTACGGTGTGCTTCTTGGACATGCAAGTTCATTTCTTTTGTGAGAGTTGGGAAATTTTCAGCTATTATTTCCTCAAATACTCTTTCTGCCCCTTTTCCTTTCTCTTCCCCTTCTGGAACTCCCATGACACGTATGTTGTTGCGTTTTGTGTTGTCATTCAACTCTCTGAACCCCTGCTCAATTTTTTCCATTCTTTTCTCTCTCTCTTCTTTTCTCTCTTCAATTTTAGCTGCTCTGTCTTCAGTATCACTTATTCTTTCTTCTATCATTTCGAGTCTGCTGTTGTATGCCTCAAATGTATTTTTTACTTCACCTATTGTGTCTTTCATTCCCATGAACTCCGTTACTTTTCTGTTCAGGATTTCGAATTCTTCTTTGCGTTCGCTCAATGACTTCTTGATGTCATTTATCTCTTTAACTATATCCTCTTTCATCTCATTAATTTGATTTTGGAAATTTGTGCTCATCTCACTGATTAGTTCTCTCAATTCTGCATCTCTTCTGGGACTTTGCTGTATTCCTTTTCTTGGGCCATGTCTTCTATTTTCTTAGTATGGCTCGTAATCTTTTGCTGGTGCTTAGGCATCAGGTTAGTTTGTATTTTACTTAGATGCTCTATCTCTTTTTCTTTTATGGGGTTTTAGTGGCAGGAGGCTGTGAGTTACCACAGCTCTTTTATTTTTGGCTCAACCTTGATTGTTAGGATTGTTCTGCTGGTTGCTCAAAACTGGACACTGGACCCAGTAATTGGTTGTAGAGTCGTTTCCTAGGCCTTGGGCAGAGAGTCTATAGAGGCCAGGAAAGGCCTCTCTTACTTATTAATTTTCTTATGTGCACTTCCTTGGTCTGCCAGGAGATGGTGCTTGTTGGCAGCTCTCAATTCAGTTCCTGGTCTGAGCATATTTGTTGTGACACAGACCAGATCAATGTGATAGAGCTTCCTGTCTGGGGGCTAAGAGCCCTGTGATTCAAACTTTCTGAGACAGTTCTCCAGACTTCTCTCATAGTGTCCCTCTTTTCCCAGCTAGGAAATATTTCCACTCCCTTCTGAATCCTCAACAATCAGTCCCTGTTAGTAGAGGAGGAGATTGGGAGGTTTGTATATCTTTAGCCCCTTGCAGGCTCCAAGGCAAACAATGGCACAGCCCCACCCGGCCTGGGAGGGCTCTCGGGACAGGGCAGACCAAACCTGGGAGTCAAAAGCACAGTCAGCCCCAGGCTCTCTCTCCCCTCTCCCATGGAGTCCTCAACAGTTAGTCCAGGCTAGAAGAGAGGGAGGTTGCGAGGATCAGATTTCTCCTATCCTTCCTAGGCTTCCAGGGCAAACCACTGTGTGGAAGGGTCCATGGGGCTCTGCAGCCCAAATTTACAGGTCAGAACCTGAGTGAGCCTAAGGCTGTGTCCCTCTCTCTCCCCTTTCCAGGAGTGGTAGATCCCTGGAGCCCCCTTTGTCTGTGGTCGCAGGTCCAGTGGCCCGAGAGTTCTAAAGACTGTGGGGGAGGGTGCCGGCAGCAGCAGAAGCTGCTACTTCCCACTCACGGTTCTGTTGTCGCAATTTCCCTTTTCTGAACCTCTCTTCTCTGGGTAGTGTGCAGCTTTCACCTGCTGTCCTAAACCCTAGAAGATCTTTTTTAGGGCTGTTTCAGCCTGTCCTCTAGATATTTTTCTGGAGAAGAGATTCCCATGTCTTACTAGTCCGCCATCTTCCCAGAAGTCAGGAACCACATTTTGAATATGGTAGAACCATTTATTTTGGAGCTGAACCCAGCCAGTGTCTGATGTAACTGTCCAACCCAAGAGAGTCATAAAGATTCACGGGAAGATTCTTGTGTTGTTTGGAAAGATCTTGGTTATTGTCATCACACTAACCTGGTATATCTAACCCCAGTTTTCCTACCTATTTTCTATGTGTCTTTGGGAAAACATAATTTCTCTGAACCTTAATTTTTTTATCTATAAAATGGAGATTTTAATAGATTATAATACATTGTAGGATTACTTTGAGTATTAAATGAATCCCTGTATGAAAATCCTTTCATGTAATGCTTGGAAAATTGTAAGTGCTCAATAATGATTTTCTTTCCCCTTCTCTAAATCCCAGAAAAATGGAGGCTAGTGAATGGTAATATATCTCCAATTTGCTCCCATACTACTCACTTTGGTTGCCTGGCCCAGACCACTTCCTTCATTAACGGTGCCAGGGTACCCACAGACACTTGACTTTCTCATTCTGGACTTAACATGACAAGGATAAACTCTCAGGTCTGGTATTCTGGTCCTCTTCCTACTATGACCATTCCCTCTAGCCTTAGGCATGGAGTCTCAGCTCTCACTGCTTCCCAGTAGAATCCAAGCATCCTACTCAGAATGCATTCCCCTTCCAGTTGTTCATGCATTTCTCAGGATGCTGCTTGTTATTCTCAAATATTTCATAATTACAAATCTTAGAGAATTACATCAAAAATTTCTTTTCTCCAGGAAGATTAATTTTCATATCTTTATGAGGTTTTATTTGAATCATTTTACAAAAAAAAAAAAAAGAGGCTCAGAGTTTATGAAATTTTACCAAGTTCACAGTGTTGGTAAGAGATGGAGTCAGGATTTAAATCCCTGATGTCTAATTACAAAATGTAAACTCTGAGCTCATATGACAGTCTAAAACACACTACAGAACACATCCTTTCTTAAACTCAGCTTGAATTCTTCCCTATTTTTGTTTGGTTGCATTTATTTTATTCCTTTTTTAGATCACTTTTAAATTCCTTAAATTCCAAAGACTGAATCCATCACTACTGTATTTCTTATATTTCTTAGATTTAGATTCAGATTCAGTTAACATTCTTGGGGCATCTACTTTGATCTCGGCAATTGGCAAAAAAAAAAAATTTCATGCACACTAACCTTAACAAATCTGTAAGACATTGAGATGTATGTATTATTATTTGCTCCTATCAGAGTTGATCACTGATATCTAAATCTCTAGAAAGTAGAAGACTGGATGTGAATACAAGGGGCCTGATATCAAGCTCCAAGATCTTTCTACTACAAAACCCACTGCTTAGCATTATACCATGAATAGACAGGACATTTGGTTAATCCCTGTTGAATAAATAAATAGTTAAAAGAAGAATTCAATGGCAATGGAATAAAAGTCACCCAGGTAGAGATATGTACTATAATAACACACACTTTTTAAAAATCAATCAATTAAATGGAGATGATCCTCAAGGGAATGCAAAACCACAGATTTTGAGAAGGAAATTAAGCAATGTACAGGGCAGAATAAAATGGGAGTGATTAAGGAAAAAATGAATAGTAAAGTGACAGTGGTAGCTTGGATGTGATGTGCTAAAACAATGGGCCGGAATTATGACAGGATGAAGGCTCAGAGGAAAGTCACTGATATATAAAGATTCAACTTGAATGGACACACATCCAATTTTACTTGACCTGGCACACACATTGGAATTGATTTCTTCATCTAAATGCTTTCCTTGGCCCCAGGCTCAGTGAATGCTTTCTAACCCTGCCCTTGCTACAAGATTTTGGTTATTGTCATCAGACTAACCTGGGATATCAAAAGTGTCTTCTTTTCCCCCATAGCACTAATAATCTGAATTGGAACTTAAAGACTATTTGCACATTCAACTCCTTACTTTCTCCTATCTCCATTCATATATTCCCTTATGGAATTTATATATGTTTTTTTTTTCCTAGCCCCCACTAGATATGACAGGGAGAAAGATGTTGAAATAAATCATATCTCATTAATCTCTGAATACCTTAAGATCATGTTTCCCACACTGCATCCAAATAAGTTTCAGAAATACAGGGAAAACCAAGTAAAACAAAGATATGGTGTAGGACTTCTCAAGATTTTATTTCTCTAATATGTCTTATGAATTGCCAAGGGGGGGATACAATTTGTAGGCTTTCCCAATTTATAGAACTACAGATTGCTCCTGCTCCCCACCACACACACACACACACACACCAAGGGTGATCTTTATTCCTTAGAGATCAGTTTCCCTGAGCATAGGTGAAAAAACATTGTTCAAAAGACTTAGCATCAGGCCACGATTGAAGAAGATGCCCCTTAAATGTTCATGAAATAAAGCAGCACATCTGTAAAAATTAATCATATTTAACATTTTAATTATGTCGTTTTATAATTTCCCTGGCATTTAAGCCCTCATAGTTATAGTGTGGTATTTTCTGTATTTATCCACTTGTATTTACAGTGCTTGATTTTGGGCTCCTAACTTCAATATCATGCATTGGAAATCCTCCTTGTTTATACAATTTAATTGCCTCTCCATTTGTTGACCAATGTGGAAGATAAGACACTTTCTCACATTGACTGGTGTACCTTAGAGCCTAGAATCAGTCATTCCATAGTAGCCAACATTCCCCAAATCTTAGTGGCTTATATAACACAGGCTAATTCCTTGCTTATATTACCTGCCCAGTGCAGTTTGTCTGTGGCTCTACTCCATGGTATCTTCTTTCTGGGGCTCAAGCTAAGGATCATATCAGCAACAGTCCAGTAGCCATCCAAAAGAAAAAGAAAGTGAAATGCCATAGTGGCTCATAAAGCTTATGCTCCAACTTGGCAGACATCACTTCCACTCACATTTCTTTGTGCTAAGCAAGTCACATGGCTAACGCCCATGTCAATGGAAAAGAGAAATATAATCATCTCACAAAGAAGGGCAGCAAATATTTTTTAACATAATACAGTCTATCTTCTGCATTTGGGTTTCTCCTTTCCACTCAGGCCTAGATCTTAAAAGCTGGTAGCAAACTAATATATTAAATCATCCTGGCTTAGATATTTAACAGGTGCAGTAAAAAATGCAATCATTACAGTTACAGTTTTATTTTTTTAATCCTATTTTCTGATAGATACATTCAATCTTTCAGATTCACTCCCTTATTCATTTCCAACTAACCAAAACTCAGGGCAACTTGCTCCTGCTACTGGAACATGAAAATCCCACCTCTTCTTCTTCCATCTAAAGATGTAGTGAATTTAGAAAAATGTACATTCTATTCTGAATCCATTCCCTGATGGCCAGACTCTACTGGCGCTGATTCAAGATACAAGAAATTTAAATAAGATAAGAAAACTCAAAATATTATTTGTCTGTGTAAAAGTAATATTAATCATGAACCTTAAAGTAAAACAGTTTACAATTTATGCCAGTTTACTGTGCAGCACAATAAGGATGACGTGTACCATAAAAAGTCAGATAAACTGTGTGGTAAGTTTGATCACAACAGTAAACTCTGTTCATACACTTTCTTATAGCTTAGGAATCATAAATCATCCATTTACCATCTAGAATAATAATGATGATGGTAAACAGCACATGGTTGAAACAGTTGTTCATATTACCTTGAACAAACCATGATCCACTGATATCATAAACCTCCATCATTTTGTTCAATTGAACAAAAATTCCAGCATTTTCTATGCAATTCCAAACCATTATTTGCATACCAAGTGGTTTAATTTGAAAAGTCAGTAGGAAAATATGCAGGAGCAAAGTGAAAAATGCATTTAAAATTCCAGTTGATGAATTTTATACAGATCCTTATTTTGTGTAACAGGAAGATGTCTACTTTGATCAGATTTTTTTTTAATGTTTTATAATTTGTAGCACACATTCTGGTTTAGTTTTCAAACCGAAAATGAAGTGAGCTGTAAATAATTGTAAACACCTACAAAATACTTGTTTATAGGTTGTTTCCTTTTTGTTAAATTAAAGCAAATATAAGGGTAACCACAGAGCAAAGTCACTCTCATCTCTTTATTTTATGGTGTGCTTCTTTGAAAGGAAAGAGAAGAAACAGAATTGGGACTAATATATACCAGGGACTGAACTTGACCACAATACAACATGCCTTTGGATCAAGCTGTGCATGAGCCCGTTATCTATAATGGCTTACATTTGCCCCAAATACACACACACACACACACACACACAAGTTTGAGGGCAATAGGCAGTGGAAAGTTTATAGAGATTCTGGGAGTCAGAATTTTTAGAACTGAAAAAAAGCTTCAGATATTACCTAGGACCACTGTGCTGCCAAATTCCAGAAATAAAATTTACCTTGCTTTATACACCTGGCACATCGAGATGCTCCCGGGAATACAATGGAAATGGTGGTCCCTAGAGTATACAATTGGCAGTATCCAGTCCAACCCTTTTGGTTGACAGATGGGAAAACTCAAACCTAGGGAGGGAAAGTTTTCTGCCCAAGGTCTTCCCCTGACAGCTTCATAAACCTGCTTTGAAATAGAAGGAGCAATTTCCACGACTAGATTATAGATGTTAGCAATTCCTACAGGCCATTGTTCCTGGAGATCTTTACCTATGATCATATGGCTGTATTCAAAGCTTGATCTATCTAGAATCTAATGCTTTGAGCTGTTCTCCATTTATTTACTCAGCGTTCTTGAAACAAAGGAACAGGAAACAAGTAAGGTCTCCCAGGTTTTGGTAGAGGGAAAAGAGAGAAAAGTGTGGCTGTAAGAGAACACAGAGGGAGGCAGTTTGAACAGGAATTTGATGAGACCAAAGGTAAACTGAACTTATCCAGTATAGGCTAAGGGCAGGCCTGCTGTTAATCTCTCTTTCCTACGCTTCTCTTTGGAGTTCTTATATCTATTGCTATAATTTCAATATTTGGCTTCTTCATATGGAATGTGAAGTTTGAAATACCTACTCTCAACCAAATTTCAGTCTGTTGCAGTAATTACTTAACTAGTTGCATTTTGTATGAACAAACTAGTGCAGCACCAATTTGACAAAGGATATGGAAATCCAGAATCATGGCTGATTTAATGCAAATTAATACTGTAAACCAAGTGACAGAAGAACACATGATCCAGAGAAAATAGGAGTGAATCAGTGGGACAAGATTTAATATTAATTTAGTGCATACTATAAGCTAGACACTTCATTAATTTTTTTAAACAATTTATTGAAGTATATCATTTCATATATGAACATACATAAGCAATAAGTGTTCAGCAAACATTATGAACCTACAAAACAAATATGCATAACATCATACAGGGCTCCCACACATCATCCCACCACAAATACCCTGCATTGTTGTGAAACATCTGTTAACAAATTGTGAAAGAGCATCGTCAAAGTATTACTGCTAACTATAGGCTGTATCTTACTCCCCTATACTTTTTTTAAGGATTTATTTATTTATTCACTTACCCCCATCCATTTTTACCCCTCCCCCCCGTTTTTCCTGTTTTTGTTGTTCGCTGGGCAATTCTCTGTATCCATTTCCTGCCCTCTTTTCTCATCCTTCTCCTCCTATCTTCACTGGGATTCAATCCTCGGAACCCCCGACGTGGGAGAAAGGCGTCCTACCGCCTGGGCCACCTTAGATCCGGGTTTTTTTGGCACGTCTAGTCTTGGCTTTCCCTTGTGTCACTCTCTTGTTACGTCATCATCCTGCTGCATGGTTCACGGGGACTGGCGGCGCACCTGAGCACGGGGCCTGGTGGCCCACACACCTTCTATATTTTTCTTCTTTTTATTTTTACCAGGAGGTCCCGGGGATCGAACCCAGGTCCCTCCATATGGGAGATGGATGCCCAACCATTTGAGCCACATCCGCCCCCCTGCTATATCTCTTAAGGTTGACCAAAGATACCTAGAGTTACAGTCATTTCCTATACAGGATGGTCATATAATAAATTTATCACCAGCATTCTCAAAGCAAGAACTGGAGAGAAAAACTAGGTCTGGGGACACATGCATGGTTTCTAACATAGCAAATGTTTAGCCTACCCTGATTATCACAAAATCAGGACAGCAAGAATATTTGCAATCATTAAAGCTTTTTGTTTTTAGTAACAAAAACTCCAAATTTCTAGCTATTCGTATAACCACAAACATAAAGAACGCATTTCCCATCTTCCTTTGTAACTAGGTATGACCATGTGACTAAGTTCTGGCTAATGAAATGTAAGTGTGATGTGACAGCTTCTTAAAAACTTCCTCAAAAGATAAGGGGCCTGTGTGCTTTGCACCTTACTTCTATCCTACTGGCTGGAATGCAGAGAGTTGGATGGAGCCTGATAATATGCAGCACATCCTAAGTATTTCAGAGCAGTACACGGGAACCAACCTGGATCTCTGACATTTTTTGAAGTCACATAACAGCCCCGGTGCTCCTACCTCAGAACATTTTTACACATGATAAAAATAAACTTTCATATCATTTAAGCTATATAATTTGAGGATTCTGTTATCTGAAACTGAACATAATCCCAACTGATAATCCTTCACTTTACAAGTGCAAAACCTGAGGATGAAGTAAAAAAAGAAAATGCCCATTCAGTTGCCAATCACTGATAGAGACAGTATTTATACTAAGGACATTTCTGACCCCAAAATCTGTGTTATTTCCTTTGGAATATGCAACCTCCTGATTAACATCAGGAGAAGACAGCCCAAAAGCAGAGAAAAGGGAGACAGCTAAATTCTAATAGGCAAGAGGAAAAGATTGTGATGGTCACAAAGACTTCATCCTGTCTAGAAATGTCGTGAATATATCAGAGAAGTTATCAATCCTATGGTGAGCTAATCAGAGCCATTTTCCAGGATGTTGGAGCTTGGAACCAGTGAAAGCATTAAAAGATCCAATTCTGAAGGTTTAACTGAGGTTACTATCTTTGATTTTGCAACTACTTCTCTCACTGCTCCCCCTACTCCCACCCAGTCTTTTTTGTTCTCTCTTCCTTATGCACCTTCCTCCATGCTTGGTCCTGGGCTCTCTTCTCTCTCCCACTTTGCCATTAGGTGATCTATTTCATTGCTGGGTAGAGTTACAGCCTTGGCCCCTCCTGTGAGGTACACACCAGTCTCCTTGATCTAGCAATCCACTTGGAAGTATCAAGTATCTGACTGATGTCTCAAAATTAATCTATTTTAGTGATCCCTTGATTCCTCCCCTGAAACTTGTTCTTTTCCCATCCATTTCTGCTCTTTAAAAAATGGCTTCCCATGCATCAGTAGCTCAAGCCATAAATCTAAGGATAATCTTTGATTTCTCACTCTTCCTCCACACTGTACAACCAATCCATCAGCAATTCCAGCCAATTCTACATGCCATCTATGTATCTTATCTTCATTTTGTCACCACTGCCAACCCTTTGTTTTCTTTCATCTTGATTCCCAATAGTAGTCTCCTTATTATTGCTTACCCTCAAAGGATTATTTTATGTTACTTGTAACACCAAACGCTAATGACTTTTAATTTGAAAAACATCAAATAAAACATTTTTTATAACAAATTAATGTCCAATTAAAGATGACTTACATGACAATCTGTAACTCATTATTTTCTAAATTGGAACATGGTTTTCTTTATGGTAATTATCATTTTTTGTTATTCTTTTACATTTCCAATGTTTTTTTATGTTTTTTTATTTGCAGTGAAATTACAAGCATAAAATTAGCCATTTTAAAGTGAAAAATTCATTGGCATTTAGTACATTCTCAATGTTGGGCAAACATCACCTCTACCTAGTTCCAAAACACTTTCCTCACTCCCAAAGAAGTGATTAATCAGTTACTCCTATTTCTTCCTCTTTCCAGAGTTTGCCAACCACTAATTTGCTTCCTGTCTCTATGGATTTTTCAATGCAAGGTATTTCAAATAAATGGAATCATACAATAGGTTAACTTTTCTTTCTGGTTCCTTTCACTTAGTATTAATATTTTTGAATTTCATCCATGTTGTAGCATATATCAGTACTCTGTTCCTTTCTATGGTCAAATGATATTCCATTTTATGTATATACCGCAATTTGTTTATCCATATATCCATGGATGGACATTTGGATTGTTTCTACCTCTTGGCTCTTATGAACATTCATGTACAAGTATTTGTTTGAATACCTATTTTCCATTCTTTTGTGTATATACTAAGGAGTAGAATTGCTGAGTCATATGGCATTTCTGTTTAAATTTTTGAGAAAACTACCAAAATGTTATCCAATATGGCTGAATCATTTACATTCCTACCATGAGAGGGTGTTGGAATTTTTTCTGTGCCAATTGCAATAATCATGTAGGGCTTTTTATCCCTTCATTCTACTAATATGGTGTATTACGTCGATGGATTTTCTTATATTGAACCAACCTTCCATTCCTGGGATAAATCCCAGTTGGCCATGGTATATAATCCTTTGAATATGATGCTTGATACGCTTTGCTATCATTTGGTTGAGGATTTTTGCATCCATATTAATAAATATCAATAGTTGTCTTTTCTTGTGATCTTAATCTGGCTTTTGTATCAAGGTAATGTTGGTCTCATGGAGTGAGTTAAGAAATGTTCCCTCCTTTTCAATTCTTTAAAAGAGTTTTTTTGTCTGATAATTTTGCCTTGGTGTTTTTAAGGATGTAACATGCTATTTGTAGGTCAAAGCTATATTGGAAAAACTGTTAAAAGAAAAATTATATTAATTGTTCTAGGACCTCTCACTGATCAATAGGTGGGAGCTTTAATGTACTGGATTTCAAGCTCTCAAAATGAAATGATAAACAAAAAAAAAAAACAAAAGGAGTTTGAGAAGTATTGGTATCAATTTCCTCTGACTGTTGGCAGAATTCACCATTGAAGCCATCTGGATCTGAATTTTCTTTATTGAGAAGTTTCTTATTTATGATTCAACTTCTTTACTTGCTATAGGTCTATTCTGATTTTCTATTTCTTCTGGAATCACTTTCAGTAATTTGCATAATTTTTAGAATTTTTTCACTATAAAAATATATTTTTTGATGTTTATTGTATTATCATTCTTCTTATTTCTGTAAGGTCAGTAAAAACAGTCCCACTTTTGCTTTTTATTTTAGTATAATTTGGTTCTTCTACATTTTTTTTTCAGTGTAGCTTAAAGGTTAATCAATTTTGTTGATCTTTTCCAAGAACTAACTTTTTGTTTTATTCTTCTCTCTATTTTTTCTGTATTTCATTTATCTTATTTCTTCTTTAATATTTATAATTTCCTTCCTTCTAGTTTTATTTTTATTTTGATCTTCTTTTTCTAGTTCCTTAAGGCATAAAATTAGGTTATTGATTTGAAATCTTTCTTTTTTCAAAATCAGCATTTAAAGTTATAAATTTCACTCTGAGAACTGCTTCTGTTGCATCCCATAAATTTGGTATGTTGTGTGTTCATGGTCATTTATCTCAAAGTATTTTCTAATTTCTCTTGTGATTTCTACTTTGAACAGTTGGTTGCTTAAGAGTGTATTATTTCATTAGCATTTACTTGTGAATTTTCCAGTTTTCCTTCTATCATTGATTCTTTGTTTCATTCCATTTTCATCAGAAAAAGATACTTAAATGATATCAATCTCTTTAAATTTATAGATACTTGTTTTATGGCCTCACATATGGCCTATCCAGAAGAATGTTCCATGTGCATTTCCATCTGCTGCTGTTGAGTGGCAGGTTCTCTACGTTTGGTAGGTCTAGTTGGTTTGTAATGTTTTTCAAGTCTTCAGTTTTCTTATTGATTATCAATATAGTGCTCTATTCATTATTGAAAGTGGCCAAAATCTCTAATTATTACTTTAGAACTGTCTGTTTCTCCCTTAAGTTCTGACAATGTGTGCTTCATATATTCTGGGGCTCTATTGACAGGAACATACAAGTTTACAATTGCTATATTCTCTTGATGAATTGCCCCTTTTATCAATAAATAATGTCTTTCTTTGACTCTTGTAACTATTTTTGACTTAAAGTTTATTTTGCATGATAGTAGCAACCCCAGTTCTCTGTTGGTTACTATATTCAAGGAATATCTTATTCCATACTTTCACTTTCAACCTACTGGTGTCTTTGAATCTAAACTGAGTCTAATAAGGCATATAAATGTGTTCAAATGTTCCTGGGGCATTGTCACGGTGGGTGGAGATTCACACAATAACTGAAAGAATATTGAATTCCCACCCTGAGGAGCTCTGCCACATTCTCTGATGGAACAGCAAGAATCCCCTAAGTATAGAGGCAATGGCTACTGAAGGAGGATGGTCAGTTGATGGGCCCTTGATATTGATGACTGTGCTTATGAAACTTTACTCTTGAAATTGAAATTTAGCAAGTACTATAGGGTGCTTAAGTGTTACCTCCTGACAGCCTCCTTGTTGCTCAAATGTGGCCTCTTTCTATGCCAAACTCAGCATATAAATGCAATAATTTCCCCCCCAGCATGGGACACGGCTCCTGGGGTAGAGTTTCCCTGACATCAAGAGATTACTTCCAAGCATCAAGTAGCAGTGCAACTGGAAAAAGAACTTGACCAAAAGGGGGAAAAGGTAAAGACAAATGAGTTTATATGGCTAAAAGGCTTCAAAGTGAGTTGGGAGGTCATTCCAGAAGTTATGCTTATGCATGCCTCAGCAGGATCTCATTGCCTGTCAAATTAGACACTACCCCAAATAGTGGGGCTCCTGAGGGCTCTGGAGACACCAGGGCACTATAGTCAGGGTAGATAGTTCATGAGTTTGATGCCTTGCCAGTGGGCCCTACTTTGGGGTTTGTGCTCCCCAGTGTGACTGAATTGGACTTAGTTGAACCTATATTCGGTGTTGGAGTTGGTAGGTGTACATCCAAGAGACTTCAATCTTTGGATTATTCATGTGCCAGCTGGGCCCTGAGCCTCAATGGAGTTACAACACCTACTCTCCAGTTCATTGGACTCACCCAGGAAAACTAACAAGGAGGTAAGAATGGACAACCACCATACTAAGGAATTGAGAGAGCCGACAACTGCAAGCAAGAAAGTCCCATCCATCAGCCATAAGGTACTGAAGCCCTCTCTCAATTAGAGGTGGAGTGGGCATCACCATACTAGAATCCTCAGGATTGGGGAATGAACTATAGACTAGAGTGGATTACTGGTATTCTACTATAGACTTATTGTGATTTTAGCAATGGAAGAACTTATATCATTGATGTGGAGGCAGTGGTCAATGGAGGTTCTGAGGTCAGGGGGATGGAAAACAAGTGTAATACGGGGGCATTTTTGGGACTTGGGAATTGTCATGAATGACACTGCAATGACAGATACAAGCCATTATATATCTTGCCATAACCCACAGTATTGTGTGGGAGAGAGTGTAAACTACAATGTAAACTATAATCCATGCTTAGTGGCAATGCTCCAAAATGTGTTAATCAATTACAGTTAAAGTACCACACTAATGAAGGATGTTGTTAATGGGGGCAAATGTGGGCGGTGTGGGGAGTGGGGCATATGGGAATCCCCTATACTTTTTATGTAATATTTACATAAATATCTTCTAAAATTTTTTTTAAATAACAATAATAAACTGAGTCTATAAAACAAAAAAAAAAGAAAAAAAAAGAAAGTGAGTCTATTATAGAAAATATATAATTATATCATGTTTTGGTTTTATCTATTCTGCCAGTCTCTGGATCTTAATTGGAAAGTGTATTTCATTTACATTTAAAAATTATTTTGCTATTTGTTTTATCCATGTCTTATATCTTTGTTGTTCCTCAATTTTTCCATTCCTTTATTCTTTTGTGTTTAAATGATTTATTCAACTGCACCATTTTGATGCCCTTCTCATTTCCTTATCTGTATTTTTTTTTCAGTTATTTTCTTAGTGGTTGCATTGGGGTTACAATTAATAACTTTAATTTATAACTATCTACTTGCAATTAATACCAACTTAGCTTCAATAGTATACAAATCCTCTGCTCCCATACAGACTTGTACCTCTTCGTTTATGTTATTATAGTCACAAATTACATCTTTATACCTTGTGTAACCATTAATGTATATTTAGTATTTTTGGTTTATGAATTTGTCTTTTAAATCATATATGAGAAAAGCCTAAAATACAGTAACATTGACTTTATATTTAACTATGTAATTACCTTTTCCAGTGTTGGGGAATTGAATCATGTCTCCTACAAAAGGCATATTCAGGTCCCAACCCCTGTTCCTGTGGGTGTGAACTCATTTGTAAGCAGAACCTTTGAAGATATTATTAGTTAAGATGTGTCCAAACTGAAAGAGGATGGGCCTTAATCCAATACAGCTCAAGTCCTTGTAAGCAGAGGAAATTGGACACAGAAGGAGAAGCCATGGAGAACAACGAGAAGCTGGAAGTCAAAGGGACCCAGAAGAGAAGGAAGATGCCTCCATGTGCATGTGATAAAAAAGCCAAGGAACCCCAAAGACTGCCAGCCAGTCAGAAGATACCAACCCTGGGCGGGAGATACAGTCTAGCCTCTGAAGCCATTAGTCACTAAATTCCTATTGTTTAAGCCAATCCATTGTATGGCATTCATTTAGCAGCCAGGAAACTAATATATAGAGTGGTACTCAGGGGAGTGAGGCCAGGCAGTTGGACAGTTTGCAAAACCAGTTAAACTATATCCCTAGAAATGGAGAAATGCTGATAAAAGAAATAGTCACAAATAAGTATAAATGCAATATCTTGGGAATATGTGCATAGGGATCTCCTTGAAAACGGTGGTAGGATTATTGGTAATGAGGATGTGGATGGAGGTCAGATCAACATGTGAATTAAAGAAAATGGATTTTTATACTCACAAGATATTGAGACCTGAACATTTGGTTCAGTTTTATGACTTAGTTCAAAGCCCACACCTTCCAAGGGAACTCGTCTCACTGCTCATCCTGTGTTAGCACTCATCACCCCAGGTGTGCTCAGCACTCATTTTATTCAACATCTGTTAAGTAAATTCTCACTGAACACTTATAAATGCCACAGTGTGTGTGTGCAAGGCCCTGTGATCAGAAATATATATGACTCTTGGTCATTGTATCTATCAGTCTAGTGGGGGCAACAGAAATTAAAGGGACTTAATCAAGCAGTTCCACCTACTAATACAAAATTTAAAAATTATAATACATTTGCTCAAACAGGGCTTCGTTCTCTTACTTATGCCATGGCCCTGTTTGCAGACTAGTGAGGTTATGGACCCCTTCTCAGAATAACATTTTTTAATTCATAAAAGAAAATGTATAGGATTACAAGAACATCAATGGTATTGAAATACAATTTTAAAAATATAAAATAAATGTGTGATAAAGTAATGTATATAATGCATTAAATAAAAGAAAACTATTATAATTTTGAATAAGTAATATTTCAAAATTTCAATAATTGCAATAGATATTTTTAAATATTTGTTATTTTTGCTGATGACACTAAAATTGGTACATATATAATTGAAGGAAATATTACAACTTAATTAGAGGTTAATGAAAATAAAGGTGTACATTTTTCTTTCCAAGTTCATGGACCAAGTGAAGAATCCTGCCTATATGGAAGTTACTGACTCCAGCATGAGCATCTTATAAAAGAAGGGAACTTTGCTTGAGTACAGGTTGCCCAGACCTATTCACTCTTTTCCTATAGCTCTACTCTTCTACATTCTCAGTCAATGAGGTGTAGGCTCCATCCTCTAGATCTAGGGGCATAATGGAATGTGAACTGTATGAAATGTATGACATTTCAATTGATATTGAAATGACCAATAAAATTTTCTGACACTCCCAGGAGACCCTCACTCCCTCCTACAAGGTGACAGGATACGATGACCAAAAAAATTGCTGCCATCTTGTTGTGTGGAGGAAAGAATTATTTTAAGAAAGAGGAAGTATAAAGCACAACATACTCAAAAGACAGTGAGAAACTTGTTCCAGTAGAAATAAATATGGTCTTTGATCAAGCCACTTCTGACACCAACTATCTTTGGATGTTGTATTTTATTGGCCAACAAATTCCCCTTTTGCTTAAGTCACTTTGTGTTGAGTTTTCTGTCACTTAAAAGTGATGCATTAATGAAATATGGAGGTTTCATAAAGGAGTTCCAGTACTAGTGATATTTTTGTTGAAATTCAAAATTCAGATTGGAATCAACTACTTGAGACAAAAGAAGAAATATAATGTTCCACACAGAAGAAAATGCATGTACCCAGGAATTATGGCTGGACAGAACATGGTGTATATAAGATCAAGAAAATGGATAAAATTCTAAGGTGACTAGAACACAAAGAACAAGAGATAGAGAAAAGTGAGGCTGGGGAGGATCATGCAGACCTGTGGAGTTAAAGGTAAGAGCTTTGTTCATTACTCTAAGGGCAATTAGATGCCATGGAAATGGTTGAAGCAGAGGTACTACATGATAAGCTAAGCCTTCTAAGATCACACTGTCTGTGTAATGCAGAACAAATCAGAAGTGCAAGATGACCAGGTAAGGAGCTATTGCAGTGGTCCAGGAGAGCAGTGGTGGTAGCTTGGGCCAGGATCCTAATAGCAAGAGAAATGGAGAGAAATTGAGAAATATTTAAGATGTAAAATTGACAGGACTTGATGATTCCAATCTTGGCCTCTAAAATCTGGACTGAACCAGGCATTCATTCTTCTCTGCCTTCTCTATCTTCACTCTGTCCCCAGAGGATCTCATCCTATCCCAAATGATTTAGTTCCTAGTGATGACCTCTCCATCAAACTCCACAATACAATGCATACTACTTCAATGCCTTGTGTGGATCTCCAATCCTCCCAACACTGCTCCCAGGACCTCTGTCCTTACCACCACCTATACCTTCTCCACCTCAGTAAATGGCTTCACCTTCTCATCTAGTTGCTCAAGCCAAACACTTAGGCATCATCTTTGATTTCTCATTTTTACGTCACTTATCAAACTCAACACATATTTTAGTTAGGTTTTCCCTACCTCCAAAATATCTTTTTTCCTCAGCTCAGCTACAACTACCCAAGTCCAAGCCAACATCCCCCATCACCTGAATTACTTCAATAAATGTTTAGATGGAGTCACCACTTCTACACCTTCCAATCTATTTTCAACATAATGCTTGAATGGTGTTTTAAAATATATATAAATCCCATGTTTTAGTTTGCTGAAGCTGCTGGGAGAAAAATACCGGAAATGGGCTGGTTTTTTTAATGGAAATTTATGGGGGGAAGATCTTATGGTACCAAGAATATGAAAAATGTCCAAATCAAGGTATCATCAGAGATGCTTTCTCACCAAAGGTGAGGTAAAATGGCAGCTGGTCTCTACTTTCTTCTCCAGGCTCACTTTCAACCCAGGTTCAGCTGTGGGTGATAAGGCATATGGCTTGTCTCTTCCTGAGCGTCCTCTCTTCAGCTTAGGCTGCTCCACTGATTCTAGCCTCCGGCCTCTCTCTCAGCCTCTCAGGGTTTCTCTTTCTTTCTGCAGCTGAAAGTGGTCCTGGAGTTCTTCCTCACATGGCAGGGTAAAATGGCAGCTGTCTTCCTCTGTGTGCTTCTGCTCTCAGTTCTCAGTTTATATAAGATTCCAGCAAGAGGGTGGAGACCTAACCTGTCATGCCTCACTGACATAGACCAATTAGAGGCCCTAAAGTGATCTAATCAAAAGCGGTCTAATCAAAAGTTCTCTTAACTGAATCTAATGCAATCAAAGGGTCCTGCACCAACAGGAATGGATTAGTTCAAAGAACATAGTATTTTGAGGGATTCACAAAAGCTTCAAACTGTCACACCCCACAAGGTATCTCCTCATGTTAACCCCTTTCTTAGCTTCCTTCCACTTTGAAAACACAATCCAAACTGTTCATCTGGCCCACAATGCATTTCCTGATCTGGACCTTGCTTCCATCTCCACTTTCTCTTTTACCCTTGTCCACTATGTTCTAGCCACATTGGTCTATTCTACATTTCTTGAACACAGCAGGTGTTTTCCTGCCTTTAGGCCATTGCACTTGCTGTCTCCTCTTCCTGGAATGCTCTTCACTACTTTATGGAAACTCCTCTGCTCACAAGTCACCTCCTGGAAGAAACCTTTCCTAACCACTACATCTAAATTAGCCTGCCCTTGTGCCCCAACTTTGTGCTCCCTATGTCATGACCTGTTTCCTTTTCAACAGCCTTTACTATATATATCTTTTACTTATTTATCGCCTCCTTGCCACCCGTAAAAATGCTTCATGATGGAAAGGAAATGTTTTGCCTTGTTCACTACCATGTCCCTAGCACTTGGAAAAGGCTGGCATAGTAAGTGCTCAATCCACACTTAATGGATGAAAAATAAAAGAGGGGACTAGCTGTGATTTGGGAAGAGAAATTAAATTTCAAAAATCACCCCTTGGTTTCCAATCTGTTCCTTGATGGCTGGAGGTCCAATCACTAAGATAGGGGAGATAAGACCCACCTTAGGAGAGAGATCATGAGTTCAGTTTGAGCATGTTGACTCTGAGATGTCTTTGAGACTTCCACATAGAAATATAAAATGGATACTTAGATTTATGCATCTGATATGGAGAAAACAGAATTGTGCTGAAGATACAAATGTAAGAGTCATTAATTGGCATATAGACAGGATTAGAAAACATGGGCCTAAAAGATGAGTACATGTTCTGATGAGAATTTCCTGTGTTTCTCCAGCTATTTCAACAGCATGTCGTCTCTTAAAATACTATTGTCTGCTCAAATGCTATCTCCCCAAAATATCTTCTACCATGCCTTTAGCCTGCAGTCAGTTTCAATAAAAGCTTGCCAGATGGATATCCTTGAAGGAATGCATGTTTACAGACTTTGCTCACTTAGCTTTACCAAAAGGAAAACAGATCCTCTTTCACCTTACCATTTGGTATTTTTGTTTCCTTCATCTCATTTTATTTTCACGTGCTAAGTAAGCAGATGCTATCATGAGAGGCCCTCTGTTGATTTGACAGAGAAAGAAATCTTCCTTCATCCTTTTATGTCTTGATTCAGTCTTCACTGGGGATTCAATATTCAAAACCAGGGAGTCTTCTGACCCTAAGAGAGACAACAATACCAAAACAAGAAAGCAAGCTCTAATGAAATAAAAATGCATGCTCAGTACTGTTCACCTGGGTAGTGCTGTGTTCGTTTGTTTTTTAAATCAGGGGGAAATTTTTAAAACAACCCTAAATGTCCATCAATGGGAGACCAATGAAGTGAAATTTATGGCCCATGCACTCAATGAAATGTATACCCTTTTAAAATGTCATAAATTTAAATTTACTGATTTTTTTTTTATCAGCAAGCATAGCATAATAGCCAGCTGTCTGGCTCCATCACTTACTGGCTGTGTGATGTAAGCAAGCTATTGAACCTCTCTGTTCCTCAGTTTCCTCATCTATAACATGGAGATCTTAATAGTTCCTACCTCTTAACATTGCTATGAGAAATAAATGAGCCAATAGCTGTAAAAGGCTGAGAACAGTATCTATAACATAGAAATTGCTACAAAACTGAATGTTAAATTAAGAATACTGCCATGAAAAATATTTCTGCCACATCAGTGAGTGAATAAAGATCACAGAATTTTATGCATAATCCCATTGCTGTCAAATTCATGTGAGAGTATATATACATGGAAGAGAAGAGGATGCTTTCTCTTTTAGGCAGGGTTTAATAGTCGTTATACCTAGGCAGTGAAATCTTGGGTTATTTGTACTTTCTTCTTAGTATTTTCAGTATGACTACAAATATTATAAAATAAAGGACACTCCCACACACAGTCAGGGAGCAGTCTGGTTCCCTCGGGTCCCCGTGTACACTCCTTAGGAACACCTTTCTAAGTGCTTTTGTTTTGTTTTAAACTATGTTGCCTGCATCTTTGGAGACTACCTGGCCAAGCAAGCAATGTGAGATCAGCCCTCCTGACTCAATCACAGTATATTCAGTCAGAGAAAGTGATTTCGGGGAAGCAATTAGTTCAACTAACTGCTTGACTGCTCTTATAAAATTGGCCAGTTATCTGACCTTCTTTAGAAGTTAGGAGGGAATTTTCTTCTCCCCACGACACCGACAAAGTCATTGTTTCTTCTTTCTCCAGCTCAGAGGGGGGCATCAGGCTCCTGGCACTTAAGTCATTCAACATTTTGTTGCATTCACGAATATAAGGAAAACTGGTGGATACACATTTGTGGACTATGTGGGAAGAAGTGCCTATTTCAAGATTGTTTTAGCTTGCCAAAGGGCTGCCGAGGCAAAGTACCAGAAATGGGTTGGTTTTTATAATGTGAATTTTATTTGGGGTAAAATTTCACAGTTCCAAGGCTGTGAAATGTCCAAATTAAGTCACCATCAGAGATGCTTTCTCAACAAAGTCAGCTACTGGTGATCCTGGTGTCCTGCCATGTGGCAAATATGGCAGCTGATCTGCTGAGGTCTCTGCCTTCCCCTCCAGAATCTACTGTTTCCAAAAGCTCAGTTATGAGCAACCAGGAATAGGTCTTATCTCTTTCAAGGCCTCCTCGCTCAGTCTCTCGGGGCTTCTCTGCCTTTCTGCAGCTGTGGGCGAACCTGGAGTCCTTTCTCTCACATGTCCAGATCAAAAATGGCAGAGCTCTCTTTTTCTATGTGTCTCTCTCTGTGTCTCTGTTTATATCAGACCCACCAAGAGGATGGAGACTCAACCTGAGTCACAGCTCACTGACATACTCTAATCAAAATGGCCTCATACCCCCAAGAATGGATTAGTTCAAAAACATAATCTTTCTCTTTTTTAAGATTCATAAAAAAAATTTCAAACTGCCACAAAGATGTAGTAAAAATCCAATTATTGAACATTGAGGGCACTTTTTGAATTTTAATAAACACATTTTGAAGTAGGTCTACTGGTCATACTTAGAAAATTTGGAAAATATAGTTTACCTATGGGTGAGGCATTGCCTTTTCCAGAAAGTTCACTAATTTAGCTGATGTTTTCTGTTAGTGGTTTCCAAACTGTGAATCCCTAGAATTGTTAAAAAGACATTCAGGGTTCCACAAGGGAGAAAATGACCCTAATAAGGCAAGACTTACATTTGCACTTTATATTTTTATAAAACACTTTTCATTATTTCAATTGATTCCGTAAAAAAAAAAAAAAAAAAAAAAAAAAAAAAATCCTATAGGAGGATGGGGGGGTTGATATCCCATTTTAGCAATTCAGAGATGTTAGGCAACTTTTCCATCATTATAGTCAACCAGGGATGGATACAGGTCTGCAAAGCAAGTCTTATTGACTTGCCCTTTGTGCTGTACCACACTGCTCTTACTCAAAGATAAACTTTCAAAATCACAAGTCATGTGTATGAACATTTTATCTCTCTGTGCCATCTACTGCAGTGTGAATGTGTGCAAACACTTAAAAGACACGGTAATATACTTAAAATGTATTTCCAAATTATTTAACACACATGCATACTGGAAATTCAACTCTGCCTAATACATTTATTTTCATACATCCTAAAAACTGGATAAATACTTGCATCATTAGACAGGGAGATATTATATGCACTTGAAACCTTTGAAAAATCCATATTAAGCAAAATTCAGATAACATGCCCAAGGTCATTTAGCTAGAAAGTGGCAGAGCTTAAATTTATCCAGGCTGAACATTGTCTTCAATGATGCACATTTTCAGGTGTTTTATGCAAATAAGGGAAAGAAGCATGGGATTTCAGAGTAGGAATAATTAAGAGAGGACATTTAAAAACAGCTTCTGTGTGTGTGTATGTGTGCGTAACAGAGAATATGCTCTATAACATTGACTCTGGGCAAGAGTGTCTTGTCAGCAACTCATTTTAGCTCTTTGGTAAGTAAAACTCCTGTGAAATCCAAGAGTACACCCATCTTATACAAAATTTCCTTGTAGAATAAATTATGCTTTAGCAAAGGCTCAAGACATTTTTCCAGAAGGACATCCAAAAGACAATGGGAAGTTTTAATAAGAGGGAAGACTTGATAGCTTTGAGAAAACATTTTAGAAATAATAGTAAAAAGTAGGTTAAAACTCGCTGGATTCAGAGCCGATCTTTCAACAGTCTTCATTCTCCTTTGTGTTCCTCTCCCAAATCGGATGGCCTCAGCCAGCACTCAAGTATTAGCCAGTTGAGCGGATGTGGCTCAAGCGGTTGAACACCTGCTTCCCACTTGGGAAGTCCTGGGTTTGGGTCCTGGTACTTCCTAAAAACAAAGACAAACAACAAGCAAACAAATGAAAAAACCAATTCAGAGAGCTGATGTGGCTCTGTGGTTGAGTGCCAGCTTCCCACTTACGAGGTCCTGGGTTCAATCCACAGCCCCGGTACCTCAAAAAAAAAAAAAAAAAAAAAAAGTTTGAGCTAGTGCCTGCCAACAGAACGGGGCCATTTTCTGACTGAAGTCAAGACCTGCCAAACTGATAGCCAAGGAGCTTTGGCCTGTCCTCCAGTTGCTTTTCTGAACTTTTGATATCCCATCTTTCTCAGTGCTCTGTAATTTGCATATCCATGGATGTAACTCTAGACCAAACTGAGGCCCAATGTCTGTTTTTGTATAGCAAGTGAGATAAGAATGGATTTTACATTTTTAAAATCCCCCCAAAAAATTTTAAAGAAGGATAATGTGAGATTCAAATCTCAGTGTCTATAAGTAAAGCCATGCCCATTTGCTTACATTTTGTCTGTGGCAGAGCAGAGTTTAGATATGGCAGAGACCTATTGCTAAATATTTGCCCTCTGGTCCTATGCAGACAAAGTTTGCCCAGCCCCTGTTCTAGACCTACTGTTTTTGCTGACCTTCTCACTTCCTATGTCCCCAGCCTGTGTCTTGCCTACATGGTCTGGTTTTGCTGGGACCTCTCATTCTTTTATTTTTAAATTTTTTAACTTTTTTTATCAAAGCTTATCATTCATACATGAACATACATAATCAACAACTGTATAGTAAAAGCTATGAACTTACAAAACAAACATGCATATCATCGTACAGGGCTCCCATACATCACCCCACTACCAACACCTTGCATTGTTGTGAAACATTTTTTGCAAACTATGAAAAAGCATCATCAAGATATTACTACTAACAATAGCCAATATCTTAAATTTGGTGTATTTTTCCCCCAATCCACCTGGTTATTAATGCCCTGAATTAGTATTATATACTTGTTATAGTTCATGAGAGAATCTTCTCATATTTGTTCTGTGAGCCACAGTCCATCTTCCACCACTGTATTTCTTGTGTTATACAGCCCCATGCTTTGTACAGTCCATTCAAAGTGTACACTCAGTGGCTCTCAGTTTCAGCACAGAGTTGTGCTGTCATCACCTCAGCCAATTTAAGAACATTCTCATTACTCCAAAAGGAAAAATCCCATACCCCCTTGTAGCCCCCCATTGTTGTCCCTTAGAATTGATATAATATCGTGTCATTGCTGCAAAAATATTACAATATTTCTATCATCCATAAGTCATATTAGATGTAATTTTCCCATGTATCGCCATATTCTTAACACTTTGTAAAAGAACATTCTTATACTATTAACTACAGTCTTCATCCACCACCAAAATCACTGTTATACAGTCCCTAGATTATTCCTAGCTACATTTTCATTGGAATATTACATTCACAGATTACCCCTTTCAGGCACAATCACTTTTATAAATCAGCAGTGCTAGTTACACCCCTATAATGCATTCCCGTCAATTCTATTCATTTCCACACTTTTACAATAAACCTAATGAAAAATTATACATACATTAAGCCTCATCGCTCAAACCTTTTTGAAAACCTTTGGTCTTGGTAACTTATCTTGAATTCACAACCACTGACACCCTGCTTCCCAGCATACACTTTTAAAAGGAGATCTGAAAGTCTTATTCAATTAACATTTGTTCTGCTGAGCCTCCAGCTCCTCCTTACTTAATTAACACATTAGCAGCCAGTGAAGAGTGTGAGGTTCTGCCTATGATAGGATGTTTGCATTTTGCCCATGTCTGTCACCACTGCAGCTCTCCACCAAGCTCCGAGCATCCCTTCAGGGTTTGTTCAGCAGCAAGCGGTCAATGATGAGAGCCAAAATAGAAGGAAACGAGAAACATCTTCCAAATCTGTCTTCCTAATGCTAGAGAAAGATTTAATTTTCTAAGGCAATCCGAGGATTAAAAAAAAACTTAACTAGGTTCCAGTTAATCTTTAGATGTCACGTTTAATCAATAAAATTTCCGCATGAAGTATGCATTATTGTTATGCTTATTTTACAGGTGAGAAGCCAAGGGAAGACAGGGCCACTCGGATGCTAAATGGCAAGCCCAGAACTGGGACTCATGTTTCCTGGACATCACAACCTGTAGCAGTGACCCCTGGAACTGCCTCCCTCAGCTCCATTTCACGGGCTATTTGTGAGGCAAGTAGAAATGTGGTCTGCAAATCTTGAGAAGCCAAGAACGAGTGTGTCCAGGTCTGGCAGTATGGTGAGGAAGCAAGGAGCAGTGAGCTTGTGTTTTAGGTCCTGTAAAAGGGAGCTCTTACTGGGTCTTCTGATTGGATTCTGGAGCTCCCTCTAGTATTTTCTCCAATGTCCCACACTCATATTCCTATTTATTAATTTTAGCAAATAATCTTTCCTTAGTGAATGATTACTAGGGATACAGAGGTGTGTTTCTGAAATCCCATTACCCTTTGCAGCTAAATTATGTACATATTATTCATAGTCTGGGTGGAGGTAAGTGGAGAGAATTTCTGCCACAGGCAGTAGAGCAGTAATCCCAATTGGCGTACTTCAATTTTGAGGTTTCTTTGGAAATTTAATCTGCATTCTAGACCCATAAAAACCATTCTGGAGGCTCATAAAATAATTCCAATACATTTGTAATAATATTTGTCTTTCATTTCCCTGCAAATGGGGATGCATTGCTCAAACAGACCATTTTTATTTACCTTATGAATCACATATGGGAAAAATACAGCCGATTTGAAAGCAGCACAGAATTTCCTTGGGACTTCTCACTGACAGTATTACATGGTGCGTCGGACTTGATGGCAAATGAGACACACAGGGGACCACTGTTGCACCAAATCCCATTTTGGAAAGTCTGTTTCAGTGGAAGATTGCAAACAAGCTATTATTTTGTCAGTTGGAACAAAAACCCTGATTAAAAATTAAAATACATTCTGTATTGATAAATATACAGCTGCCTAATTACTTGCAAGATTTATATTTCTCTGTGTTAATTCCCTCACAATGGTTATTTTTTACTCCCTATAAGCCAGAACACAATGAGCTTGACAGTGACAAGCTTTTATAAACATTTGGCTGTCCCTTTTATTAGATAAATTGGCTCCTGTTTATTAATGTTATCAAAATCATATTTTGAAATATTTCACCATGAGAGAATCCGGCTCCTTCTACTACATGGCACTAAATGTAGGAAGAAATGTATATCTGTAGCCAATTTAAATTTTTTAATCTGCCCACTAAACGTTCTAATCAGCCAGCACCCACTTTCCTTTGGCCCACCATGGTGCGTATGCATTTGCTCCAGAAAAGAAATGCCCTGCCCTAAATCACATAGGCAATTAGTGCCTAATCCAGGCCTGAAGGCTGATCTCCTTGCATCTCTTTTCATTATATAGAAGTTGAGAGACTAGATCAGGTAGTTTTCCTTAGTCCTCCAAGTTACAGAAAGCCGGAAAACAAAGTGTCTTAAAAATAAGGAAGCTTATTATCACACATAAAAAGGAGTGCAATGGCTCAGTGGAATCACCATGAACCCAGTTTCTTTCAATCTCTTCACTCTGCCATCTTCAGTGGGTCAGCTTTGCACTGGGCTGACTCCCCTCACAGAGCAAGGTGGCTGCTGGAATCCAAAAGATTCCATCCATACAAGAGATTATCCTAAGGCAGCAAAAGATCAGTTCTTCAGTATCTCCTTCTTAGGAGAAAAAAACCCTTGAGAACGCCTCATGTTTTTGTTGGCCAGAATAGGGTCACATGCCCACTCTAAACAAATCACTGGAAAAGTTAAAACTGAGACCGCCATGTTTTAACCAGAATTTACCCAGAGTCCTGTGGGGCAGAGGTAGGGACCTGGACTTAAATCATGATTCTTTTGATAAAAAGGATTAAGGAATGAATGTTGGAAAGGAACCCAACAGTCTCCTCTACTGAGAACCCGACTAGTTACTTCCTAGTAGACATTTGTGCTCTTCCCGCTCCCTTTCCCAGCTAGCCGTAGGCAGAGCTGAAGTGAAGCGGGTTTCAGGGCTGACTGAGGTAACCAAGGCAGCAGAGAGCCTGAACGAGTAGCCAAAGAGGGTTTCTTCTGTGTTTGTTGGTAGTAGGTTTGTTTGTTTTGTCATTTACACATCTGGATAAGCAACAGACAAAACACTATCACAAACCTTTCAAAGAAGGCAATTTTGAACAGCAGCCCATTTCTTGAAAATGTAGTAGCCTATGGTTGACAAAGTTGCAACTTGCATCGTCAGGGTTTTGCTGTCCCCCCATAACAGTGTCAGATCCAATGTTTTTCCGCTAGTGAGAATCTCTCTGAAATCACTGCCACACTTTTCTGTTTTGTCCTTGTAACTGCACAGCTTTAATGATTCCCAAAGTTTTGTTGTTGTGTTTTTGTTTGTTTTTTATTTTTCTTTTTTTCTGTTAGGAGGTCTCAGGGCTTGAACCTGGGGCCTTGTACATGCAAGGCACACACTCAACCACTGAGCTACACCCGCTCCCCAGCTCCCTAAAGTTTTAAGCTAGAATCTAATCTTGGTAGGTCAGTTTCTTGCTTCTCAAGAACTCATTCCGATGCCTAACAGAGTATAGAGCCACGAGGCAACAAAACATCTTCTTACAGCAGTGGCTTTCAATCTGGCCACATGATTAGGCTTGCTCACCTCTACAAAAAATATACAGAGACCCACACCTCTGAGATTCTAATTCAGTAGAACCGAGGTAGGTCCCAAGCCACAAGATTGCAGCAACAGGCAACATTTTTTATCTGTTAAAGCAGCACAGCTCTATTATGGAGTACAGTGCAAAGCTGCATAACTTTTTAAAGTCAAATATGATCATTCAAAAACATGTTGCTATAGCTACTTCAAGCTGTGACCCAAACACTCTGAAGATACTCATTTACTCTTGTTGGCCATTAGAGAAAATTGATGGAATACTTTAAAACATTTCCCAGGTAGTGTCTCTTCCTGAGGAGCCATGGCAGGTGGAAAAGAGTTTTATGATTACTGTATGCAAAATTCATTATGCAGCCAGTGCCTAATAAGCCTGAACTTTCACAGTCTTAAGATGGTACAGATGTTTTTTATGGTTTAATAAAAAATTCTTTCTTAACGTTTGCATCAAGTTGCCATATTACACTCGTCTGTCTTCTTGACCTTTTCTGCAGCTGGTTGGCTGCTTGTCCTTAAAGCTTCTCACTCCACTTACCCTGAATAAGTAAGGATGCTGTGTCATAATCCACAATCAATCAACATAAATAAAACAATTCGGCACAGATGTGACCTGAATATACATTTAGAGTCTTCTAATCGCACAAAGTGGCAGCACAGAGATTTCAAGGTCAGACACACGGACCGTGAATCCGCTCTGTGGAAAAATATAGAAGGGCCCATGAGCTGTTCATTATCGTCGTGCTCATTTGTGGCATTTTAGAGAGCTTGCACCTCTCCAGACATTCTGTAGCCCACACTAACTGCTTCTTCTTCGGAACCCAATGGGAGTATAAGGAAAACGCTTGATTGCTACAAAGCCACAGAAAAGTAGATTCAGTCTAGTCTAAAACCCTCCTAGAGACAGAGCAAAGCAGGGGGTGGGGAAGCGCATAGACTTTGGACTGGGTCAGGCAGGGTTTGAAATCTGGTTTAGCTCTTTCCTAGTGAGAGAGCTTCAGACACTTTATTTAACCTCACTTAACCAAGGACTCCAAAAACTAGCATTTGATTCTGGTTCCCATCAAGGAAGAAAATTAGCATAGGCAGCTGGCTCCTCCTAAGATCAATGGTAAGAAGAACTGTTTTGAAGGAAATTTAAAGAAACTTAAATAACAAAGACAACAGTGAGAAACACCTGAGAAGAGGGGTGGGCTGTTTGAATGACAGTGTGTATAGGAGGTGGGGGCTCCACCTTGAGGGAGGAGCCAGCCAGTGGGGTGAGGAGAGAGAAAGTAGGTAAGGCTGTTTGAGACCCGCTGTATTAGTCAGCCAAAGGGGTGCTAATGTGAAATACCAAAACTGGGTTGGTTTTTATAAAGGGTATTTATTTGGGGTAGAAGTCCACAGATACCAGGCCATAAAGCATTAAGTTTCTTCTCTCACCAATGTTCATTGCCAGGTGTTGGAGCAAGACAGCTGCCGGAGTTTGCCAGGGTTCAGGCTTCTGGGTTCCTCTCTTCCCGGGGCTGCGTTTCTCTCCGGGTTTAGCTCCTGTTTCCTCTACAAGGTCAGCTGTAGACGATCAGGCGAACGGCTTGCTTCTCTTCTCCTGGGGCCTTCTTTTCAACATCAAAACTGCTTCTCAAAAGACTGCTTCAACTGTCCTTTGCCTTGCCTTTTATATTCAATTCCCCACCCACCAAGGGGTGGGGCTCAACGCCCTAATCCTAACCTAATCATGCCCAGATTAACAGATCAGTTTACAAGCATGATTTAATTATAATTTTGGAATTCATAATTACATCAAACTGCCGCACCCACCCTTGCCTCAGGACCTACTCCTCATAGGAAAACCACCCCTGCAGGTGTATAAGGAGTAAATCTAAGCTCCACAGAATCTCTCACAGGAAGAGGAGCTAAGAAATATTTCCTCTCCCTTTCCTTTAAACCAAAATGGTAGATTATAATTTAAGGAATGACTCTTCCTCATCAATGGGGGTAGTGGTGAAGCAGATGAGAACAAAATCCTTGTCTGAGGAGCAGTTTCATGTGGAAGAAGACCAAGTGACTGTGATTTCCCTGCATTCTACCCCACAGAGCTTTTCCCTCTGCTCCTTTGAAGTTCCTGGCATGATCACAGAAAAAGGTAATGGCTTTCAGCCCTCCATCTTAGCATTGACCTCAAGAACAAATAAGCTTCACAAATCACTTTAGAAGAAAAACAACAAACTGGATGATAGATATCATCAAAGGCAGAGATATTAGAAAAAATGGAACAAGAAATTTTATAATAAGCATAATAAACATAATATTAACCTTATGAAACAATCAGATAAGTTATTAAGTGAGAATAGTAGTTATAAAAACATGTTCGAGGAAGTGGATGTAGCTCAAGCTGTTGAGCACCCACCTACCACATGGGAAGTTCAGTTCTGGGTATCTCCTAAAGAAGGCAAACAAACAACAAGCAAGCAATGAGCAGACATTGAGCCAAAAACAAAAAACAAAAAACAACCATTAGCAGACAACGAACAAAAACAATGAGCAGACAGGAGCAACAACAACAAAAAAGAGCAGACAACAAACAAAAACAATGACCAAGTCAATGAGCAAACAACAAGCAGACAATGAGCAAAAACAAAACAAGCAACGAGCGGATGTGGCTCAGGAAGTTGAGCACCTGCCTCCCACATGGGAAGTCCCAGGTTCAGTTCTTGGTAGCTCCTAAAGAAAAAATAAACAGACAACGAGCAAAAACAATGAGCAAACAGATGCGGGAGCCATCTCGGGGAGGGGGAGTGGTGAAATATATATATAATGTTCAAAACGAACACAACTGGTTCATTGAACATACATTGGTAAAAATACATCATAAAACAGCTGAAGAACAAATTAGTGGATGTAACATCATATTGAATGTCCTGTCCCAGAAAAAAGTAGGAAAAGATTAAATGAACAAACAAAAATTTATGAGTGGCAACATACTAAATAATAGGAATCAGAGAAGGAAATAAAAACCAAATATTTGAAGGTATATGGAGCTAAATTACTCAGAAAAAAAGAAAAGAAGGAAGACTGAAAACCTCTGACTAAAAATGTGTATAGAATGTCAAAGAGAAGAGATTAGAAGTATATTATAAGAAAATTTAGGAGTAGTGTAGATAAATAGAAAATTCTAAAATCTCTGGAGAGACGGAAGACATCACATTCAAAGGGCAAAACCATATTGACCTCTTACTTTTTCAACAGAAACCATGGAGGTGAGAACTCAATAAAGAAATATTTTTAAATAATTAAATAAAAATAATTTTGAACCTAGAATTTTGTATCCGGTCAAATTGCTGTTCAAAATTGAAATACATATGCTTTCTTTTCTCTTCAGAGGATTCCTACTTGTGGAAATATTGAGCCATATGACAAGTAAATATGTAAGTAACTGCCAAACTTTTTTCCAAAGTGGCTGCACAATTGTACATTCCCACAATTCATGTAAGGGGTTTCTGGTTTTCCATATCTTTGCCGACACTTGGTATTGTCTGAATTTTTTTTTATTATAGCCATTCCAATAAGTACAAGATGATATCTAGCTGTGGTTATCATTTGTATTTCTGTGATGAGTTTTTATTCTAAAAGAGGTTGATTATTTTCATGGGCTTATTGATCATTGGTGTGTCTTCTTTCCTGAGATGTTTTTTCACAACTTTCCCCATTTTTTAGTTAGGTTGTTTTCCTATTATGGAGTTTTGAGAGTTCTTTGTAGAGGCAAGTCCTTGATTATTTATATCATTTGCAAATACTTTCTCTATGCTTTTTCATTTTTTTAATGGTTTCTTTTGGAGAATAACGTTTTTTGAAATTTTAACAAAGCCCAATTTATCAATTTTCCCTTTAACCGCTTGTGCTTTTCACTAAGGTTTTTGCCTAACCCAAAGTAACACAGATTTAATCCCACATTTTCTTCTGGAAGTTTTTAGTTAATTTTTGTTTATGGTATGAATTCACATTTTTGCATTTGGATATCCAATTGTCCTAAAACTATTGGTTAAAATAGATTTAGGTTTAGATGTAAGTTTAGATTGAGACTGAGATTCGGGATAGATGTTCCCTCAGATGGGGGAAATCAGAGGATAAGGTGGCGGAATACTGCACAAAAGATGTAAGTTGCCATCAAAGTCTCAGTTTCCTTGTTGGATGGTAAGTTTATAAGCATTTATGGTGTTATTAAAAACAAACAGACAAAAGAGGTTTTCATTTATTAATGATAGTATGTCAGGAACCAAAGATTTTACCAAATCCGGTGATTTGTAACAAAAGTCTAAATAATAATAATAACATAATGAGGATAATGATACCTCATTGATAGGCCTCTTTCAATGATCCAAACAATACACACATATAAAGTGGCAGGTGCATGGTAGTTACTCAAATCTTAGGAGCTATTTTAGTTATTATGAGACTATTATGAGTGTTGAAGGAGAAAAGGGCTCATTTCAGAATAAATGACCACATCCTAATTTTCTGGATTTGTCTTAGCTACAGAAAGAGGACTTAAAGTTGCCTCGCCAACAAAACCCTCTATTTCTTGTCTCTCTGCAAATCCCTCATCTGCTTGTATATCTTATTGACCTGAGTCTATTCAAAATCCTGAAAGAAAATATGATGTTTTTCATCTCTGCTCTGATGGTTTCACCTCTACTGGTTAAAAAAAATATATATATAGCAAAAGTCTAATAAAGAGACTTAGGAAAATTTTTCATTATAGTCAAAAGATTTCCTTATTCCAGACAACCATGCTCTCAAAAGCAGCCTCTGTCAGCCCTATGCGTTCTGTCACCAAATGCTGCTACAGCAGACCCACCGATAAGTCCAAACTCTGAGGGGAATGCAAAAACCTCTCCGTCCTTCAGTACCTCCCCAGGAAAATAAAATCATGTTTATATGTGCGTACACATGCAAACATAGGTAACTATATAGTAGAGCAAAATACAGTGTAGGCTATACGGCAAGAAATCACACAGAACCATTAGGACCCCAAATCCTTTTCCATTCCCAACCTAGCAACTGAAAAGGAAATTGGAACAGTCCAGACATTTTGCTGTGACAGGCCAAAACTGCACTGACAATGCTGAAAGGCTCAGAGATGATTTAGCTCTTGATGTGAGTAAAAACTAAAATTACCTGCCCATTTATAATAATGAGACACACTGAAAAACTCCTGGAAACTTGGATTCCTTATTCATTAATTCAGAGTATAAGCTAAATTATTAGAGAACCTGAAGAAATAAAAGTGTGCTTGGTCTGTAACACCAGAAAAGAAAATGACTTAGAAGAATCACATGCCAAAGCAAAAGAATGAAAGAATGGGCTTCAAAAGCAAGGTCCCTGATCCTATAACCCATTCCATTTTGACTTCTCCAAAGAACCCATATTGGTGAGAGCTTGGCAAAGACATCCCTCTCCAATCCTTGTCCCAGGTCATGGGTCGTTTTGTCCCCCTCTCCCACCACATGGCATTTTGTCTTGACTTTAACTCCAAACTGCCTCCCTTATGTGTATTTCCTATATCAAGGTACACAGCCACCCAAGTACCCAAGCCAGAAATCTGTGAGTCCCACGAGATTCTTTCTCAGCTCTGCCCACACATGTAATCCATCACAAAATTCTGCTGATTCTTTCACCTTACTATTTCTTGAATCTGTTCATTCATCAACCCTCTGCTACTTTTTCAAGCCTCATCATTTCTTGCTTGAATTACAAGTGTCTCCTGGGCTCCTTGCCACTTGCTTTACCCCCTTCAATCCATTCTCCAAAACACAGCCAGCAAACTTGCTGAAATGCATGTCAGGTCTTCAGTGACTCTTTATGGATAAATTGATAAAATTTAAACTCCAAGACCTTTCAGGAGCTGGCCTCCACTTAATGTCCCAACCTCATCTCTTCCCACACCCCTCCTCTCACTTTTTGTTTGTCTGTCTAAGCCAGCGCTGCCCAGTAGAACACCAAGTGAGCCATTGGTGTGATTGCCATGTTTAAAAAAAAAGGGAAAAGAAACAGGTGAAGCAAATTTTAATAAAGACCGGTACTTAACCCAATATGCCCTGAATAGTACCATTTCAACATGTGGCACTGGTCACATTTCAATGGTTCGATAGCCACATGAAGCTAGTGGCTACTTTATTGGACAGCACAAGTTTAAGCCACTTGCACTTTCTCCAGTCTTCCAGGTGCTTGCTCATTTCTGGAACTTTCCACAGGGTTCTGGCTGGAATCCCTCCCACCTCTTCACATCCTACCTCACTGTTACCTTCCTCCTCCACAGGGCCCTTTCTGACTCACCTCCTCCAAATTATGTCTCTTTCATGAATTCCCAGAATGCGCTGAACTTCCCTCCAGCAAAGAGTATATCGGAGATTTTGGGTTTTTTTCTTAATTATGTCACATGTATCTTAAAAGAATGTTTCCCACATATCTTAAAATGTCCAGCAATTAGCACAATATCTGACATATAGTGTGGATACTTAAGGTGGCTGTTCAAATTGATGAAGTAAGACTTTAAATTTGAATTTGGATGGAGGTCAGGTACTACCAAATGGGGAGCCAGAAGCAATAAGTCATGACACAAGATAGTTTATTACTCACAGATTCTGGAAGGGGAGAGAGGTGCCTCAAGGGGATGCAGGGAGATGCAAGTGGCTTGGGAGGCTCATCCAGCAGGAGGGGAGCACACAAGCAGGCAGAAAGGGACCCGTGAGTTCTTGCCTTCATTGTGGTCCAGGGGTAGCAGTTAGTAGGTTTCCCTCAGGAGTCAAGTATTAGTTTTAAGCAAATGCGTGCAAAAAGGGAAAGGGTCTGGGGATCCAAGGATGGTGGGGATGATGAGCTTATCATTGGGGTCTAGCTGCCGGTTCTGGGTAAAGCTTATGGGGCACGAGGGTGGAGAAGGTTGAGTGGAGGGGACTGAGGTACACTGAGGTTGGGTCATTGATGTGGACTAGCAACGAGAGCACAGGCCAAGAGGGCCTGGCAAAATGGATGCCGAGGCAGCACAGACAGAATGGAGACCCAGGACAGTTGTCCACCCAGCCACAACTCCCACCTCACTTGGGTACCTACCCTCCTTCAAATGGTCCGTGAGACTCAGGGAATGTGGAGCTCATTTTAAGAAACTGGACTGGATTCTAAGGTCAAACCAACCAGTGCCTGATAGTATCCTGGGGATGGTTATTGGCCAGGGGTGAGCATGAGGCTGAAAGGGAAAGAACTCCCGCAGTTAGGGCAGCGGTTCTTGTTTTATTCCCACAGCTTGTGATTCAGAAAGTGTGCTTCCCCTATCGCTGCTGGCGGCCTCCATGTGAGGAGACTTAGACGGAGTCTTACAACAGAGCAAAGAGAAGGAAAGAATGGGAAACCATTCAGTAACTCAGCTTTGAACTGTTCAATAACCCGGCCTTGTACTGGGTCTGATTTCCAGGCATATGAGATATTAATTTCCAGATTTTTAAAGCCAGTTTGTGTTATTCTTTTATTACCTACAGCCAAAGCAGGTAACTGATATTGTCACCTTATGTTAAATGACTGTGTAGTATGTGGCAGACGTTGCTCTAGACATGCCAAATAAAGTATCACTTTTCCAAAGACTGAAATGAGCTTGATATTTAGCATGTTTTACAATTTTACTTCTATTTCTTATGGAAATCATGTTCAGAGATAAGTTTTTTCACTCTCCCATACTCAGGATGGGAAGACTTCCCAGTATCTGGAGAGTGGGATTTTAGATTGCTACAGATCAGGGCCCATTCTTTGCATGTCAATTCCTGTTAACCTGTCCATGTTTCATGTTGTGTTTGGGTATGGGGGAGATAGATAATTGTCTTTACTCTGTACACTATCAGACTAGAAGCACCAATCAAATGTGGCAGGCAGGACTGCATAATTCCTAGAGATACTGGACTGTAACTGCATGGGATTTGGAGTTGTCTTCCATAGGGAGAGGATGGGAGCAGGGAAGGGTCTGTGCATGGTAAAATACTGAGGTGGATATCTGATGAACTCTGGCAGAGTCAGAGCTATGTGCTCACAGATTCCCATTTTGCTTTCCTCTCCCTGGGCCCCTCACTGCAGTCCATAGAGTCCGTGGGACTGTTCTGTCCAAGGAATGTGAGCTCCTTCCAGGTCTGGCCCTTAGAACAACCCCACTAATAGTCCACATTCTTCCATGAAGGTCTGCCCTGAAAATGGCGGCATGGCAAAGCAGAAGGTGCCAGAATCCCTGAGGCACGACCTGGAGAGCTCAATTCCATCAGACTGAAACATGAAACAACATGAAATATTAGATTAAGCCACTAAGATTTTGGGGGTGCTTTTTCTTAAAGCAGCTAATCTTACTTATGCTGACTAAAATAGCACTTATTAAATGATTGTTGAATGAGTGAATTGTGTTGGTATAGGATATCATTTTACTTAATAGGATATCTTCAGCAACTTCTGCCAAAACAATAAAAAATAAAATAAATAAAATAAAATAAAATGTAAAGTAAAATAAAATAAATTAAAAATCTAGACTGCATGTTCCACAAGAAAGTCTACAGCATCTATGCCTGACCTAATCACTACAAAATTCTCAGCTATCATCACACACCTGGCACAAAGTCTGTGCTTAATAAACATTTACTGCTACTTTCCCTATTTGGCAAATGCCTGGAATTTTAAGGAATCCTTCTTAAACCTGGTTTTATGTAGAGATATGTATTTTATACGATTATAGTTGATTTTCTTTTTGTCTTTATACTTTTCTTTGTTTTTCAACTTATACCCATTAGTCATTATAAATGAAAATCAGAAACAAACATTAATTTTAAGAAATTATAAATGAATATTGGACATTTAAAAGAACACTAAAACATCATATTAAACTAAGGATTTTAAGAAGCAAAGACAGTTCATAGAGAAACAAAGTAATATATTCTGAAGCACTAACTATAATGCTTCATTATTAAAGGAATCATCAGGAAGCAGCTCAAGCCAATGTTGACATAAGACACAATTAAAAGAAAAATCAGCCTCAAATTTCTATTCCGTCTTATTCTGTCACAAAAATAAAACTTTCTGTCACAAAAATAAAACTTTCAAGCTTCTGGAAAATTCGTTTCTGTCACTACAAGCAGAACACCTGCTTTGTTACTGTGATCCTTAATGTACTAAAGAAAAATATGCAGCAGCCTTTGAGCAAGAACGGGAATTAAGGAATATCACATTGTCTGCTTTGATATTCGGAGAGGTAAATGGGAAACAATAAGCAAAGGGAGCAGGAAATCCAAGGAGGGATGAGGGCATCGGGTGGATTGGACATCACATGTTTTGATTTAGCGTCCTATTCAACCATTCGGCATCTTATTTCCTGTGTAGTATTTATCTGTAAGTTTTGTGGGAAGACTGTAAATTGCACACAGGAATTAATTAATTTAATGCTTCAGTGTCCTTACCTAATCAGGTTATGAATCACTTCCTCAGACTGTATCCCTTGTCATCATGATACCCCTAAGAGGTGAATTTGTAGATTAAGTTATTGATTAAATGCAGGGAGGGCAAGAGACAGAAGGTTGTCGGGATTGACTGCCAGAAATTTGGAGTGAGCAATTGGGAGGCTAATGGTGCCATTTATCGTAGCTGTCCTCTCATTTGAAAGTGCATAAGAATCACCTGGAAGCTCTGAACTCTTGGAATTCTCTGGTCCACTCCCTAAAGTTCTGGTTCAGTCCATCTGTAGGAAGGGACCAGAAATTTGAAAATTTTTAAAAGCACCCCTGCATGACTCTGGTGACAGTGGGTAGAGGGCTACATTCTGAGGTATTTATTAATAGGAGAGGTGCTCTAGAAGAGAAATCCATTTGGGAAAAAAGATCCTAAGGTCTAGCTGCCGAGAAAAAATATTCTGCTAATGTGAATCTGAATAGGCTTGTTTTCCTCTGGCTCAAAACTAAATTTAAAGAGGCATGAACACTCTAAGCTAAGTTCAGAGATGTGAATGCCAGGAAGTTAAAAAATAAAAAAATAATAAAACTACCCAAACCATTGAAAATTAGTCTATGAATCCAGGAACTAGGTGGCTGAGATGGAATGCTTAATTTGCCAAGCCCTGGAAAAAGGGTGTGTAAATGGATTATATATATAAGAAAACAAGACAAACACCCTGAGGGTATGTGAACATTGTCAATATCCATTTGTAGTTCAGACATTTAATATTTATTCTATGAGCTTTCTAGTATTTTCTGTTCATCAAACTCCTAGAATGATTTCATGCTTATAAGGAGTGGCAAACAATCGGGTTGGAATGTGCCTTTGTAAAAATACACAGTGGCAAATAGCCCCAGGTAGATTGCCTAGCAAATGAGACAAGTAGCTTATAAGAAGTATGATCTGGAACTTGCAGCACAGAGAATAAAACTGAACTCAGTGCAAATTAACCCAACCCCTCGGACAGGAGACAGTTCCTCCAGAAGAAATTAGCCATGCTGTTCAAGCTCTGATCGTTGGTTTGAGGAGTTCTGGGAGATAAAGGTTTATCCTTTCATTTAAACATTCAAAGACGGTATCTTTAAAAGAACTATAAAATGCTATTTTTTAATATCCTTATGGGTGCAAAGCACTCCTCAACTTCCAGGTAAGTATAACTTGGGTAATTTTCACAATTTAAGGGAGTGCTGGAAATGTACAGAAGCCATGCAGAGAGATACCGCTCTCTTCAGGATATGAGACAAATTGAGCAAATTATGAGGAGCTATTAATAGCCACCAAGGAGAATAATTTTGAATCAAGCTCAAAGACTAGATCCATAATGTCTTCATACTCTGTAATTACCAATTTCTCTTTTAGTGGCTCCAATACAATTCCATTCCTTTGGCATTAAGAGACACCATTAACATACTCCTACTTTGATTGAATTCTAAAACCAAAAAGATGAGGTTGAGTGGTATCCAGGAGAAAAACATTTGGAATATTTCAGCTCACCAGCAACTTAGTGCATAATTCTTGCCATGTTTAATATGCCCTAGCACCATAGTTCTATTCTCTTTTCAAAATCATACATTTCAGTTGTTTAAGTGATGGATGAGTCCCCCTTTTAAAAGTGGCCAAAAACATGCACATTATTTTTAAAATGCAACTGCAAGTGGCAGATGTAAATAATAATGAGAATAAATGGTTGGAATTTTCACTTGCCTTGGAAGGACCAGGGAATTGATGTTTTAATGCATTTAAGTGGCGTAGAAGTACTCTGATTCATTAGGGACCAGGCTGCCAGGTAGTTTGTGTACAGTGTTTGGCATTCACATGCTCATTATTTAGTACATGAGACTATTTATGAAGATGTGTAAACTGTCTGGGCATGGGTCCATTTTTAAAACCTAGTTTCACAGAAAGAAAGAAAGGCTTGAGGGCAGAAAGCTATAAAAAACCAAAATGCTGACTGCATAGACAGCCCCCCAATGGAGGAGCATGCATTCAGAAGAAAATTTCAAGTCAGAAGACAGCAGGTTACTAACTTAGATGTCCTTTGAGGAGCTGCAGAGTTTAACTGTGAAATGAGGCGGCTTCAAGGAAAATAGAATGCAAATAGATTTAAAGTGAGAAAGCCAGGGGAACAACCACCTAAGAAAACAAGGGTTGCCCCGGGAAGAGTATGGGTGTGCATACTGGGACTGTATGAGCCGTGTAGACCTCACTAACTCCACTCTTGCTGACAGACGCTAACCTGGAATCCTCTGATTGAAGAAGCCCTGCTTTTCTGCTCACCCTCAGATCATCTGCTATTCGTTAGAAAAAAGGCTAGGCACTGTGAGGGACTCTGTTATCTTGTTTAACTTACTAGTCTTCCATTTTAAGATGTTGTAGCTGAGCTAAGACTCAGAGAGTATATTCATTTGCCAAAGGCTTCCAAAGCAAAAATACCAGGAATGAGTTGGGTTTTATAAAGGGGATTTATTGGGCATAAAAGCTTACAGTTCTGAAGCTGCAAAAATGTCCAAATCAAGGTATCATCAGAGAAACTTTCTCATCAAAGTTAGGCTGATAGCAGATCCTGGAGTCCTGTCATGTGGTGAAGCAAGATGGAAGGTCTGCCGGTCTCTCTCTACTTTTTCCTTGACCTCAGAAGTGGGAGATCAAGCATCTCTCCCTGGGTCTTATCTACTTGAGCCTCCCTGGGCTTCTCTGTCTTTCTGCAGCTGTAGGCAAATCTGGAGTCCTCTCTCACACATGCCAGGTCAAAATGACAGAGCTCCCTTTTCTGTGTTTCTCTGTGTGTTCTCGGTTTATATTAGACCCTGCAAGAGGACAGAGGCCCACCTGTGTCATGCCTCCCTGATGTAGTCCAATGAAAAGCAATCTAGTCAAAGGTTCTCACATCCACAGGGATGGATTAGTTCAAAAATATAATCTTTTTTGGGGATTCACCAAAGTCAAACTGTCAGAGAGAGTGTATTTCCTTGGCCCAAGCCATCTGGCTAGAAAATGGAGGATTTGAATTCAGGTCCATTTGACAGCAGGGTTGGAATCTCTACAATGCAGGCTTCCTGGCCTGGGTCTCCTATTCACCAAGAGATTACAGCCAGAGCCAAGTTTGTATTACTCTATCAAGCTTCAAAAATGATATTTGTTTACAGCACTTCTTCTTGCACTTCAGATACAAACTTAGTTCTTTTTCTTTTGACTAATCATAACACCTCTCAAAGCAAAAGATAATGAGTGCAAATATTTCTATTGTATTTCCCACTTTGTGAAACCCTTTCACATCCGTTTTCTCAATTTATGCAATGGTTTGGGACAATTTGGACCTTTTAGGATCTATTCTTTACTCTTCTTTCTGTCATTAACTAGCCACTGCTAATCTAAGATAGTCATTTAGATCACCCCCAAATTCACCTGTTTTTACCACTTTTCATTGAACAGGCACAAATTTATTATAAAAATAAAAATTAATGAAAATTTGTATTTAGAAAAATCAGGTTATTGTCTATTATGAACATAAATCATGCTTCTTTGCTACTGCAACCTGCTTAGGTTGTTTTTGTTTTTAATATATATTGAGTACCTATTATGTGTCAGTCACATCACCAGGAGAAGAAAGAAGGGGGAAAAACATCCAGGCAGATGGAATAGCATTAGTCAAATTATAGGGGTTTGAAAAAAGAGCATCTGAAAATTAAAAATCAACTGAATAATTGATAGGAGTTGGAATATAAATATGAAAGTGGTGAGCTTCCAGAGCCAAAATATTAGTGCACCTGATAAATGCAGTCTTCTTGCTAAGAGAAAGGTGGAAAGGCACAAAAATGGTTTAGTGAAAAAAAAACGACAGGACAGTCAACAACTGTGTCTTGAATCAGTTCCAGATGCTCTCACCTCTTGCCTTCCCCAGCTCTGCTCACCTGAAGACTTGGAACACTTCACCTGGAAGCCCTGTCCTACCCCATTCCTAAGGAGGCTCCCTGGAGGCCCTCGGTGCCACCCCCGTAGACTGTGGGTGAGGTGCCTTGTTTGATTAGGCTCAGGGCATCTCCCAACTCATGCTTCTTCAGCTGATGGTATGGAAACCTATCACACATAGCTGGACTGCACACCTTATCTAAATCTTGGAGAAGGAAAGGTTGGATCTCACTTCCCATTCCAACTTGCTGGCTTTCTCCTTTTCTGAATGGATCCACACTGCCATCTGCCTGATGCTGGGTGCTGGCGTTCATCTGCTATCACCGGGGCCAAGATCCAGCTACTACATCGGACCTGCCTAGATATTCGCACCTACTTTCAAGATCTTGGAGGTCACTGTCCTCTCTCATTACTTCCATATAAGTGGGTCAGATCCTTTCAGGTCTATGCTTCTTCTTTCCTCTGTATTGCAAGTGTGCTTTGCAGACAAGCTCAGCAACGTGTGACATGAGCTGAAAGGGAAAGCTCTAACTGGGAAAGCACCACACCAAAGAAAGTCATCAAGTTCAACTCTACAATCTGGATTTGTGTATTATTCGGGGTGAGAATAAAACTGCAGTAGAATAGTCAGGTGTTCAATTAAAAAAATACAAAATAAATATTTTTAAAAAAATAAAAGAGCATACAGTCAAAAAAAAAAGTATGCATATCTTGGGGTTTATATTGCTTTGCTGAGAATTACTAATGTGGTATCATTCTTAATTTATTAAGAGTTTGAGATTAATGTCTTTGTAGTGTTAGACTTTGGTTTCTTTCTTTCTTTCTTGTCACTTAGTTCCCACTTTTAAGTATGTGTTCCCATCTAGCATGAACAGCGATCTCTTCCTGAGATAAACGTAGACAAAATTTAACTTTAGACTTTCTTTGCAATTTTGTGCTTTATAATTCTATAGAGGGTTATATATATTCATACATTTTCAACAAGTGATCTTATCTGTGAAGGAAGGAATTGTGTCTATTAGAAGAATACCTTGATAACACTCTTGGGAATAGAAAGTGAGAGTCTGAGGATTTGACCTTTAGGATCTACGGCCACAAATGCAGTGGGTAAAGTGCTCTCTACGGAAGGGAATGACATCTTGAGAGAGGGCAAGGATAAGAGAAGACAGATGCAGAAAGGAAGGGAAGAGGTTAGAGCAATATGAAAAAAGCCAAAGCTTGAGCTATGGAATAGACTCCGGCATTAAACTTCAGGTTGTTTGCCTTTCTGTTAGGTCAATCTCTCCATTCCCTTCGAATCTTTGATGAAGTTTCCCACACATGCACATTTGTTCTGGGAGTGCCTTATGATTATTTGTTTTGTTTTATTCAGTTTTGTGAAAATTAAGAAATGAGTTCCATTTGCAGAACAGTGTAAAACAGTAGGAACCACATAAGTATGATAGTGAGAGAGCCCTGAACTGAGCTGATTTGGTTCACCAGCTAGAGGTGATCATGCTCTATGCCTCTTAGGACTGTTGTAAACTTGCAGATATGCACAGCCTGGTAGCGGGATTAAGCACTACTATGTGTTATGTAGAAAATCTCTAAAGAAAAGGAGAAATTTAAGATTTAAGGATTCATAAATCTGGATGACGTTTGTCACTGATTGCTCTTTAATTCTAGATGAGCCATTGTTTATTAATGAATAAATAACTAGGGCTGAGAATATTTAACAGAGATTTAAGGATAATGGTGAATGGACTCCACTTTGTGACTCAGGTAAGACCACAGTGTGGAATTCTGTCACTAAGGACGTTTAAGTAGGATTCAAAGAACCAGGTATGGCAAAGACGTTTGCACAGTGCTTAAATCGGTAGAATAACTCTGTCTATGGATAATTCTACCTGGGAGTGGAATTTGGGGGGTGTCTGGGGGGCTGACACGTGTCTCTGAGGTTCATTTCAAGTGGAGGGTGGCATGTCACACAGACATATGCATGATATGAGTCCTGCCAGTGAAACGCTGCCTTCTGAATGGTCTTACTAACTCCAAGTATGATTTA
Organism: Tolypeutes matacus; assembly: GCA_026826555.1. Taxonomy (NCBI): domain Eukaryota; kingdom Metazoa; phylum Chordata; class Mammalia; order Cingulata; family Chlamyphoridae; genus Tolypeutes; species Tolypeutes matacus. Next base: position 4,026,996 of record JAKSZT010054030.1, on the reverse strand, counting down.
TCTTAGTGTTAAAAAAAAAAAAAAAGTAAATAAATAAAATAGACTCTACAGATCATTCTGAGTATACCCAGATTCGGGACTCCTGTCTTAAAACATTATTGGCCATCGACATTTAACAACAGTTTTCCTAGGATAGAATCCCAGGGGTGGAAATATTGATTTTGTTGTTTCAGAGTTCACAGAGGAAGAAAATTTTCTCCCCTCTGATGCAATCCAATCAAAGAGATATTTCCATAATAATCACTGGGTTATTTCAATAAATGTATAAGGTTCATTTTCAAATTATCTATTTATGGTCTTAATATAGCTCAGAAAAGCAAAACCTGAGTGATCCCTTGCAAATTTCAGTCATGATCCCAGAACCCAGAGAGAACAGAGAAGAAAAGAAGCACACTTGCACAGAATACTTTCTTTACAGAAGTGCAAGAGTTTAGAATTCGCATTGGTCAGGAAAGGCTAATTTTATGATGTGGTAACAACTTCTACAATCTCAGTGGATTAAAACTAAGAGGGGTTTTGTTGCTTACAAACGTGAACATCATGGATCAGCAAGACCTCTGTTCTTCACAGTCACTCAGAGACCCAGGCCAAGTGAATTACAATCCATAATCACCATCTTGGATGTTGCCAACTTTTAAGCTAAAGAGAGAAATTCTGGAGAATTTCACTCCAATAATTACCTTGTACCCCCAACTCATGGGCTAAACTAGTTGTATGAGCACACTGCACCACGAGAGAGCCAGGAAATGCAATCCAACCAGTTTCTTAGAAAAGGAGAGAACCAGAAATATGTGGTACCAATGACAACCAGAGTTATTCTTCATATCCTCAAAATATTGGTGGTTTAGACCATGGTTCTTGAGTCAGACCAGTCTAAGCCAAAAATATCCCTTATTGCTTAGTGGTTTTTCACAATTTTCTTAATTCTCTGAGTCTGAATGACCTCATCTATTAAATGAGGATAATAAAGCATTTGCCTCCCAGGCTTACTGTAAGAATTAAATGAGGTAATGAATGCAAAGCACACTGAAAGTGTACAGATATTGCTATTATCAAACAGGAAGAAGCATCTTGCATTAAAACAACAGAAGATGGGTTGGACATGGAAAAGAATGTTTTAAGGAGAAATGAGACAACTAAACAGGCTGTTAGGGAAATGTTTCAAGACACCTTCCACAGAAATCTCCAGGAAGTGAAAAATAAACCACCTTTTGGATCACCTAAAAGCAAGGGGGCAACCAGTTGATTTATTTATTACAGTTTTCAATTCTAACATTCCATGGTTCTCTTCTAAGTTCCTCACCTTTCCCTTTCCATTTACTCCTCCTCCTGCTATAACAAATCCTTTCCTGCTTTTCCTCTGTTGAGTCTTCACAGCCATGACCACAGTTGCTGAACTTCCTCCCAATGTTTGCTTTGTCCAGCAAAGTGACAAATTCATGTTTGCTGCTTCAAAGAAAGAGTACACCTTACTCATCTCTATAGCTCCAACCTCATGCTGTGCCAGGCTCCAAGTAAGTGTGAACCAATGAATGAATGAATAAAAACAGTTGATTATTTTATTTAAAACTTCTTTCTGTTCTTTGATACCCTGAAAAAGACCAAAAAAAAAAAAAAAAAAAAAACATATCAGTTAAATAAACCACTAAGCTAATAGAAATTGAGTCACAAAAGAGATAGTTGACTGATTTGACAGCAAAAGCCAATTCTTAGCTGTCACTTGAGATCTTTGTACCACCTAAACTGTGCCCCTATCCTCCAGAGCCATCTACATTCTAATTTGTCAAACATATCCCCTCTTGCATCCTCAAGTTACCTAAATAGGTCATCAGAACAAAAGGATCACAAAAACCTGATTAACTTCTTGAAGTGAACTTTCAATGCCCCACACAGGTCATTGATGTATTACTTGGATTTCTTTTCCTGAAACTGAAGCCCTCTAGGTAAAATAGAATTGAAATCATGCTGTTATGAACGATCCATCCCCTGGTCTCAAAGAAGTCACTTAAAAATGAGCACTGGACTGCAGCCTACAAAAAAGGCACAAGGGAAATGACAAACAATATGAATCAAAAGGCAGAACAGATGGCAGGAGCAGCTGTGGCATGACAGCCACACTCAGAATATAGTGCCTCTCTTCCCTGCATAGGCTGTGTCAGATCGTGCGACTCTGGCAAAAGAATCCGATCAAAGTCCACTCCATCATATAGAAGGTGACACACATTAGCTGCTCGTACAAAGCCTTCTCCTTGAAGTACTTTTTTTTAGGAGGTACTAGGGAATGAACCCAGGACCTTGTATATGGGAAGCAGACGCCCAACCACTTGAGCTACCTCTGCTCCCCATCACTTTCTTAACTGCTTTAGCTGCACTTGGGGTTGGTGGATGAAAACTCTTTCTTTTCTTCTCACTCCTTTTTCCATAAACTGGAGTTAAAATGGAATAATTGTAGAGTTCAGGAGTGCCCAGAACCACCCTCACTTCTGACACCAATTGCAAAGTTCAGGGGTAGCCAAGATCACCCTCAATTCTCACACAAATTGCAAGTGTAGGGGTCCCTTAGACCACCCTCAGTCTTGATAACTTGCTAGAAGGACTCATGGAACTCAGTGATTACAGTCCAATACAGTGAAAAGGTACAGATTAAAATCAGCCAAGAGAAGTGTCACATGGGATAGAGCCCAGGAGAGTTCCACACGTGGAGCTTCCAATAGACCTCTCCTAGAGGAATCCTGGAAAACCTTAACTTCACCTTAGGAATTTTGTGTGACAAATACACATGGAGTATTGCCAGTCAGGGAAGCTAACCTGAGCCCTGGTTTTTAGTGGGCTTGGTCACATAGACATGATTGACTGCCTTCATAGATGACCTTTATTCTCTCCAGCCCTCTGGAGGTCATTAAACGCATGGCTGACCTTTACTATCCAGTCCCTCTAAGGTCGGTACTTATATGGCCTGGCCTAAAAACCCACCAGAAATCACACTCTTAGACTGTCTGGGAGTGACCCAAGGCCCCCAAGTAAACAGGAACATTCTTATTATCAGGCAGGGCAGTCCAAGAGCTTAGAGATCACCTCCCAGGAGCCAAGGGCAAAGACCAGACTTCCCTTTGTGTAAGAGTAATTATTTACTATGCAATACTATAAGCAGTATTTCTAAACATCTGGACACCTGACTTTACATAAATTCAGATAATTGGTTTTACCAATGAGAAACTTTTAAATTGTATTTGCTTTTTGTTGTTTTTTTCTTGTTATAAAGGTCATCTACTGTCCTATAAAAATTTGAAATATTTTAACATGTACAAAGATTTTTAATTCAGAGATAAACATTGTCAACAATTTGATTTCTTTTACTCTTGCCTTTTTTCTGTGATTATATGTGTATATATATATATATTTGTTTGACCTTAAACATTCTCATGAATACATTTTTTATTATGCCTTTGCTTTCTCAATTTAGAGTTATAAAAGTGAAATTATTGCATCAAAGGATATGAACAATTTTTAGACTCCTAATACATATTTACAAATTGTCCTGAAGAATATTTCTGAAAAAAGGATATCCCAAAAATATATTAAGCTATAATTCAGCTCATCTCCCCCTTACCAACTTTGAATATGATTTGTATTTTAGCTTTACCCATTTGTTAGGCAAAGAATAGAGGAAAATCATTTTAATTTCTCTGTCTATAATTGCTATATTTATATTCATTATGCCACTTTTATTTTGTTTAGTCTTTCCTTAAAATCACTTGTTTATATGTTTTTCTCTCCAACTTGATTTACAGGTACTTTGAGATCAAGGAACACATTATTCTTTCTATACCTGCCATAGCCTTTGGCACAATGCCATTCATACTACAAGCATTTAATAAATATTATTAAGTGAATTTGTAGACAGAGTTGATCTTAAATCATCAGCAGGACCAGAGCAGGGATTTGTGAATGCCTCCAATATCTTAGAATAATATTTTTGTGGCTATTAAAAAACTTCTTGACAGATTTGTTTTTCAACTTTAAAAAGAGAATTATAATTATAATACTAGTTATAATATAGCAAAGTTATATAAAGTAAACCATATTAAATGACGGAAAAATGATTAGGAAAAAACTCACAACAGAAATTTTAAAATTGTATTTGCAAGATTGTGTTAATAATAAATAATATCCATTAATGAAAAGTTGTATGAAGACACTATTTCTAATTTTAGTTTCTTCAATTGTCATGAATTACACATTTTCAAACCCTAGAGTGCTGATATATGTTCCCTAGCCTAGTAACAAAATTCATAAAACGAGTAAAATAATGCAAATGCTGTTATGTGCGTGCTTGTATCTTCTTCTTCACTCCAGAAAGAATTTTACGTAGTTTCCAATAATAAATTCAAAATAATAGAGTGGAATAAGAAATGAAGCCCAAAGGAAAATGTAATTTGACAAATAAAATTAATCCAAGGATATACACAGAAATGTTTACCAGAAAGATATGCATAATTGTTCAACCTGGTTTACTTGGAGGCTTAGCTTGAAATTAGAGCTGTGTAGTAGGATACAAAAAAAGGGAGGGAGACCTGATTAGCTACGAAATTTAAAGTGCAGAAAAAGTCAGGAAAAAATAGTTGTTGTCTGCCCCACCTCAACTGCAGCACTGGTGTCTAAAAGAAATTTTTACCCAGGAGCCTGATGCAAAATAGTATATAAAGCTAAATTCCATAATACCCAATTTACTGTATGTTATCAAGTTTCATATCTGAGCACATAAGGCCAAAGTGCAATTTTGTAAATGTGATTCCATTGGATGCTAATGAATGTAGTCCAAGTACACAATTTTCTGACAAAGCATTTTGGTCTTTGTTTTAGTTTGCTAAGCTGCTGAAAGCAGACACCATGAAATGGGTTGGCTTTTTGATGACAGGAATTTATTAGCTTACAAGTTTACAGTTTTGAGGCTGGGGAAAATGTCCACGTAAAAGCATCCTCAGGTGATGCTTTCTTCTCAAACACTGCCCGCCAGCCATCCTTGGCTCCTCTGCCACATACAAGGCACATGGCAGTGTCTACTGGTCTCATCCCTCTCTTCTGGGTTTCGTTTCTGTTTCTTGCTTCTGTGACTTTCTCTCTCTTTGTCTGAATTTCATTCTCTTATAAAGGACTCCAGTAAAAGGATTAATACCTGCCCTGAATGAGATAGGTAATATCTTAAGTTAAGAGCCTACTCACCAAAAGATTCTACTTATAGTAGGTCCACACCCACAGGAAAGGATTAACTTTAAGAACATGCTTTTCTGGAGTTCATAGTTTCAAACCACCACAGTCTTGGAGTCAAATTTAGATGATATAAACTAGTGCTAGACATTTTTCAAAATCCACTGAGCTCCTACTCCTCAAATTCCAATTTAGCAGATGTGGGAGGACACCAGAACCCTCTGAGAAGCCTGCTGCACATTGCCAGTTGAAAACCACAGCCTTAGAGAAATGAATGGATTGCCTATCCTTAAGGAATCCTTGATGCATATTAGCTTACAGTTATAATCTTTGCTGTCTATATTGGCCCAACATCTTTTCTACAACAATATACCTAAGAGATGGTCTTCTTGGAATAAAAGAGATATACGAGGTCAATTAATACAGCAAGAAAGGGAGAGAGTCAGGATTGAAAGGGTGATAGAATATACAAGAAAACATTGAGACAGAAGTTTAATGTCTGTGGGTGAGGAAAAGAGGTCAAGCCATCCAGGTACTCAAATGAAAGGGAAGTCTGAGAAAGTGTCAAGACTGGGTACTGGGAAAGAAGGAGTAACAGAGGCAGAGGCAAGAGATAAGTAACTAAGTACAATGGGTTGAATAGTATCCCCTAAAAATCAATGTCCATCAAGAGCCTCAGAATGTGATCTTATTTGGAAATAAGGTCTTTGCAGGTATGATTAGTTAAGAAATGAGATGAGATCATACTGGATTAGAGTGAACCGAAATCCAGCGACTGGTGTCCTTATAGGAAGAGGAGAGGATCCAGGGAGACACAGGGAGAAAGCCATGTAAAGATGGATGCGGAGATTGGAGACATGCTGCCACATGCCAAAGGATGCCTGGGGCCACCAGAAACTGGAAAAGGCAAGGGAAGATTCTCCCCGAGAGACTTCAGAGGGAACATGGCCCTGCTGACACCTAGATTTTGGACTTCTAGCTTCCCAAACTGTGAGACAATACATTTCTGTTGTTTTAAGTCACCCAGTTTGTGGTACTTTGTTACAGCATTCATAGAAAACTAATACAGACCTACTGGTATAAAATAAATGGCTCATTGTGAGTGGGAACCTCGTCCTTAGGGGAGCAAATGTAACATCCAAAAAAAAAAAAGTGGCTGCCCAAAATGGTGGCCTTGGTGATCTTTGCCGTCTTCCCCAGAGGATAGACCAATTATGGTCCTTCAGTGCCCAGCACTGCTTTTAATCCTCAATTTTGGATTAATCTCATCTCCCTCCCATCTCATGCCTTGCTCATTCCACCTCAGGGATCATCTAGCTGAAAGACCCCAGTGGAATTGACTTGGGCCTTTGCAGAATGTGGAGGCCTCACTATTTATGCCAATATCTCTCAGGCTATAAAAGATAGCCTCTCTCTCTCCTCTACTCAGTCCTTCAGTCATGACAAGTCTGAGATGGTAAAGTTAACCATGGAGGTAGGAGGAATGAAAAGATTAGAGATCAATGGAGATTTTGTGTGACCTTAGAAAAGTCATTTGGTTTCTCTGCAAAACCTCTATTAATAACATACAAACTCTTAATTCTGATAGTCTTTGATATTTATTGAGTGTGTGTGTGTGTGTGCATGAATGTGATTAATTGGTTTTTACTTGTTCATGAGCTAACTTAAAGTTTCTGTGACTTCAAAAGTCATAAAATTCCCAGTTTGGTATATATTTCCCCATAACAATTTAATCAGCCAAGACTAGAACGAAATTTGTAGCTTATTTTCATTTCTAATCCTATTTATTTTCCAAACTATTAACAAACATTGTCTCATCAATTCCAAAAATAATTCCTCTCATTTTCTCTTTTTCATATATGAAGAACTACAAACTATTTTTTATCTCTTTAATTACACACACAGATATTGGAAGGAACAACACTGGAGGTAAATACATAGTGCACTCTATCCACTGGCAAGTAATAATATTTCTTTTCAAATAATAACAAATAAAGACAAAGCTAAATGTATATAGAGAGGTTATCAAAATAATGGAGTGCTTTTTAATACTCATTACTTATTCTTGTGTGATGTTTTAACAAACATTTAATTAAATTTCTGGTTCTAGAATCCAAAATATTCATAAAAGATTGTGTATACAAATGTCATGGCAACAATTCATCAAAGGGTTGAAATAAGTTTCTGGCTGAACATTTCTTTTTTTTTTTTTTTTCTTTTTTTTTTTTAAAGATTTTATTTATTTATTCATTTATCCCCCCCTTGCTGCCTGTGCTCGCTGGGTCAGCTAACCACGCCATGCGGGAGGGCTTGCCTTCACCAGGAGGCCCCGGGAACCGAACCCAGGGCCTCTCATATGGTAAACGGGAGCCCCACCGACTGAGCCACAGCCGCTTCCCCCTGGCTGAACATTTCTTGGAGCTAATAAATCCAGGTCTAAGCCAGCTTGAACTAGAACTGTGAATGGTGGTTTTCATTTCCTTGCTCACTGTCCCTGGACCCCGAAGGACTCACATGCTATTCCTAGGCAGAAAAAGCTTCCTTCAATTGTGTTATTTGTCACCTTCTTGTCATTTTTCCTCTTCTAAATTCTGGGTTGAGATACTCCCACTCTATCTCTATACCCTGCCCCAAAACCTGTTCTCAAACAAATAATGATGAACTTAATTCAAAAGGGGCTTCTAATATATCCATTAATTCTTTCCTATTATGCACATTCTCATTGAGAAAAAATGTGTTAAGACCTTCTACAGGAATTTTTTACAATTATATTAGGGACAATGTCCCCATTTGGCTACAGACCACAGGAAAGCACTGACTGAAATATCCAGTGTCTGTGTATTAAAAAGATTTTGGGAAAGAAAAGGAGAGGCTCTCAAGACCCCAGAAACTACCTCACAGCAGCAGGTATACTTCTGCTCACTGCTAAAAGGGTGAGCGTTGGCCACAAAGAACATTTTGTATGACAGACAGGTAGATAAAATGTTTTCAGAAAGTTTTATAGAACTTCAGGGCACCACTTTTATATCATTATTGGCCATGGGAAAGCACATTCTCTCTCTCCCTTAATGCCTCTTAATAAGCCATTATAAGTCCTTTTGGTCCCAGGTGCCCTCTCTAATAGACCATCTGTTAGAAGAGAAGTGTAGGAAACAAGGGATTTCAGATTATATTTGAGTGCTAGCTTTGCCTCACACAACCCTATGATCTTGGATCATCCTGTTTTCTGGTGGTTTTTCCACCTTGCAGAGCAGCTAGAAAAGTGTCTATGAGGATTAGTGTTAGGGAGAGAAAAACTTATAGTTGAAATATCTTTGTGGGTAGGGAGGAGGTAGATTAAAAGAGTCATTAGGGAAAAGATATCTTAAAAGGGAATGCCACATGAGATTTTGTGTCTATATTCAAAGAGAGAGAATGGCAAGATTGGCATAAGAGATGCAAACTTTTTTTTGTAGGAACATTATAAAATGATTCAATTCATTGAAATTTATTATGCTCCAAATGTTTCAGATAATATGCCGGTGTTACCATCAAATGAGGAATAAAATATACATATATATAGCTAATTAGTTGTGACAAATACAATGTGATAAATGCTGTACTGGGAATATAAACAGAAGACTAGGAAGACAGAGGAGGGGACGGAGCAATTTATTTTGCTGACAGATAATGTTTGAGGGTTTGGAAATCTCAGAAATGATCCAGGATGGAGGTAACATTTCTGTTGGATCTTGATAGCCGAACAGAATTTTGATAGATGAACATGTGTGAACGGCAATGACGAGGCATTCCAGGAAGAAGGAGCTACAGAGCAGACAGGGTTATACGATTCAGGGTCTTATAAGCCCTGTTGTAGATCAGTGGCTCTTAAACAGGGGTGATTTTGCCCCCCAGGAAAGATTTGACACTTTCTGCAGACATTTTTGGTTGTCGCCACTGGGAAAGGGGGTGCTTGTGAATAGAGGTGAGGGATCCTGCTAAATATCCAACAATGCACAGGACCACCCCCAACAACGAAAGAGTTATCCAGACAGAAATGCCAATAGTTCAGAGGGTAAAAAAACTCTCCTGTAGATTATGACTTCTAACTCAAGTACAGAGTTTGTGTATTAGTCAAGATTCTCCAGAGTAATAGAACCAATAAGATTATATATGATTTATTATAAGAAATTGGCTCTTCTGACCATGGGGTTGGCAAGTCTGAACTCTGTAAGGCAGGCTGCAAGCTGAAAACTCCAATAAAGTTGACACTGAAGTCATTGGTCTAAATTCCTCAGAGGAAACTGCTGGCTGGAAATTCCGACAAGAGCCAATGCTGAAGTCGAGGCAGAAATTCTTCTTCTGACAACTGAACCCTCAGTTCTGGCTTTTAAGACCTCCAACTGATTGAATGAGGGGACTCTTCACATTGCTAAGGGCAATCTCTTTTGTTGATTGTAGAGGCAATCAACTGATTTTAGGTGCAAACCCCGCCTATGAAATACCCTCACAGTAATAAGTAGGACAAGTAGGCGAAATAACTGTACACCATAACCTGGCCAAGGAAATAAAAAAATTAACCACCACAAGGGTCCATAAATATGTTTTCAACAGGGGATTTTACAATATTATTCTTACTATAGTGTGGTAAACTGACAAAGTAGAGAACATGATAAGATTAGGGGAGTCAATTGGGGCTACACCAGTAGTTTATGTGACAGGTAACAATGGTTTGGACTATGAATGTGATAGTGAAGATAGAGAAAAGTGGGCAGACTCGGGATATGTCCTGATGTTTACAAACTGGACTTAGTAATGGATTGGAAGAGAGAGGTGAGGAGAGAGAGGTATGTAAATTATGCAGTTAATTGGATAGAGTACATATGAGAAGTTTGGAGATGTGCATTTGGAGTAAAGATTAAATCATTTGAGGGGTAGTTTAAGTTTAAAATTCCTTTTAGATAGACAAGATAGACATTTCAAATACTAGATCTATGGATCTGGAGTTCAGGAAAGAAGTATGGGATTGAGATTTAAATTGGTGTGTCACAGAGAGAGAGATGATATTGAAAGGTGTGGTAATCTCAACAGAACATGAGACCAAAGAAGAGGACCCAAATCTGAGCCCTATGAATTACTAACATTAGGCATTGAGACAAAGAAGAAACCGACAAAGGAGACAGAGTAGCTGCTGTGTTCTGTAAGAAGAACTCAGTAAAGTGTATCACAAAGACAAAGAGCAGATACTGTTCCAAGAAGCAAAGAAGTGGTCAACTATCCCAAATGCTATCAAAAGCTAGAAAATATTAAGGCTGAGAAGAGACAATAGAACTTGGCAATGTAAAGGTCATCGGTAACTTAAAAAAAGAGGAGCTTCAATGCAGAAGCCAGATTAGAGTGCATTGAAAAGTGAATGGAAGATGAGAAAACAGAAAGTGTGTGCAATTAACCCTCTCAAAATCTTCTGTTATTAAGCAGTATTTGGAGATGCAACCTGTGGTAGTTTGATATTGTATGTACCCAAGAAAACCAAGCTGATCCATTCTGGCGTGGGTGTGAATGTATTGTGGGTGGGACATTTTGAAAAGGTTACTTCAGTTAAGATGTGGCCCAGGAAGGCTCTTAATCTTCTTACAGGAGTCCTTTATAAATGGTATGAATAAGGAGAGAGAGACAGAGCCACAGAAGCAGGAAGCTGAAGGCAAGTGTATTAGTCAGCCAAAGGGGTACTAATGTAAAATACCAAAAATGGTTTGGTCTTTATAAAGGGTATTTATTTGGGGTAGAAGTCCACAGAGACCAGGCCATAAAGCATTAAGTTTCTTCTCTCACCACAGTCCATGCCATGTGTTAGAGCAAGACAGCTGCCGGCGTTTGCCAGGGTTCAGGCTTCTGGGGTTCCTCTCTTCCCGGGGCTGCGTTTCTCTCTGGGCTTAGCTCCTGTTTCCTCCACAAGGTCAGCTATAGACGATCAGGCAAACGGCTTGCTTCTCTTCTCCTGGGGCCTTCTTTCCAACATCAAAACTTCTTCTCAAAAGACTGCTTCAACTCTGTTCTTTGCCTTGACTTTTATATTCAATTTCCCACCCGCCAAGGGGTGGGGCTCAACGCCCTAATCCTAACTTAATCATGCCCAGATTAACAGATCAGTTTACAAGCATGATTCAATTATATTTTTGGAATTCATAATTACATCAAACTCTGACATTCCACCCTCTGAATTTCAAAAATACATTACAATATTTAAAAAAACTTAAATCAGTAACAATTCAAGTACAAAATCATATCAAAATCATTTTAAAGAAATACAGTTTGTCTTCAGGCAAAGTCCCATCTGCTATAGACTTCTGAATCTTATAAAACCATTTAACTGCTTCCAACACACAAATGGAAAGACAAAAGATAAATATTTTCAATATTATAAGGAGAAATTGGGATGTTACACATGAGTCATGGATCCTCTACAGTTCAGTAAACTTGCAGGACATCCTCCATTCAATTTCAAAGTCTGAGAGTCATTTTTAAATTCTGTTTTCCATATAACACCAGGAGTGAATCTGGTTAAGGTCTCTGCAACTTTAAAACATGGATCACCTTTCCTCCAGTTTCCAATAAAAGTTTCATCATTTACTTCTAAGGCATCATAGAAACTCTCTAGCATCCATATTACTATCAACAGTCTCTTCAAAGTGGTCTAGGCCTTTTCCATCAAGCATTTCACAATTCCCCCCAAAAATACTCCTTACCCATTTATAAAACTGTTCCAACATTTTGGTATATGCAAAAGCACTACCTCACTCCTGATACCAAATTCTGTATTAGTCAGCCAAAGGGGTGCTAATGTAAAATACCAAAAATGGTTTGGTCTTTATAAAGGGTATTTATTTGGGGTAGAAGTCCACAGAGACCAGGCCATAAAGCATTAAGTTTCTTCTCTCACCACAGTCCATTGCCATGTGTTAGAGCAAGACAGCTGCCGGCGTTTGCCAGGGTTCAGGCTTCTGGGGTTCCTCTCTTCCTGGGGCTGCGTTTCTCTCTGGGCTTAGCTCCTGTTTCCTCCACAAGGTCAGCTATAGACGATCAGGCAAACGGCTTGCTTCTCTTCTCCTGGGGCCTTCTTTCCAACATCAAAACTTCTTCTCAAAAGACTGCTTCAACTCTGTTCTTTGCCTTGACTTTTATTTTTTTTTTTTTTATTTTTTTTTTTTTTAAGATTTTATTTATTTATTCATTTATGCCCCCCTTGCTGCTCGTGCTCGCTGGGTCAGCCAACCACGCCGCGCGGGCGGGCCTGCCCTCACCAGGAGGCCCCAGGAACCGAACCCGGGGCCTCCCATATGGTAAACGGGAGCCCTACTGATTGAGCCACAGCCGCTTCCTTTGCCTTGACTTTTATATTCAATTCCCCACCCGCCAAGAGGTGGGGCTCAATGCCCTAATCCTAACCTAATCATGCCCAGATTAACAGATTAGTTTACAAGCATGATTCAACTATATTTTTGGAATTCATAATTACATCAAACTCCGACAGCAAGTAAGCCCAGAGGAGAAGGGAGAGACCAGCAGACACCACCACGTATCTTGCCACATGACAGAGGAATCCAGAATCACCAGCAAACTGGTCTTATGGTAGAAAACATCTCCTGATGATGCCTTGATTTGGACATTTTCTAAGGCTCAGAACCATAGGCTTGTAAGCTGATAAATTCCCATTGTAAAAGCGAACCCATTTCTGGTATACTGATTTTGGCAGCCCATCAGACTAAAACACAACCCTAGGAGAATCTGGAATGAAGAGGTGCTTAATGGAGCAGAAAGCCAGCATAATGGCAGGAGCAAGGACTTGTCTGGAGCGAAGGGGAGGGACCCTTTCCTATGACCACACACTGGGGGTTGATGAGCAGAGGTGGGAATGGGAGTGGCACAGGTGAGGGTCAAACTCTTTGGTTTCTGTCTTGCTGCTATAATTCAACATTATGGAGAAACCTTGATATCTTGCAGAAAGCCAGCCAGGAGTAGCAGGAAGGAGGGTCATTGAGCCAGGTTCAATTTGTCCATGTCTAAGGGACATCAGGAAGTCTAGCCAGACAGAAGACCATGTATAGAGACTGCTTTGCCAAACATAGGCAAGACACAGTGTGGAGATTAAGATGACCATATTCACCAGGCTTCTATTTATGGTGTTAGAAAAGTCCAAGACATTTGGTGGTCAGTGAGAAAAACAAGAGAAAAGTCTACATACATCATTTCTGGGCAAGTCCTAAATCTGCATAGACTTAAAATCCACCCAAGTTAAGCAAAAAAAGAAATAGAGCCATAAGCATACATTCCTATTATGGGTTGAATCTTGTTCCCTGAAAAGGAACATTCAAGTCTTAACCCCAGTCCTTTGAATGTGACCTGATTTGGACATAGGGTCTTTGAAGATGTGTTTAGTTAAGATGAGGACAGAAATGAGTGAGGGTGGGCCCTAATCCAATACCTCTGGGGAGAATAGGACATGGACAGACAGACATAAGAGGGAAGAATACCCTGTGAAAAGTGAAGCAGAGAATACCAGGATTGCTGGCAAGCCACTAGCAGAAGCCAGGAGAGAGGCACAAAGCCGCTGCTTCTCTAAGACTTCAGAGGAAGTGTGGCCCTGCTGCCACCTTGGCTTTGGACTTCTAGTCTCAAGTATGGATTTAAGTCACTCGGTTTGTGGTATTTTGTCTCCGCAGCCTAGAAAATGAAGACATTGCCCTTGAATTCTGTAGTACCCCCATACAACTTATAAATCTTCTCTTGAATGGTCTGCTATTCAGTGGGTCATGAGCTCACACTGGATTCTGTTACAACCAAAAGAGTCCTAACTCATACAAAATTACAACAGTCAAAAAACACATATGCACTGAACAACATTGTTTTGCCATATGAATGAAATATGCCAGAAATATTGGAAGACATTGACAGAAACACAATTGTGGTAGGAACTTTAATACTTATTGCTCTACACTTGACTGGTGAAGGAGAACAAATAAATATAGATATAAGCTCTGAATACTGAAAATAAGACAGTTGAATTTTTGGCAACATATACTCTGTTATCTACACAAGTGGTTCTTCCACTCCATGATCATACATTGGAAATGTGCTAAGCAGTAGGTTTTCTGTGGGACATAAACAAATATCCTCCCTCATGAAGTATTCAGTCTGGTGGGAAAAAACATGTTATTCCAGATGTGAAGTGGTGAGATATAGCCAAAGCCTGGTGAGGGTGACAAAATGTGCTAGGCACTTTGAAGCAACCATCACCAGAAAAAGACTGGATTTACGGTTATTGAAACACCAAGAATAGATTCATGTGCAGAAGCCAGGTTAATATACAGTAGAAATAATATCTCCTTCCATCAAAGTGTCTTGGTCCAGCTTGTCCCCAAGGCAGGAAGGGGTACACTGGTCACAAAAACCCTTCCCTCCCCCACACCCCTGGATGGTGCTCATGTGATTCCCTGTTTTTGGTCAAGGGTCTTAATCCAATCTCTAACTGCATATGTCTGAAAAGAACAAATTTTACATGTGTACTGTATTAGTCAGCCAAAGGGGTGCTGATGCAAAATACCAGAAACCGGTTGGTTTTTATAAAGGGTATTTATTTGGGGTAGAAGCTTACAGTTACCAGGCCATAAAGCATAAGTTTCTTCCTTCACCAAAGTCTGTTGCCACGTGTTGGTGCAAGAGAGCTGCTGACGTTTGCCAGAGTTCAGGCTTCTTGGGTTCCTCTCTTCCCAGGGCTCGCCTCTCTCCAGGCTTAGGCTTGCTTCTCTCCACAAGGCCAGCTGCAGACTAGCAAGCAAAAGTCATCTCTTTTCCTACGGCCTTCTCTCCTTCCTCACAATGAAGCTCCTCTGTGTGCTTGCTTCCCCGGGCTCCAGCTTTAAAACTCCAATATCAAAACTCCAACTCTGTCCTTTCCCATGTCTTTTACCTTTGAGACCCCACACACCAAGGGGCAGGGCTCAATGCCCTACTGACATGGCCTTATCAAAGCCCTAATCATAATTTAATCATGCCCAGAGGAACAGACCAGTTTACAAACATAATCCATATCTATTTTTGGAATTCATAATTATAACAAACTGCCACATGTACTGTATACCCAAGAAAATCTTAGGCTATATATATTTTTTTTATCTTGTTTTGTTTTGTTTTCACCATAATAGGAGACAGCTTGGAAAATAGAAGTAAATGAAGTCTAAATCTTGGTCCTGACACTAAAACCTGTGTGATTTGGACAAGCAACTTAACTTCTCCGAGACTCAGTTTCTTTATTTGTTAAAAAAAAAAAAATGCCGGCAACTTCACTGTGCCAAACTGTCGGTCAGACAGAGAAAGACACCTGTGACCACCTCCAGGGGAGGGGTCTCACCACATGGGGGGCAGCAAAGAGCATAACAAGGCCTGCCACCAGGAACAGCAGTCCCAGGTTCCCAACCTCTTTCACGGTTGGCAAGTGTCGGGGTCGCCAGCAAAATACGACTCACACAGGCACTGATAGAAAGGTATATACCCACATGGAGGAGAAACTGAGTCAGGTCAGCTTTACTCCTGGGTGTCAGTCCCCACGGCCAGTGGGTCTCAACCTGAGGCTGACGAAGGGAGATGGTGTCCACATATCATGTGCTGTGTCACAGTGGAGAGACCCCATTCCCTCTCCTGCAGGAAGATCTATACCGGCAGAGGTGAGCTGGGTACCATAGAGCCTCCATACTTTAGCAAGATTGTCTCCAGTAAGTGTTCACATTTGCTCAGGGCAAAAGATCAGCTGGCCACTCTCCCTGCAAGGGGACCCTGATGAGGAGGGAGTCAGCCTGCACTTGCCATCTGGTCTCCAGCATAGAAGTTCCTTGTGGGTCACAGGGAGAGGTGGCGAGCTGCTTCAAGCTTACTATGAAGATTAAAAAAACATATATTATTAAGCTGCCAAGCTAGTGTCAACTACGTATAAGATAATAAATAAAGGGGCTTATTTGAAACAATTAAAAACAAGACACTTTTGAAGATTGAGGCAATGGTTCTCCAAATAGTTTTACTTTCCTTCACCCTCAAACTCTTTGATAACAACAGCCCTCAAGGCACATGAGCAATTGGCCTCTTCTGCCTTAACATAGTACATTTGATTTCTCTAGGCTGTCTTCCAACAGATTTAATAAAAGGATTAGGAGTTTAAAAAGGTTTCCAACTGTTAAAAGTAGTTTTCCCATTTTTCACATTGACATTCTCAAGCCCAGTTTGTCTTCTTGACCATGCAGCCCTCAGCTCCCTGGGGATTGGGATTCTGGCTACAATTAGGAGCTCTCATCACTCTGTGATCTCAGTGCACTGCTCCTTTGAGTACTTATTGAGCACCTACTACATGCACAGAACTGGGATAGTCATTAATCAGAATTCAAGCACGTGTGTATTCTCATTGTACTGAAGAAAGTAGAGAGTTCTGTGTGAAATATTGAGCCTCATTATAAGAAACAAAGTAAGAGAAATCAAAATGTTTTATAAGCTATTGTTAGAGAGGTAATTATAATACTTATTCAGAGGTGAAGAAACTTCAAGATCCAGAAAAGTGGTTCTGAACACTGACCACCCATTAGAACTACCCAGGAAGGCCTTAAAACTCCCAATGCCCAGGCCATATTCCAAACCAATTAAATCAGAATCTCTAGCCATGGGACTTGGGCATATTTTTTTTTTTTTCTAAATCTCCCAAGGTGACTCCAATATGTAGCCCAAGATTGAAAGCCACTAATTTACAGCAAAGATAAAAGCTTCTCCAGAGTTCTAGAGCCTGTTCATGGAGTGAAGTGATAGGAGTGGCAGGGGGTGGGGCAGGGGCTTGCAGAGGAAATTAAAGACCAGCCCTGATTCTGAGCACTGAATCATTTTCTTACTCTGAGAGAGAAAGAGTATTTCCTATAGAGGTACATGTAGCTCTGCTAGTTGAAGAGTCTGGCAGAAAAAAACATGTTAACAGAAGATTTCTAAAGCAGCATCCACAATTGGCCATGTGGCTATGGGACTTAACCATTCCCATTATCCCAAAAGCCACAGGGATGGATGCTGCTGAGGAACTCAGTTCACCTGTAACCACCAGAAACAGAAGCAGAGAAAGACGCTTATCCTATTCGAATACGTGGGAGAGAGGATATAAGGGAGAATAAAGTCTGAAGGGAGAAAGCCCTGGGTCTGGGCTTTGTCAGGTTTGCTGGGTATCATATTGTCAGATGACGATGAGCACACACTGTAGCCAATGAAAGAAGATGCTCATTGTGAGAGTGTGGAAGCTTAGAGGGCTGCCCAGATCACATGAATTCACCTGTGAACCAATGACACCCATCCTCACAAGCCTGCTTTCTAAAATTCTACAACTGTGAATATCCCCCTTAATTTTATACACTTATAGAAGAAGCATAGATTGTCACAATGACTTTGGAAAACAACTTAATATCTGATAAAGGCATATATCACATGATTAACAGTTCTACTTATAAATAAATGCAATAATGATATTTGGAATATACACTCTGTATGTTTATAGAGAAGAACTGGAAAACTATCACTTGAGAGTAGATAAATAATAAAGTATATTCATACATGAAATAAGTGCAACATTTATAATAAGTTACATATAATAGTACATGTAATAAAATTGTACAGAGTAAGCCCTGGGGACCCCTCAAAGCCAAAAAAAAAACCCATGCCCCCTTCAGTTTTCTCTTTCGAAATTTGAAATCCCCACCAAGGCAGTTGACCCTGATAGCCAAGCAAGATCCTAGTTCATTACCTTTGACCCAGTACAAAATAAAGCCCACTGTCCCTAAACCCGCCCCTATAAGTCAACAAACTCTCATCCAAGTTAATTTCCTTTTTACGTCAATAAAAATCCTTTGCCATCCTCAGTACCCCAAAGCTACTTCCATTCTGGCTTCCTTTGCTGCAGCAAAACTTTGGAATCCCAAATAAAATGTTGTATTCTGCAAACTCAACTCTGATAACAAGAAGAATAAATTTCCCTAGAAAAATTTGGAAGACAAATTGCAAAATAAAATATTCAGTATACTATTATTCAAACTTTTAAGAATACCAAATAATACAATCTAAATGTCTATGGCTTAATATATAAGTAGCAAATCTATAAAAATTTACTTGGCAAGATAAGGAGAAAAATGTGATTCAGCAGGATACAAAGGGGACTATACACTATACTGTAAGTTTCTATTTCTTAAAAAAAAAAAACTAATCTGCAACAAATATGGTAGTGTTAACCATTATCACATTGTAAGATGTGTACCAGACTTAACTTTACATGTTTAATGTTTCATAAAAATAATCTAAATGATTAGGAAAACTATGTAATTTCCAGAGGGTCAATTAAAAGCAGGCAATCCAAACGAACAATATATTTCCTATGTGCTGCCAGCCACACACCCACAAACACAGAAACATACCCAATACATTTGGTTCAGCCCCTCAGACCCATTTGCTAATTTGGTCTTGGGGATGCAATTCAATTGGTTGTATTATCCACATTTCACAGTTAAGGAAAATTAAGCCAAATAGAAGTCAAGGGAAATCAAAACTACAATGAGATATCATTTTATATGTATCAGAATGGCCACTATTAAAGGAAGCAGAGAACTACAAGTGTTGGAGAGGATGTGGAGAGATAGGAACACTTCTTCACTGTTGGTGGGAACGCAGAATGGTACAACCACTATGGAGGACTGTTTGGCAGTTCCTAAAGAAGTTGAATATAGACTTGCCACATGATCCTGCAATACCACTACTGGGTATATACACAGAACAACTGAGAGCAGTGACACGAACAGACATCTGCACACTGATGTTCATAGCAACATTATTCACCATTGCCAAAAGTTGGAAACAACCCATGTGTCCATCAACAGATGAATGGATAATATTCACATGATGGAATATTATGCAGCTGTAAGAAGAAATGAAGTCGTAAAGCATACGGCAACATGGATGAACCTGGAGGACATTATGTTGAGTGAAGCAAGCCAGACACAAAAGGACAAATACTGTATGAATGCGTTACTATGATCCAAATATATTGTGTAACATACTGTTTGATCCAAAAAAAAAAAAGGAAAAAAAGAAGGCAAGGGACTCACTCTAGGTCTGAGAGCTAAGATATAAATGGTATCATCTGCCTGGTCCTCCTTCCAGAAAGTTTATTAGGAACCTGCCTCTGGGGCATGTGGACTACATTTTTACCTAGAAACGATGTCAGCAGTGATGATGAGGTTTCCAGGCAAGCCCTTTAACGTGTTGTTTTTTGGCTTAAGTTCTGGACTCTGGAAAGCAGGGAGACCTTTGGCTTAGAGGAAACGGCAATGATCTGCCAGAAGCTGTGCTCTGCAGGACGACTTGGGTGTAGGCTGAATGATTTAATGCAGACAGCATTGACACCCACTGTGACTGTCATTCCCTTCTCAATTTGCATGTAATTCTTCTGATAATTTATAAGAGAAAGTATCATATCGGTTTGGCACAAATGTGCACTTAACACCTTCTATGACATCATTTTAACTAAAAGAACCTAGGTCTTAGACTCAGAATTTCAGCTTGAACTTAATATAAGGTTCTCTATGTTTATTTTGTCATTGCTCTCTATTTTTGGCAAGAGATTATGGTTTTCCATTATGGTAGCAATCGATTTTTCTTCTTAAATTAGTATATTTCAGCATTAAAAGTGTTTCAATTCAAAGAAAACTTTTAAATCATAGCAATACAAGTAGTGCATAGCTATGGCAAAAATGTTTAGTAGTACCTGAATACTTGAAGCTCAGACATTACTGACCTAAAAACATGTGAGCTCCTCTTTCTCTGCCCCTCTGTACTTCACTCCCACCTCTAGTGCTTCTAGCATGAAGATGTCCAGTATTGTCAGTCCACCAGCCTGCGTTACCCTAAAAACATGCAAGGTTTAGCAATTACTTGTTTTCTCTCCCTTCCTCATCTTGACCTTCAAATTCCTATCTATATCTCCAATTTCTTCATTGGATCTGGATTAATACAATACATAGATTTGAATTTAATTACTCATTTATTGATGCAACTGCTGTCTATTCATTTCACTCAAACATGTCTGTCAGCCCAGACAGCACTGCTAGGGTTATAAAGACTCAGATTTCACTCTTCAGGCAGAAAAACGAGTGAAGAACTGATTATGAATAATAGTAGGCTATAATGTAATAGATGTTTGCTCAAAATACTACAGAGGTAAGTGGAAGAATAATATAATTCTGGTTGGTATGGGAAGGAAGAAAGAAAGGCTGCCCTGTGGGAGATGATATTTGAACTCAGTCATCAAAGAAGTTTGTCAGGCAAAGATTGGAAAAGGTAGATGAGACAATAAGTACACATATGCAAAGGTGCAGAACCCTGGAATTGAAAAGATTTAATATGTCAAAGGAATGAAGAGAAGTTCACCATGCAAAGGCATGGAAAATGGAGAGAATATAAAGGAAAAGATAAACATAAGGCTTGTACACAGGTCCAGGCTAAACGGAGAACTTCAGGGGTCTTGCTTCTAAAGGTAAAGGGGAGCCTCTTGCAGGTTTTCGAAGAGGTGGGTAGGATCACCTGGCATGTGTTCTGGAAAGGTAACTGGCTGAAGAATTGAATGTGGGCTGAAAATGTGAGATCCTGGGGATGGAAATCCTAGTGAATTAGCTGGGTTGCCCATGATTTTTTGAGAACATAGTTAGCTCATCAGCGGAGGTGTGAGCATTAGGGATCAAGCAAATTGACAATGAGTTTTGTTTCCCTCACTGCATTACCATATGCCAAATCTACATTATAGTCAAAATCCCTTTGGTTCTGGGACAGTTTGAATTTGGTGAATCCAAAATAAAAGATTATGTTTTCTAACTAATCCATTCCTGAGGCTGTAAGACCCTTTGATTGCATTAGATTCTGTTAAGGGACTTTATTAGATCACTTGATTAGATTGCTTTGGGGCTTTTGATTGGACTACATCAGTGAGGCATGGCATGGGTTGGGTCTCTGCCCTCTTGCTAGGTCTTATATAAACAGAGACACAGAGAGAAAGAGGACACAGAGAAGAAAGCTGCCATTTTGACCTGGCCATGTGTGAGAGAGGATTCGAGGATCACTAGCAGCTGAAGCTGAAGCTGAAGCACAAAGTCCCCAAGATGCTGGGCCAATGGAGTAGCTCTGGTAGAGTCTAGAGCGGAAGGCCAAGATCAGCTGCCATCTTGCTTCACCTCATGGTGGGACCCCAGGATCACCAGTAGCTGACTTTGGTGAGAAAGCATCTCTGATAGTACCTTGATTTGGACATTTCCTGGGCCCAGAACTGTGAGCTTTTACCCCAAATAAATCCCCTTTATAAAAGCCAACATATTTCTGGTACTTTGCATCAGCAGCCCTTTGGCAAACTAAAAGAGGTGCCAAGATAGCACGGATGGCCTACATGACTGAAATTCATAAAAGGACTGCTGAGCAGGTTCTTCACCCATGTGCTTTATCCTGCTCCATTCTCCACTCTTCTCTGTTCTCTTTTGTGCCGTGGGGAGCTTACCTCTACAGCCTGTATCACCTGGACTCCCTTGTCCTCTAGCTTTCAGTTGAGTTTGGTCAATAAGAGACCCAGCCAGGAGATCAGAGAGTGGAAAAAGGGAGAGGTTGGGTATTTGTTCTTTTGACTTACTCTTAGACAGGCTATGGTTTGGTAACAGCTGCCTTTCCCTCCCTAAATCCATAGATATTTTTGAGAGCATAGATGTTCTTCCGTGGCTGCAGCTCTCATTAGATTCTGAGAACAGCCCCTTCCCTTTCCCCTTAAGTCTATGGGTACTTCACCATCTCCCTGTTTTTGTGAGTTACCTTAACTCTTGGCACATATCTATAAAAAGTCCTTCATTAAACTCTTCAATTAGCTTCTAGAGTGTGCATCCCACAAGGACCCTGCCTACTACAACTGCTAACCTCCAACTCACTTTTGGCTACATAGCTACTATAATGTTACCTGTATTCCAGAGATTATAAAATTCTTCTCATTACAATGCAATTGATTCTTGACATGATACAGCAACCTTTTAATTTAGGATGCTAGTTCCATTCTGTTTATTAAAATTGGTTGTGAGAAATGCAGTCAGCCATAACTAATTTTCCGGTATTTTCAGTGTAATCTCTTGATCTTATTTCTAAACACCCAAAGGGTCAACTCCATAATAAAAACTAATGCTCTATAATTAAGGATTTGAAGCTTCCCCCCCCACCCCCCGAAAACTCTGTTAAATTTCTTATTGACAGTTCATTGCATGGACTCCAGGCAGAAAGGCGAATAATGGGCTCTTTCTTACTCCATGCTAGGAGGCTGCCAGCTCCCAGGTATGGTGGACCCTCCAAGAACCCAAGGCCATGCTTCCCTCCTCCCCATCCCCACTGAATTCAGCCTCACTAGGCTTTTTTCAGGTCCTCAAATGGGCTGATCTCTCTTTCGACCTTTAAATGAGCTAGTCCCTCTGCCTAGAAAGCTCACCCGAACCTCCAATCCCCCCAAGTGGAAATTCCTATTTATTCTTCAGTTCTCAACTTAAACATCATTTTCTCAGAGCAGATTCTTGACTAAATCAAAACCCCTGCTCTGCCTCTCAGAATGTCCTCTTCTTCTCCTTCCTCACATCCCTCCCAAGTTGCAACTGTAGTTCTACTTGTGCAATTATCTGAATGATCGCTGTTGCCCCCTGTAACCATTGGGGAATTTGATGTAATTATGAATTCCAAAAACATAATTGGATCATGCTTGTAAACTGATCTGTTAATCTGGGCATGATTAGGTTAGGATTAGGGCGTTGAGCCCCACCCCTTGGTGGGTGGGGAATTTAATATAAAAGGCAAGGCAAAGGGCAGTTGAAGCAGTCTTCTGAGAAGCAGTTTTGATGTTGGAAAGAAGGCCCCAGAAAAAGAGAAGCAAGCCGTTTGCCTGATCGTCTACAGCTAACCTTGTGGAGGAAACAGGAGCTAAGCTCGGAGAGAAACGCAGCCCCAGGAAGAGAAGAACCCCAAAAGCCTGAACCCTGGCAAACGCTGGCAGCTGTCTTGCTCTAACACGTGGCAAAGGACTGTGGTGAGAGAAGAAACTTAACGCTTTATGGCCTGGTATCTGTGGACTTCTACCCCAAATAAATACCCTTTATAAAGACCAACCCATTTTTGGTATTTTACATTAGCACCCCTTTGCCTGAATAATACACCCCCCATGAGACCATAAGTTCCAAGAGGGCAGAAGCCATACCTCTTTTCTTCCCTGGCTCTGCTCAGGGGCAAACATTGAGGGCCCAATGAACAGAAAGTGAACAGATGACACACTGTTAACAGCTTCCTTTTGGCCAGCTACAGGGCTATATTTAATACAAACTTGTGTTCACTTGGGTTAGGGACTTGTAAGGGAACTTGGAGGTTATATAGGCCAATAGTCTCATTGTATCTATGAAGATATTGAAGTTCAAAGAGCAGATGGGAATTTTTCAAAGCCACAAGGTTAGAGGCTAAGCCTGGGTTAGAGAACAACCCAGTTCTCTTTTTGCTCTCACTGCACTAAGCAGGGGACAAGTTCACTGGGGAGGAATGAATCGATAGGAAGTCAAGAAGCAGCAGAGGATCTCTGGCTCCATCTTATCATCTCTGCTGTGGGAAGGAGTAAAACACCTTAAGTTCCCCTCATCTCCACAGAGTGTTGGATTGAAGACAGAGAGAGAAGACAGTATACTGAGCCACCAAATCATTCCCCTTCTACCACTTAACTATTGGACCTTGCAGAAGCCCCCTCACTTCCCTGGTTCTCAATTATTAAAAATAAGGAATCCATTTAGATCAGAGGCTACGTCCAGTCCACAGATGTGTTTTGATTTTGTTGTGTTTGAGAAAAAAATGTAATCATTTGACAACATTAAAAGTCAGGAAAGTTTACTTAAAAATACGGATTTCTGGCTTTTCTTGAAAAATGTGAAGATCTTGCAAAATTGTGCTAACTTCCTGCATGGTACCAATTGTCTGTGTGAAGGATTCCACCCACAGACTGCCACCACCCCACAATTTCACTTATTGAGGTTGCCTGCTTTGCCCCCCTTGGCCTTCTCCTAATATGATCTCACAATCTGCCCAGCTCCGAGGTTCTGTGAGACTGTGATGTTATGATTCTCGGCGTGGTCTTGGCAAATGCATCTCAAGCTCGTTTAATCCACCTCTGTCCCTCTGAAGATGGCCGCCTCCCTCAGGCTCGGCTGATTTCTCATTTCTCTATTGTGTTTGCATACCTCTCCTTCCTGAAGCCTGGGCTGATGGGTGTTGGCAGTGCAATTCCAGAATCTCTGCCTGTCACTTGGATGTTCTCTCTTTCTCCCCAAAGCTAAGTGGCCTGTCTTCTGCCCTGCATGGTTCAGGTGGGAAGAAGTGACAGATTTGGCTTCTGTGACTCACTTCCAGAAAAAAAAATCTCCTTTTTCTCCCTTTATAGCTTCCTTCCACAAACTCCAGGGTAGTAAATGAGTCAGCAAGAAATGGTGGTCTTGGTACAGCTAAAACAAACCAAAGAGGCTAGTGTTGACAGTGGTTGTTCAGCCTGCTAGACTACTGCAGAAGCAAGGAAATAAAAGCAACAGTCAAATCCTCCTAGTGTAAATAGAGGACAGGGTAAACTGACAGAGCCCCAGGGACAGACTTGACCAGGGTTACTGGTGGAAGGTGGGATGACTTGGGGAGCAAGAAAGCAGGAGGAGATCACCCTAAAGCCAAGATTAGACTTCCAAGAGTATTATCAATATTTACAAACAGTCTGGGAACATGTAAGAGCCTTAAGGGCTTTCAGGCAAAGGCAAGAGGGTAGAAAGTACATTGAGAGTGCCCATCTGAAGCAGTTTCCTGCAATAAGGGAAGTTGAGATCATTGAGCCAAGTCTAGGGGGATGTAGCATATTATGAGAAGCAAAGTCAGCCATGAGGCCAAGGTACAAGAAGAGGCAAGGGCAATTTGGGGCCACCTTGACAACAATCTGGGCTCACAACTAAAGTCCCAGGAGCCCAGCTCCTCCATGGGAAATTGATAGAGAAATCTGGCTAATGGTCTAATCCTCCCAAAAGTCTAAACCCAACTAGAAGAAGGGCTGATTCGGTAGACTCAACGCCTGTGTGGGAGTAGGTACATGGGCAAGATTGGAGCCTGCTACTTTCAGCCTTGGGGTCCTCACCTCCAGGCCTTTGATCCTTAGGCAAAGAGTATCCTTGGAGCTTGTACAGGCACAACTTGTTGCAGCAAAGCCAGGTGCTGCTAACATTAGGGCCAGGCTGAGTTTGCTTTGGTTTGAGATAGTGGGCTATCTGCAGTGGACTCTGCTGCAGGTTATATTCATGGGCAGTCTTGTGGAGCTGGGGAAGACTGGGACTCCCAGCTGGGAGTTCACTAAGATTCCAAGTCAAAAATCTACAAGGGGCAGCTTTCCACCCAAGCTGCACTCTTTCATCCATGGATATAGAGTGTCTGTGTTTTCCAAGGCCCAATTCAGAGAGAAACCTTGCATGACAACCATGAGCTCCCCACGTCCCTGTGCTCCTGAGGGTTCTACTGCTGCCAAGAACCAAACACCAGAAAACTAGAAGCAGAAGAGGGAGTTCTGATCAATGGGCAGAACACTCTTTTTTGGCCTGAAGCTTCTCTTAGGCCCCCTCCCACCTTCTGTAAGAAAAAGACTTGAGATTGGTGCCACCTTGCTCCAATCCTTCCCAGGGCTAAAATCCTCAGGTAGATGAAATAACGCATAATTCCCTCTTAGCTCTCTTGAAAAACTATAGATGTGTATCAAGTGAGAATAGAATGACAGATAAGAAAAATATTTATATGATGCTCTTTAGGTACCAGGCCCTGTTAGGTGTTGAAATTACAAAAATGAAGAAGATATGGATTCCCCCAGGAGCTCTCACCATGTCAGGAAAGATGGACACATACACAAATAATGACAGTGCAATGTGACGAGAACTAAAAGGGAGCTAAAAGAGAGGTAACACTTAGCTCTCCCAGGGCAACGATAGGGAGCTAGCACAGGGGAGATCTCTGGGGGAGAAGGTGAGATGGCAGAAGCCTTCACAGAGAAAGCAACATTTGGCATTGTCCTTAATGAGAAGTATTAGTTTGGAAAAAATGGAAAGAGAGGAGGATGAGGCATCCCAAGCAGAGCTGAGAGCATGTGCAAAGGTACAGAGGTCTGAAAATAGTCCCATTAAAGGATAGAAAATAGACTGTCTTTTGTGTTGATTGTTGGTACTTCGATAAGCCTCAGCTCAGCACAAAAACACTGTGACTTCTTTCTTAAACCAGCATGTTCCCAAACTAATTATATACACATTCTTTCCCCAAACTGTTCTTTCCATTGTGTTTTCCATCTCATGAATGTCATCCCAATACTCCAATCATCTAAACAGGAACCTGGTTTACCCTCAGACCCCCCTCATTTACCTTTATATCTTCATGTTGCACAAATTTTAACTTTTCATACCTATTATTATCCCCACTTCAAAGTCTCTGTTATTATGAATTAATCTCTAGACTTCATCATTCCTTGTATGAATTTCTCCAAGAGCTTTCTAACTCATCTCTCTCCATGGAATCTGTGTCACATCCAATCTAGCCTTGACACTGACTGCAGCCTGAGTAATCGTTCTAAGATGAAAATCTTGTGTGTCACCCCTTGGCTTAAAACCCTTCCATGTACCACTCTAGTTTTTAGGAAAGGTAAACTTTAATTCCTTAACTCATTCCAAAGGCCATTCACCATCTGACCCTTCCTTACAAATGGAATAACTTTTTCTTCCACTATCCCAATTTCCTTCTAGTGGAACAAAATTGCTGGAAATGTAAAAGACCTCTGTGCCTGCACCTTGAATGTTGTCTGTAGCGTCATCATCCAAACATGAAGCTGCTCATGTTTCGCCACCTATAGGAATTCATACCTAAAACTCCAGCCTGTTTTGGATGCCTTTAATACTTGGCCACACTGTCCTATAAGCAATGCATTCATCATCTGCCTATCTTCTTCAATGAGGCTAGACACTGCAGGTCCAATGATTTATGAAACCAGCACAGTGCCTGGGCATGGCATGGCATAATTGTTGAATGAATGAATGAAGTGTTTGAATAAATGAATGGTTTAATCACTCCATCATTTTCAGCTCTCCAAGGTCCCAGGCTGAATTCTCTAGTAGATGAAATTTACTCAGGGACATTTATAAGGAACTTAGAGAGCCAGCTGAATCAGACACAATCAAATGACTAATCAATTTATTCATATCTCTGTTCTCTAAAACTAGGAGCATGTGAATGAATATGTATGAACATGTGTAATTAGAGGTATTTATGCACATAAATTATCTGGCAAGGCTATTGGTGCTCTGCTCATAGGAGCAAAATGTTTCTTTTCACCTGTCTTTGCTGTAAAGCTGCCCCTGGAGCCCCATACTCCAAAAACAAAGTGGCTAAAGACTCTCCCCACTTATATGACTTATTCATTGCCTGTTCTTTGATATTCTGCTCTCAAATGCATCAGAATTCTCCAGGGGTGTTCCTGGGTAGCATAGACCTGGAGGATTAGGAGAGATGAAAAAGCATATTGCTGGCTTTGAAATTTTATCACATCCCCAGAAAACTAAATCTTCCTCTCATTGGTTTTCTTTTCAAAAGATTGTGTTGATGACACTTACCAACTTCTCCATTCCTCTGATTCTTAAAAAGAAGACAGAACGTAAAAACAAACAAACAAATCACTGTCCTGTGTCGTCATGTGGAGAAGCAGAAATTGGTAAATTTGATTTCTAGAAAATCTCTTAAGAAGCCAATGTCATGTGTGAACCCTGGATACTGACCATTCATTGTTGTTCGGCAGCTCAGGGTCACAGTGGTCCCCAGACCATGGGCAAGATTATGGGAAAATCCATCATACTGACAGGAAGAGTGAGTGGAAAGTATACGTCCAAAATATTGGCAGAGGAAGTCTATCACCTTTGTAGGAGAAAATAAAGTGAAAAGAACAGGTTTCCAAAACTAAAAAGATACTGGCTCACTCCAAGTTCTGCTATCAGTTGTATACACTTGAGCAAATTAACTTTCTGAACCTCTGATTCCTGAGGTAACCAATGCATATCTCATAAAATTTTATAAACAATTAAAATCAATAACTACATAAAATATCTGTCAGAATTCCTGATATTTAGTGAGCAATTAGGGATAGTCCCTCCTTCCCTCTATTTTAGATGGTTATTAAATTGAATACATAAATCCTTATAAATATTTGATTGAGTCCTTTAAAATCCTGATTCCTGGAATTAAGTGATCCAGTGAGAGAGTAAGATCCATTTTATACTAAAATATAGTCTCATGAAGCATACAAAACCTTCCACATAAAAAGCAAGCAAATACTATTAAGCATCAGAAAATTAATCTGAAACATGAACGATGACCCCTTCCTCCTGGGTTATAAGCGTCCTTCATTTCCAAGGTGGACAATAGGCAATCTTCTAGTAGACTCATGTTTGCCATGACAAAGGTGACATATGACTCCTGACCTCCTAAGTTAGTTACTAAGTGTTGTTTTAGTTTGCTAAGATGCTGAAAGCAGGTACCATAAAATGAGTTGGCTTTAACAATGGGAATTTATTAGCTTACAAGCTTAAGTTTTAAGACCGTTGAGAATGTACAAACCAAGTCATCATCAAGGAAATGCTTTCTTCCTGAAGACCAGCTGCCAGTGATCTTTGGCTCCTCTGCCACATGACAAGGCACATGGCAACATTTGCTGTTATCTCCCTTCTCTTCTGTGTTTTGTTGCTTTCATCTTCTCACTTCCATGGCTTTTTCTCTCTTCCTCTGAATTTCATTCTCTTATAAAGGACTCCAGTAAGAGAATTAACACCCACCCTGAATAAGGTAAGTCACACCTTAACTGAAGTAGCCTCCTCAAAAGATCCTACTTTTGGGTCCACACCCACAGGAATGGATTAACTTTAAGAACATGCTTTTCTGGGGTACATAGAGTTTCAAACCACCACAAAGGTTAAAAGAACTTGATAATCAAAGGGGAACTAGGCCATTACAAGAGTCTACTACTATGGACAGTAATTTGGGATTCTGCTAAGTATCTCTGTTCTGTAGTTCTTGGCAATACTGTGAAGATCTTGATGCCATTGTAAACATACGGATCTTCAGTAACACAATAAGACAAAGTTGTCAATGCCTCATGAGCATTGTCTGCAGTGAGTCATGGT
The DNA here is from genome assembly GCA_026826555.1 of Tolypeutes matacus. Taxonomy (NCBI): domain Eukaryota; kingdom Metazoa; phylum Chordata; class Mammalia; order Cingulata; family Chlamyphoridae; genus Tolypeutes; species Tolypeutes matacus. The sequence goes on along the minus strand of JAKSZT010054030.1, from coordinate 3,997,474 downwards.
TTTCCTTTTCTGACATTGATCTTTTGCAATTTGGAAATACTTTGAATTTTGTCTTATCATTATCAATTGTGTTTACTTGAGGCATTTATTTAAATCATAGATTTATAGCTTAGTGCCATGCTATCTATACACATATATCAGGATTTTTGGCTGGTGACTTTAACAAAACTAGACTTTAAGTTACATATATTTTGTAGTTGAAAAATGATGTATCACCCCCCTTGTTAAGAGATGGATGCATAACTCCCACACAATTTGCTTGTACAGTAACACATCTTCACAAGTAAACATTTTTTTCCCTCCTTTTGAAAGTATAAGCAAATGGAAAAGGTAGTCTTTCTTGTATTTTGCCCCATAGAAGTGAGCTCTGGCAAAGAGGTTAAGAGCTGCTGGTCTACAGAGTGCCCATTATCTTTGAAAATATCTAGGAGATTGGCCAATTCATCTGCCCCTTCAAAATGAGAGTTAATTTCTCATGGGCTCCTAATGAGTTTGCTTTACTATTCAGGGAGCCATTATTCATTTCAGTGATTTACAGAATCCTGCCCTGAGAACCCAAATGAGAATAGGTTATCTACGACCAGGAACTCATAAAGGACTCTACTTTTGCAGTGTAAATCCAGTTAGATTTATGGTTCATCAGGTGTTCATTCAAAACCCTAGCAAGAGGCATCAGAATTCTCTGTTTAGCTATTGTTCCAAAATAAACTTGAGAAATTGTGGTTTTGTGACAGTCAACACCAGAAAAGGATGCTATTGCTTCAAACACCCTTTTCCAGCTTCAATTCATATGTCCTGTAGCATTCTGTGAATATGTAAGCTAAGCCAGGTAACTTTTCAGTAATGAAACGTTCCCTTAGATACCACAGAAATGTTGGGCTGCCAGTGGCAAACCCTGTAGCAAAGAAGAAAGGCCTAAAGGGTATTTTGATAAGGATTTAAGGCTACTCTTTTGTCATAAAATCATGGACTGTTAGAGCCATGATAGGGACCTTAGAATTTTTTTTAAATCTAATCTGCTTTTTTTTAATTTTACAAACTGGGGACTACAACCCAGAGAAGTGAAATAAGCCAACTAATTAATAATCCAATCACCTTTTCCTGAAGTTTCCACTTAATTCTTGATAACCACATGTGGTAACATGATCATTTTGAAGGCTGGAGAACGAAAAATTAATGGGTGGCCATAGAGAATGAACACAGGGCTTCTGACTCTGATTCCAGAAGTTTGGACTTTTCCTATTGCTACACAAGACTTCCCCTAGTTAGCTGCGAATGGGTTGTAGGACTTAGATCTGCGGGAATAAATCAAATTCGAATTAAACTGTGCAATTGAAGCAGCCGACCAATCTTTTCTGTTTTTTTAGTTTTTTTAAGAGTGCTCAATGGATGGATGTAAGTGTCAGTGAGGCAATAACTTTGCTCTATCCAAATGGAACCTAAAGACGAAGAAGTAGTGACATTTGTCAATAATAGGTAACTTTACCTTCCTCTGCTCAAATCTGTAAATTCCATCAGAGATCTGATTCATTATATACTTAAGTTAGTGATTTTTAGGAATAAAATACATGACTTGCAGAGTAGAGCAAGCCTTGTGACTAGGCAAATCTCTCTCTCTCTGTGTGTCTCTCTGTCTCTGTCTCTGTCTCTCTCTCTGTCTCTCTCTCTGTCTCTCTCTCTCTCTCTCTCTTTCCCTTTCAGCCTCAGTTTCCCCATCTGAGAATAAGAGGGCCAGGACAGATGCCACCAATGCTCCTGCTAAGTTTCCAAGTGATTATGCTGCCCTCAGGTGGTAGCATTTACACTTTGTGCCATCGGCATTTCAAGCCTACTTCCCCTGTAGTTTGGCTTCCTGGGCTCCTAGTCTGTGTGTCCTATGCCTCTTGCCCACATACAAACAGTACAATCTTTTGAGCAGTCAGATAATAACTCACCAATCTTTGCAGTAATTCAAGCTATTTGACTAAATTGGTTATAGCACCACATAGCACGGCCCCACCCTGCCCCGTATAGAGAGAGTAAGTCCCTGAAAGTTATCACTCAGGATAAAAAGTACTTTTTCCTGATCCTGACAAGACTGGCTCCTCTGGGTCATTTGCTTCTCAGTTGAAATGTCACCTTCTCAGAGGGGCCTTTTCTTACCATCCACTCAATAAAATAGCCACCATATTACATCATTTTAATTCTTCTGCAGAACACCTATCAGGAACAGGCATTGTTCCCATTTATTTGTTTCTTTGTTTATTAACTATCCTCTCACCTCAGAAGGAAAACAAGATCCAGGATATTGCAGAGGCTTACTAAATATTTGTTGGTTGGATGGAAACATGAGGTATGGATATCAATGCTACATGGGATGTTAAAGATGAGTAAGAGACATTAGAGCAATAAACCAACTTGTCAGGGAGCAAATGTAGCTCAGTAGTTGAACCCCTGCCTCCCATATACGAGGTCTTGTGTTCTATCCCCGGTTCCTCAAAAAAACAAAACAAACAAACAAACAAAACCACTGACTTTTTCAAGTGTCCAAAACAAATCAGCAGTGGAGCAGGACAATAGCCAGGAACTTCTGATTGTCAGTGCAAGGATCTTTCCACTATAATTTAAATTACAAAGGAAGAAGTTCTATTGAAGAGTCCTAAGAGATCTAAAGAGGGAAGCTCATTGACCACAGAAAATAAAGTAGAAAGGGGAAGGGGGATGCTTTGAGATGGTATAGAATTGGTCATAGGAGGGTTTTTGATAGTTAGAAAGCTAAAAACCTAGGATATTGCACAATTTACCTGCTTGAAAATAAATCTGGCATGAAATTAAGGAGATTTATATCTATTTTATCTTGTGATATTTTTAATTACGGCCAGAAGGGATTTTCTTCTTTCACATGGAAATAGATATTATTTTAATTTTCTTTTATTTCTTAGACTCATGGAGCTTCTTTCATGCATACTGGGAAGTCCTTGTTTATGCAATTATCTCTCTCTTCTTTCATAATTGCTTTATTAACACTGTATGTTCCATTTAGGGCCTAACTATTGAAATGCTAAAGCATGGTATCTCACACCTCTGAAATTTTGCACCTGATAGTCTTTCTTCTGTAGTATCCTTACTCCATTTGTTGACCTGGTAAATTCCTAGCCATTCTTCAAAATCCAATTTACAAATCTCTCCTAGATCAACCTTGTATCACTCAAACACTGCTGTGGAACAAACAACTTTCACATCTAATTCACATATGACAATGAACATTTCTCATGAGTTTTTGTGTTTTGTTTTGTTTTGTTTTGTTTTGAGAGGAGTGGGGGAGGCGTGGCTGGTCTAAGCTGGCTTTGGAGAGGTAACTCTGCTTCATGTGCAGACCTGTGGGTCCAGGTCAGCCACAGGTGTCTCTCATCCTCCTGTTGGGACAATCAGATTAGCAGGACACATTCTTTTCTTCTCATGGCTTAGAGGAAATGCAAGCACCACAAGTGCAATTCTCCAAGCACAGTTCAAGCCCTTGTTTGCCTCAAGCTTGCTAAAATTCTACTGATCAGGGCAAATAATAAAGCTGACTAAAGTCAATGGGCAGGAAAGTGTAATTCTTCCATGGAAATGGGAGAAATGGTATAAGTTATATAGCAAAGGCCATGGACACAAAAGGGGTGAAGAATTGCTATCAATAATAAAATCTACCCTCAGGCGAGCTGTACCTCCAGGTCTCTTCTGTGCTGATATTGTGTCTTGCGTGTATGTCTACTATTGCGTTTGATCATGATGTATTGTCACTGTGTGGACAGTTGGTCTCTCCCAGTTAATGATACTTTAAAAATAATAATGAGCATTTTAGTGTGCACAACATGCACCAGGAAGTGCATTAATCTTTATGGTTATAATCCCAGGTTAACTTCTAACAAACCAATGGATTATAGTTATCTTGATTTTACAGATGAAGAAGATTACACTACGGTATTAAGTTGCTTCCAAGTTTACAGAAGTCAAAGTTGTATCTCAAATCCAAAGCTACTTCATTCCAAAGCCTATTGTCTAATTCACTACTTTATAGTCTCTTTTATTGGATTAGGAGCTCAAGCAGGACGTAGATTCGATTTGCTCCTCATCACCACAGCACCCAGGGTGGCACCTAGTACATGGTAGGAACTCAATGCTTATTTACTGAATTAAATTATGCCTGCAATAGCTTGTCTTTCAAGCCTTACTCTCACTTCTCCTCTAGGTAAACTCTCCACACAGGAGGGCCAACCACTGCTTAAATATCATGTGTCTCTGCTCCTCTGATTGCCATTTCTAATACCCAATCATTCATCTAACATTCATCCATCTCTATGTCATATGGACAAAACCCAGTAGGCTAAATTGCTGTGCTCATCTCTACCCATGTCTGGGGTGAGCCTGGAAGCATATCTGCTTCCAAGGACACACACCACTGGGCTCCTGGAGGCCTTTATTGAATTCACCTCATCTACTAAGTGACAAGGAATGATTAGGGTGAGATGCTCGTCTTATTTATATCATCATCATTCTTTTCTGGATGGTAGTCATAAAGACCAGAATGACATCCCATATTTCATAAATGTGGAGGGTGTGCTGTAATAGAAAAGCCCCTGTATTTGAAATTAAAAGCTCTGTATTCTACTGCTAACTCAGGCGTTATCTAACATCACTTCCCCTCACTAACCACCTCTCAGCTGTGCCATTGGTTTAATTGAGGGGTTGTATGCTCCCCAATGGACAGGACTGGATTCTCTATGTGAAAGGAGCTGTGCATAGTGGGAACATGTATGGAAAATGTAAAGCTCACCAGTTTTTAAATAAGCACAAATTGTAATGTGTGTATATGTATATGTGCATATATTTAGTATTTGTATAAAGTCTATATTTTATTTAAAGTTTATGTATACTTACATATCATATAAATGATGTGTTTATGCATAAAATGTTATTTAATTTCAAGTAATTTTTAAAGGGAAAATAAATTTTCAATTTTAGAAGGGTTGACTAGAACTTCTAATGGCTAGGAGCAATGTAAACTGACATACAACTGAAAAAAAAAAAAAATTTGATAGCACAATTCAAAGGAAATATGTTATATCCATGAAGATATCCCCCCAAAGAGGAAAACACAGGAAACAATCTGTTCAATATTTGAAAAATGGTTAGGTTAAATTTGGCACATTACTTAACGTGGAATATTATTAGGCATTAAAATAACTCCATAGCACAGGAAAGACGGTTTTGTACATAGAAAATCTGTTTCCAGTAATGTCAAATGAAAAAAAAAAAAAAATAGAATAAAAAATTATAACTCTCTGAGAAGTTAGGTAAAATATATTAAGTGAACTCGAGGAGCAAGATGGCGTTAGTGTAGGAGGGCACACACTGCAAACTCCCAGAGCAAGGTGGATTATGGACAGGGTCCTGCCCGGGGGTCTGTGCTGTGCACGCGTGGAGTGAGAAGCTTGAGACATCTATCTGCGCGGATCAGCGGCGTGAACCGAACGGTGGAGATTCGTGACTTTTGAGGCTGCCGGTGGAGGTTGGCACAGGCGGCTGAGCCCCGCGGTTAGGGAAAAAAAAAATAAAACGACCATTTGGAGCCGGGAGCGGGGCGAAAAAGTTTTATTTTCTGGGGATCTGGCTGCCTGGCGCCCCTTGGACCTTGTGTGAACAGAGCAAACGAGCTAATCAACGCCCAGTGAACCGGAGGGGGGATTTTGGTTGGGAAACGCAGCTGATTTCCCTAGTCACCCAGGGATAAGACCTGGGCCGCTGCGGAGCCAGGAGGAAGGGACACTTCCCAAAAAAGGGAGGGTTCGGTTGGAAGACAGGGAAGGGTATTTTATATTTTTAGACATTGATCTGGCTGCCTTCACCGCCCCATAGCTTTGGGGAACAGATAAGCCGACCTGAAGCAGCATTAGGCTGAGAGCAGACGCGAATCTGCACTCAAACTGATTTACTGAGCAGCCCGGTGATGCTGGAGCTTGGCGCCAGGAGGGGCGGAATCCGCCATCTTTAGCACTCCTCACTGACTAACATCAGAGCTTCAGCTAACCTGGGAAGTCCGGAAAGTGGAACGTACTTGATTAATTTCCACGGGCCCAGCTAGGGTCCCTTCCGTAAGGGGGTTGGTCTAAAGGAGGAATTATTTTGGGTCCTGCATTTGGCTAAAAAAAAAAAAAAAAGTGAGGTCACCTCAACAAATGAAAAATAAATTCTTTTTAATTTAGTTTTAATAGCTAAAAGTTGCTTCAGGACCTGCATATAGAACCCTGTGGGGAAATTCATTGATAAACACAAGTAGGCAGGAAGGATCCACGTGGACCCTAGGGGAATCATTGACCCCCCTTAGCTCTGTTTGACTGCTTGCCTGTGTGGATCTTTGGTTTCTCTCTGTTACTTTCTGGTCTATTGCTATTATTCCCGTTTTCCTCCCCCCTTCCTTTTTCCTTCTATTTTTTTTTTAAATAGGTGCTGCCAGCTGGTCGCTTCTTTGCTGGGCTTCTTATTCAGTAATTTCCCACTCGCTATATATATTGATTCTGTATTACAAACTAGCGTTTATCCTTCCTGCATCTTTCTGCCTTCTGTTTTCTGTTGTGGCTCTTAGAGACAACATTTTTTCATAGGCCCACAACTTAAGGGTGTCAATTTCTATCCCATCTATTTTGTTTTCTTCTTCTTCTTTTTTCTTTTTTTTTTTTTTATTAGTATTAACTTTTTCCTTTCAGATCTTTCTCTAATATTTCTCTCCCTCCTCATAATTCTAGCCTTCTAAATCACTATATATATATATTCCTCCATTTGTTTTCCCAGTCCATTGTAGAAACTCCATATTTCTTCCTAGTACTCTACACTGCCTACACAAGTTAAATATTCATCTCATTAAGTCTCATTTTGTCCCTCTTCTAACTTTTATCAATATTTCTATTATCCTTCTGCCTTCCTTACATCTTTTGATTCCTCTGGCCCTAACCTTTTGCCTTCAAGGGAACATAGAAAGAAGCAAGGAAATAAAATAAGAAGAAAAACTGCCAAGAGAAAACTTAACTCACACGCAGAACCAACTGCGGTATGGTCCAGCCACTGTGGAGGACAGTTTGGCGGTTCCTCAGAAAACTTGCAATAGATCTTCCGTATGATCCAGCAATTCCACTACTGGGTATATACCCAGAAGAACTGAAAACAAAAATACAAACAGATATATGCACACCAATGTTTATAGCGGCATTGTTCACCATTGCCAAAAGTTGGAATCAGCCCCGGTGCCCATCAACAGACGAATGGATAAGCAAAATGTGGCACATACATACAATGGAATATTACTCAGCGGTAAGAAGGAACAAAGTGCTAACACATGGAATAACGTGGATGAATCTTGAAGACCTTATGTTGAGTGAAGCAAGCCAGGCACTGAAGGATAAACAGTATATGACCTCACTGATCTGAACTGAGGAAAGTGAGCAGTCTCTGAGAACCATTGTCTGAAAGATAGGTTAACAAAGGAGAGTAAGAGAAGAGCAGGCTTTGAGCCATCTCCCATATGGACATAATCTATGGTAAAGGGATAGAGTGTGGTTGCATGTTGGGGGATGGGGCAGATGAGTGGTGATGTTCCTGGGTTTGGTGGTGCAGCACTGGGGGGTGGGTGGATTAGGAAGGGCTGGTTCAAATCCCCAGGGCATGTAACTGTGAGTCTTGTCATTCCATGGGGGGGAGAGGGGGGTATCACGGGCCCTGGGGGTCTGGGGAGAAGGGAACAGTCAAGATCTAATGGGTTGTTTGATGGTCATGGGGAAGGTTTTTCATTACCTTACAGTAATGGACACAGGACATGGTAAATATCATCAAAATTATTAAACTGTATCATCTAAATTGTAAACTATACTGTAAATCACTGACAATGTTTAGTTGCTATATTTTGCTATCTGCATAACAGTTATAACAATGCTAACAACCAAAAAAGAAGGGGGGGGGTGTTAATATGGAGTGAGGAAGAGGGGTGGTTTGGTATCTGGGAGTCTCCGGCACTCCGTGTGTGACTTTGCTGTGACCTAAAACTTCTTTGAAAATTAAATGAAAAATTGGGAGACAATGGGGATTGAGAGGAGGAACATCTGACTTGTCTGCACCATATCATTTATATGAATGGATAGGAAGAAGATGTGAAAATGGAGAGACTTGATTTCCTAAGGAAATAGACTTACTTGCTAAGTGAAAGGTTTATTTACTTAGAAGGCAGACAATTCTTTATTATTTGGATTATGTTGTGTGTAAAATATATACAAAACATATAAAGTAAAAGCCAGCCTAAAATATTGGAATTAGCTTAAATAATATACAAGGCCAGTTCTAACTCTAACATGCAATGATTAGTAATTGCAGCATGTTGAGATTTTATAATTCAACCCCATCTCTGTTCACACCTTCTCATATCTTCTAAGAATTTGGACTTCAAGAAATATAGTCTAAATTTTGCAGACCATTTAATGGGAGAGCTGAAGCATGGACACTCATTAATAGAAGAGAAAATTTTAATTAAGGTTCATATGCAATTATAACTTTGCTGGTTATTAACAGTGATGAGAAAAATTATACAGCTATGATCATTGGCATAGGTATTAATGGGTTTCCAGACGACATAACATTTGTTTAATGGAAGTGTTTCATTTTCTATACAAGTGGCACTTGAGGGCAATTTCTCATTGTTATTAATTTAAGATTGTTTGATCTGTCACTCAGTACTGGGTCCAACGAAGAGGAGAGGATTGTGGAAAGATAGATTAGAAAATACCATGAATCAGTCCTTTCACCAGAACAACTATTAAACAGGCAAGAACTGTCTGAATCAACTATTTTGAAATTCCAAGGTCTAACAGAACATTGTACAGCATCCAGGGAAAAGCAGGAGGAAAAGACTGATAAATTACAGTAAATGCCAGTAAATTGCTCTCCCCAAGTGGCAGTTACTATTGCCCATCCCCACTCTCATAGCAAGAAGCAGTGGGGTCTGCCCCCTGGTGTAGCTTGCTGGTGACAGAAAAGGACATAAAAATCCACTTCCCCAGTTTGGAGTGGGGAGAAGATGTTGATCGCTGATCACAGCTTTTCATTAGCTACTTCGGATCACTGGGGACCCGGCTCTGAGTGCAGCCATTGCTCCTACCAGCCCCAGACAAAGGCAGTGGAGGAGACTTAAAAATTGTACAGTTTCTCAGAGGAAGGTTAAAGAGCTTCATTTGCTGGGCAGATCAGGAAGCACAGCTTTAGGGAGCCAGGGCAGTTTGGACCCAGCCAGCACTCCCTTTGTGGATCCCTGGCTTTGTTCTGGCTGGAAAAGACCACTTGGGAAACTCTTCTTGCACCCCACCTCTAAGAATTTGCTTCCAGGCAAAAGAACTTGAGACAACAACAGAAAAACAGTATAAGAAAACATTGAAGCAGATGGCTCAAGGCCAAGTCTTATCAGCTCTAAGTCCAGCAGTGGAACATCTGGTAGAGGGAGAAGGTCTGTCTCCTGAAAAGTAGAGGGGGTATTCAAACTCCTATAAACAGGGGGCTTCTAAGGCCACAAGCAAACACAAGCCCAGGAAAAGGCACAGGCACAGAAACGCAAGGAGAACCCTATACTTTGCATTCACCTTGGGGGGACCTTCCTGATAGGAGGGTTGACACCTAAGAAATTCTCTGTCATATCTGGTTACAAACTCAAGAAACAGACATCTCAGGGAATAAATCCCAGATATAAAATTTAAATAATAAAGTGAACAATGTGCAAAAAAAAAACAACATTATAACACAAAGAAACAGGAAATGATGGCTCATACAAAGGAAGAAGATAAAAATCCAGAAAACATCAACAAAGAAGACCAGGTTGTGGGCATACTGGAAAGACTTTTTTAAAAAATGATCTACCATATGCTCAAGGAGATGAAGGAAAATACAGATAAAGAACTAAAGGATATCAGGAAAATAAGGAATGAGCTATATGAGATTCTCCATAAAGAGATAAATTTTTAAAAGGAACCAAACAGAACTACTGGAGTTTAACACACAATAACTAAAATGAAAAATTCCCAGGAGGGTTTCAAGAACAGATTACAGCTGGCAGAAGAAAAAATCTGTTAACTTGAAAACAAGAGACTTGAAATGAGACTGAGGAGCAGAAAGAAAAAAGAAATGTTAAAAATGAAAATAGCCTAAGACAGCTATGGGACACCATCAAGTACACCAGTATTTTCCTTGTGGGAGTCCCAGAAGTAGAAGAAAGAAAGAAAGGGGTAGAAGGAATAGTCAAAGAATCGATGACAGAGAGCTTCCCAAACATAAGGAAAAACTTGAACATGCACATCCAAGAAGCTCAGAGAACAAATGGGATAAACATAAAGAAAGCTGTATTCCATCATATATTGATTGCACTATCAAACACAAAGGACAAGGAGAGAGTTCTGAGAGCTGCAGGAGAAAAACGTGTTACATGCAAGGGAGTCACAGTAATACTGAGTGTTTATTTCTCATCAGAAACCATGGAGACAGGAAGAATGTGGGTTGAAAATTTGAAGGAAAGTGCTGAAGGAAAACAATTGACAGCCAAGAATTTTATATCCAGTGAAGCTCTCTTTTCAAAAATGAGGGAAAGATTAAGACATTCTCAGATAAACAAAAACTGAGGGAGTGCATCACCACTAGACCTGCTACAAGCAATGCTAAAGGGAGTTCTTCAGACCGAAACGAAAGGACGCTAGACAGTGGTTCAAAGCAGTATAAGAAATAAAGCCTTCTGGTAAAGGTAACCACTTGGGTAATTATAAAGGCCAGAATTATTGTATTGTTTTTTGTTTTGTTTTGTTTTGTTTTTTGGTATGTAAGTCCATTTCTTATTTCCTACAGGTGCTAAAATGCAAATGCATAAAAAGTCATGATGCATCTTTAGTTTTAGACATACAATGTACAAAGATATTACAAGACAAAAAGAGTTGGGTAAGACAGAGAGATATAGAAACAGTGTATGTAAATGCTATTGAAATCAAGTTGGTATCAAATCAGATATGATTGTTATATATTTAGGACGCTAAATTTTAACCCCAAGGAAAATATACCCAGAGAGAAATGAGAAGAGACTCAACATGTTGTGTACAAAAAAAATCAAATAAATAGGGAAATGGGAATTAAGAAAACTGAAAAACAGAAAAAAGGTAAAGAGGTAAAAGAAAATCAATAAATGAAATACATCACATTAACAGACTGAAGAGAATTAACTACATGATCATCTCAATTGATGCTCATCTAGATAAGAGATAAGGAAATATGACTTGAAAAGTACTTTAAACCAACTAGACCTAACTGACATATATAGAACAGTTAACTTAACAACAACAGAATACACATTCCTCTGGATGTACATGGATCATTCTCCAGGTTAGAACATATCTTGGGACACAAAACAAGTCTCCATAAATTAAAAAAATACTGAAAACAAACCATGTATCTTCTCTAATCACAATGGAATTAAGCTAGAAATCAATAACAGAAGGAGAAAAGGAAAATTCACAAATATGTAGAAATTGAACAATGTATGTTTAAACAACCAATGAGTTAAAGAGGAAATCAAAAAGGAAAGTAGGAAATATGTTGAGGTGAATTAAAATGAAAATACAACATACCAAAACTTATGGAATGCAGCAAAGGCAGTGCTGTGAAGGAAATTTATGGCCCTAAATGTTTACATTAAAAAAGAAGAAAGATATCGAATCAGAGAACTAATCTTAAACCTGGAAAAACTAGAAAAAGAAGAACAAACTAAATCCAAAGCAAATAAAAGAAAGGAAATAAAGATTAGAACAGAGATAAATGAAATACAGAATTAAAGTATGATAGCTTCAACAAAACCAAAAGTTGGCTCTTTGAAAAGATTGGTACAATTGAGAAACCTTAAACTGGGCTGATGAAGAAAAAAAAGGACATAAATGACTATAATCAGAAATGAAAAGAGGGTCATTATTACTGAACCTACTAAAACAAAAAGGACTATAAGAGGATACTATGAACAACTGTACACCAACAAATTAGATAACCTAGATGAAATGGAAAAATTCCTAGACACACAAACTGTCTACACAGACTCGAAATAGAAGATCTTAACAAATCAATAACTAGTAAAGAGAATCATTAATTAAACACATCCCAACAAAGCAAAACCCAGGACCAGATGGCTTCATAGGGGAATTTTACCAACTATTCCAAGAGGACTTAGCTCCAATTTTGCTCAAACTCTATCAAAAATTTGAAGAGGTAACTGTATCTAATGCATTCTACAATGCCAATATCATCCTCAGATAAAGACACCACAAGAGAAGAAGATTACAGAGCAATATCTCTTACAGATATTAATGCCAAAATCCTCAACAAAATACCAGCACACCAAATCTGACAGCAAATTAAAAGAATCATACACCAGGATCAAGTGAATTTTATCACAATCAATTAATGTAATATACCACATAACAGAATGAAGGGAATAAGCCACATGATCATCTCAATTGATGCACAAATGGTATTTGACAAAACCCAGCACCACTTCTTGTTAAAAACATTTATAAAACTAGGAATAGAAGAAAACTACCACAACATGATAGAGGGCATATATGAAAAATCCACAGCTAATATCATACTTAAAGACTGAAGCTTTCCCTCTAAGATCAGGAACAAGGCAAGGATGACCACTTTCATCACTGTTATTCAACATTGTATAGAAGTTCTTGCTGGAGCAATTAGGCAAGAAAAAGAAATAAAAGGCATTCAATTTGGAAAGGAAGAAGTAAAACTCCCTATTTGCAGATGATGTGATCCTATACACAGAAAATCCTGAAAACCCACAGCAAAACTCCTAGAGTTAATAAATGAATTCAGCTAAGTGGTGGCGTACAAGATTGACATCCAAAAATCAGTGGTGTTTCTATATACCAGCAATGAACAATCAGAAGAAATCAAGAAAAAACTCCACTTATAATACCAACAAAAGAATCAAATATCTGGGAATAACTCTAACCAAGGAGGTAAAGGACTTGGACACAAAAATTTACAAAACATTGCTAAAAGAAATTTTTTAAATACTTAAATAAATGGAAAGACATTTCCAATTCATGAATTAGAAGAAGAACTATTAGTAAAATGTCAGTTCTGGGGAGCAGATGTGGCTCAAGCAGTTGAGGGGAGGTCCTGGGTTTGGTTCTCAGTGCCTTCCAAAAAAAAAAAAAAAAAAAAAGTCAATTCTACCCAAAGTGATTCAATGCAATCCAAATAAAAATTCCAAAAACCTTCTTTGCGGAAATGGAAAAGCCAATCATCAAATTTATATGGAAGGGTAAGGGACCCCAAACAGCCAAATCCATCTTGAAAAAGAAGAACAAAATTGGAAGACTCACACTTCCTATCTCAAAACTTATAACAAAGACACAGTAATCAAAACATCATGGTACCAACACAAGAACAGATATATAGACAAATGGAATCAAATTGAGAGCTCAGAAATCAAAGTTATGGCTAATGGATATCTGACAAGAGGGCAAATGCTACTCAATTGGAAAACATAGTCTCTTCAACAAATGGTGCTGGCAAAACTGGATCTCCATTTGCAAAAGAATGAAGGTAGTCCCCTTCCTCACACCATATACAAAAAATCAACTCAAAATGAATCAAAGACCTAAATATAAGAGCCAGAACTATAAAACTACTAAAAGAAAATGTAGAGAAGCATCTTCAGGACCTGGTGTTAGGTGATGGTTTCTTAAGTTTTAACCAAAAATACAAGCAATAAAAGAAAAAATAAGTAAATGGTACATCATCAAAAGTATAAACTTTGTACCTCAAAGGACTTGATCATGAAAGTAAAAAGACAACCTACATAATGAGAGAAAATATTTGGAAGCAACATACCTGATAAAGGTTTAAGATCCAGAATATGTAAAGAAAACCTTCAACTCGATAACAAAAAGACAAACAATATAACTTAAAAATGGGCAAAAGACATTTCTCCAAAGAAGATACACAAATGACCATAAAGCAAGTAAAATATGTATAACTTCATTAGACACTAGGGAAATACAAATCAAAACCACAATGAAATACTATTTCACACTCACTAGAATGTCTGCTTTTTTTTTTTTTTTTTTAATGGATAATTGCATTTGTTGAAGAGGATGTAGAGAAACAGAAACACTCATTCATTGCTGGTGGCAATGTAAAATGGTCCAGCCACTGTGGAAAACAGCTTGGTGGTTCCTCAGAAAGTTAAGTATATAGAACTACCTTATGACCCTGCAATACCATGTCTAGATATATACCCAAAAGAATTGAAAGCAGGAACTCAAAGAGATATTTGCACACTGATGTTCATAGTGGCATTGTTCACAATTGCCCAAAGATAGAAGCAACCCAAGTGCTCATCAACAGATGAAAGGATAAATATATATATATTATAATTCTGCCTAAAATGGAATGAAGTTCTGATATATTTGACAACAAATGAACTTTGAAGACCCCATGTTGAGTGAAATAAACCAGACACAAAAGGACAAATATTGTATGATCTCACTAATATGAAATAATTAGAATAAGCAAACTCATAGAGTCAAAATCTAGAATATAGGTTACCAGGAGGCAGGATGGGGTGGGTAATAAGGAGCTAAGGCTTAAAAGGTACAGAGTTTCTACTTGGGATGATGGAAAAGATTTGGTAATGGATGGTGGTGATGGTAGCACAACACTGTATTTAACAACACTGAATTATATATTTGAATGTGGTTAAAAGGAGGAGATTTTAGGTCATACATATGTTCCTAGAATAAAATTCTTTTAAAAATCCATGGAACTGCACAACACAGTGAACCGTAAGTTAAATCATGGACTATAGTTAATAGTACAGTTATAAAAATGTGTAACAAATGTACCACAACCTGCAAGTTGTTAATAATAGTGTGGTATGTGGGAATCTTGTATTTTATGCATGATTATTCTGTAAACCCACATTTCTCTAAATAAAAAAAAAAGAGAGAGGGAGGATGGCACAAGTCGTCCAGTGAGGATCCCTGCCAGGCATAGATGTTTAATAACAAAAATAAAATTAAGACAAACATCAAAGTCTTTTTAAAGGTTCAGTATCCCTTAAAAGACATAAAAGACAAGAAGTTCAGTACGAAGAAAAAATTGATTCTCTTTCCTTTCAGGAAGATGATGTTTGTGCAGCTTGGATCATTAGAGGTAAAATTCTTTGCATGCAAATGAAGGTGATCATTTTTATTCTTATAATGAAATGATGAAAGTCACTTTGAAGATGGCCAGACCCTGCCTTTAATGCTCATCTTATGCACACTGCCGCCGAGCCAGGATGGAATGGACACTTTGGAACCAGTTGCCTTCAATTGGGACACTTAGGCAAAGGTGATTGTATTAACTTTGTAATTCCAAACACAGACAGTATCAAACAGATCTCCAAACTCTAGGTCTCCATCTCACACTGAACCTAGAAAGAAAGGCAGACAAAATAAATACATTCTTCCTCTCCTGCAAGAACATATAACCCCTGTAATAATGATTGCTTTTCTACCATCCTTTTTCACCTTCTGGCCTCCTTCAGACTCTTATCATTATCCCTATATTACAGATGAAGTATCTAGGAGGGAGGTTAGCTAGCCTCTCCAAGGCCACACACAGCCACCAAGTTTAGATTTAACTTCTTCCTAGTACTATCATCCATTTTAGCAGGATTTAGAACAGTAGTAGAAGCAAAGAAGCACTCAGTTTCCTGGGATGCCAGCTCTATTTGCCCTGCAGCCACACCTCCACCCAATGAGGCAGTAAAACAATTCCTAGATGAAAAGCAGGAGTCTAGTGTGAGAGATTGGTGGATGCAGATGCAGTTAACCAGGCTCTTGAATGGTGGAGAAGATGCATATGTCTATGCTAGGAGAGAAGTACAGTTTCTGGCATGTTCAGTGAGGTACCCGTGTTTGACTCAAGAAGAAATACTTGGTTCACGGTGTTCAACGCAGACATAATTAGCTGTGTGCATTATTGATAGGATTCTGGAAGGTGAAGGCAAGGAAGCAAGAATCAAAGAAAGAGGAGAGGGTAAAGAAGAGAAAGCAGTACATTGAGAAAAAATATTGGAGTTCCACCCCTTACTATCTTGCATAAGAGGCTTAAGAACACGGTCTCAGATGCATACCACATAGCACCAAGTTCTACCTCAACCACTTCCTAGTTGGAAAAGGTTGGGAAAATTACTTTAATATCCTGTGCTTTTGACTGTAGAAAAGGGCTAATGATGGTACATCTTCCTAAGATTGCTAAAAGCATTAAAAGAAAGAATATGGGTAAATCACTCAGTAAATACACAATAAATGTTGTCTACTAATTATTAGCTTCCCAGCATTAGACAAATGACATAAAGTCTCTGTTTTCATGTGGGTGGATTGTGAAGTATTGGTAATGGTGGTAGTGATGGTGGCACCACATTGTGAAGGTAATTAAAAATGTTGAATTATATATGTGAATGTGGTTTAAAGGGGAAACTTTATTTAGGTTGTACATACATTACCAAAATAAAAATTTAAAAATATATGACCGTACAACACAAAAAGTAAACCTTATTGTAAATGAAGAGCTACAGTTAATAGTTCAATTATAAAAATGTTCTTTCATAATTGCAACAAACATACCACACTAATGCAAGGTGTTAATAATAAGATGGTATATGGGAGCTCTGTATTTTATGCATGATTTTTCTGTAACCCTACAACTTCTCTAATAAAAAAAAAAAAAAATTCTCTCTTTCAAATTCTTCCTTTGCAAAATGAAGATAATGGTACTTTGGTTGTTGGGGGGAGTAGTTTAAGTATATGATTTTATTTATATATTTATTTGCATACAAAATATATAACTAAAATATAAATTAAATTTATGTTATAGAAATATAATTTAACATATTGTATGGTATATATTATTTATGTATAATTATGGAAAAAGAGTTTCATTTATAGATTTATTTATTCACATAGACATTTAATTGGTAATTTTGGTGATGTAGTTAAAAGCACCAGCAGTAACCTATCAAGTAGTGGTATACCAAGGGCAGAGGATGGAATTGTCCACCCCAGCTGTTGGCAATAAGGGGCTTGATTTTTTTGTAAGAAATTAAAAACACTAATAAAACCATCCAAAAGCCAGTCTGTTTTTTTTATTGTCACCATGCCCTGGCAATTCTAAACATGGTCAGCAATAAAATAAAATATTGCATAACAATCCCACCATCCCATCAACTTCCCCTTGTTTCCCACCCCAACCTTGCTTAAGAGATGCTCTGTATCAGGCTGTTGTTCTAGTCTGTGGTATGCAAGAGAAGACCCTGGATAAGTACTAGCTTAAATGTTGAATGGTAGAACAGTCCCTTGACTGAGCATTTCTTGTATATGTGGAGTACTTAGTTTTGAAATGCATGCGGGCATGTTCACACCTCCAGTGATGTCAAGGTTGAGTCACTCTGGTTGAGATTCAACACAGGCTCATTGTATGCGTGATCTCTATTAGGACTCAGAAGTGGCTGCTATGCCAACCCCCTGGGGAGCTTTAAAAAGCATCGCTGCCCGTGTTCCAGTTCAGGCCAATTAAATCAGAATTTCTGGAGGATGATGCCCAGTCCTTGGTACCTTTTTAAAGTTCCTCAAAGTAATTCCACCAGGCAGCTAGGGTTAAGATGAGCTGAACGAGGCAATAGGGCATGATGGTGATATGATTAGATTTGAGCATTGGAGTCCTAAGTCTAATTGGGGGTACCTCTCTGTGCCTCATTTTCCTCATTTGTAAAAGGAGAGTAATAAGAGAACCTATCTCAAAGGATTGTCGTGAGTTGTAAATGAGATAACCCATGTAACACATTTAGAACAGTGCTTGGCACACACCTTAGTCTGCCCAAGCTACTATGACAAATACCACAGACTGGTTGGCTTAAACAACAGGCATTTATTGTCTCACAGTTTTGGAGCTAGAAGTCCAACATCAAGATATTGCCAGGCCATGTTTTCTCCCACAGTCTGTTGCCTTCTGGTAGTGGTTCAATCTCTGCCTCCATCACACAGTGGTCTGCCAATTTCTGTCTCCTCTGATTTCTTCTTCCAGGCCCAATTTCCTTTGCTTATGTGGACTTCAGCCATGTTGGATGAAAGCCCTTCCTCATTTAGTTTGGGTACACCTTAACCAACAACATCTCCAAAGGCCCTCTTTACAAATGGGTTCACATCCTCAGGACTATATGAGTTAGAACTTGAACCTGTCTGTGCAAGACATGATTCAAACCCCAGCAGCATACAAAAGCAGTAAATCCAGGCTATCTATCATCACAGCACTTTCGCACAGGACCTTGGCAGGAAGCCATCACTATCTACATTCGTTATATTCACAAAGATACAGGTTCAGAGACTATAGTTCCTTGTTCAATCACAGAACTTGTGAGAAAGCCGGAAAGTGATTATGAGCTTAGAGCTCAGTTGTAATTTGCATGACACAATGGCTAAGCATCTACTGCATACAGAGTTTGGTATATGCCTATAAAGCCTTCTCTTGCAATTATCTTAACTATCTGCCTGTTATATATTTCCTGTCAGTACTACACATTAGACCCAGGCAAGCAGGGTCCTCCTCTGGCCCATGCCTCCGGGAACTGCCATGCTTTAGAGCACCATCCCCTAATTTTTAAAAGCCCCCTTTGGTCACTGGAACTATGAGAGCTGGCTCAGGGCAGCTGGAGGATGCTCATGTGGGCTTCAGACCCCATTTGGAGACGAGCACTCCTGCTGCTTGAGGCAGGACTTCTTTAGTGGAATTGCTTGAGACTGGACCACCAGAATGGAGCTGATGTGTTGATTTGGGGTGACTCAAATTGTTTCTATAGACAAGAGCCCCACAAAAGCTATTTGCTCAGCCCTGTACACCCTAGGGGCAGCCCTGTTTCCAGTAATCAAAACCCTGCATTTTAAATTTAAACTAGCAAACCTTTTCATTGGACCGGTTGATCATGGCATTTCTTAAATGTTTTGCATTTACATAACTCAAACAATCCAAGAAACATTATGCATATTTGGATCTAAGATCATAGTGCCATGTAGAAACAAGAATACAAGGCACTCTTAAAAACATGAATCTTGTAAAAACACATTCCCGTACTCCATGACCTCCCAGGCCAGTGGTGTAGACAAATGAAGACTGTCTGGTTCATATCCCATATCTGCACCCACTTAATCTCTAAAAGGTAGTTCCTCATGTGTAAGAAAGGGCTTATCACAGTGCCCACCTGGTAGAATTGTTGAAAGGGAAAAATGAGATAAATAGCAAATAGCTGACACATTTAGTGCAAATGCTTACTAAATGTTGGCCTCAAAGCAGCTTGTAATCAGCACTGTGATCAAGCTACAAGTAGACTGTGATGGGAACATGTTGGAGAGAAAGGCAATCCCCACTGGTACATGTGAAATGTGTCCATGGAAGAGGTTTTTATATGCTTATCTTAGAAGGAAAGGGTAGTTCTTTCAAAATATGAATGAGTTTTTGGGGGTGGGGAAGGGAAAAGAGAGAAGAGAGAAAGTCCAGATGGACAGCAAGGAGTCAAGTTAGGGTGGTCATAGGTGGCTAAATGGTTGAGAGAAGGCTTTAAGGGGTAGGTTGGGAGATAAGACTAAAATCCTGCCCGAAAAATCCGCAGACAAGGGCTTCAATCTTCTCCTGACAAGTCCCCCAGTGACCCCTGAGAGCATGATGAATTGCTGGTGAAGTTTGACACCTGCCACGTATATGATAAGCAGAGCAATTACATTTCTGACATGAGACAGACATCATAGCCCCAAAGACAGCCCAGCCTCCAGATGACAGGATATGTCACTTAATAAGTAG
This sequence comes from Tolypeutes matacus, assembly GCA_026826555.1. Classification (NCBI taxonomy): domain Eukaryota; kingdom Metazoa; phylum Chordata; class Mammalia; order Cingulata; family Chlamyphoridae; genus Tolypeutes; species Tolypeutes matacus. The sequence continues at coordinate 3,977,536 of JAKSZT010054030.1, read as the reverse complement.
AAAACAAGGAAAAAGAAGGAAGAAAGGCGCCTCGTTATTCCAGGCCTGTAAGCTGATGAAGCCCAGGCCTTCGTGCTGGCTCCCACATCCAGCAGCACTAGCCAGTGCTTTTTTCTCCTTTGGAGCCTGTTTTAGTTTGCTAGGCTGCTGAAGCCAGATTCCATCAAATGGGTTGGCTTTTAATAATGGGAATGTATTAACTTACAAGCTTACAGTTGTGAGGCCATGAAAATGTCCAAATCAAGGCCTCATCAAGACAGTGCTTTCTTCTTAAAGACCAGCTGCAGGTGATCCTGACTCCTCTATCGCATGGCGGCATCTGTTAATCACTCCCTTCTCTTCTGGGTTTTGCCCCCTTCAGCTTCTTGCTTCCGCAGCTTTCTCTGTCTCTTTGTCTAGATTTCATTTGCTTATAAAGGACCCAGTAAGAGGATTAAGACCCATCCTGAATGAGGTGGGTCCCACCTTAACTAAAGTAGCCTCATCACAAGATCTTACTTACAATGGGCCCACACCCACAGGAATGAATTAACTTTAAGAACATGCTTTCCTGGGGATACATACAGTTTCAAACCACCACAGTGTCCCTCAGCAGCCAGCCTAGTCCTAGCCTCCTTCGTGATCCAGCCTTGTGAGACACAATGTGATTAGCAATAGCAGCAGCAGGACCTGATGTGTCTTTGAATCAAACCAGACCCTTACGGTTGGAAATGATGCTTCAGTCCCAAGTCTTGGGGTCTTATGTTAATACCTGACTTAAGGTATCAGTTAAATTACACTCACCTGTCCCATCTGCCTTGCTTCCTGATTCTACAGCTTCTGCACCACTCATCTTTAATCTGCCAGTTCTACTCCATCGTGTTGCCCCTTCCCTGATCTCTGTTTGGACTCTGGATCTGGGACCATCTCTGAGGAATGTCTTGCCAAGTTGTAAGTACGGCCAATCATAGGTGGACAGATGCCACATAATCATGTCTGACTGGCTCCCAAACGTTCGACCATTCCCTGGATTTGCTACCACTGTGCCTTGGTTAGTTTTTATGTAACTGACAAATGCCTAAATCACACCTGAGCTTCCTTGCCTTTGAGACATTGTACTTTGAACCTTCACCATGACCTTCCTGTGCAGCTGAGCCGCCTTCCTTCAATATCTTTTTCTCACCATCCCAGCTTCTTTACCTTCCCACCCAGCCCAGTGGGGCTGAGTTTCCTGCCCAACTCACCCCTGACAATAACACAAAATAAGAATAAAAGTGGTTTTAACAAAAGTAGCAAAAGAAATGGAGAAAGGATCAGTATATACATCTAAAGAGGCTTTTTCTGCAAAAAGCTACTCAGCCTCATTTGGATGATAGGCAAGGATTCAACAGGAAGTGGGAAATAACTTACCCATTATTAATGATACATCAAAAATCTAAGATCTCCTAAAAGACTCAGCAGAAGGATACATTCCAAGTAGAACTAAAAATCAGACAATACGTCTCAACATCTTGTTCCCCATTTCCAGCTGACACCCTCATTGCACAGGTCATGCCAGGTGATCAAATCAGGATCAATGGCTACCAACTTTGCCTGCACATTAGAATCACTTTGAGAGTCTTTAAATCTTATTCCCAGGCCAATTACAGTCAAATCTCTTGGGGGTGGGGGGTGGGGAGAAGCAGGAATAAGTTGTTTCTAAAGTTCCCTGGGTGATTCATGTGCACCCAAGGTTGAGAGACACTGGCTGAGATGGAGAGGAAAGCAGCCTTTGGAAATGATCTCCTGGTTCCTAACACCTGACATCTTTAACCATGTTCTCTAAGCCCATCCTGCCATTATCTGGGGGCAGGGTGGAGTAAACGCCTAGTAGATACATGCTCTTGAGTAAAGAAATCAAATGAATGTCACTTAACCAAAGGAGAAGTGGATGCAAGAAAGTCTCCAGTAGTAAAGAAGACACCAGGCTCTGGGACTCTGCAGGAGAAGCTCAAGGCAGTGTGTGTTGGGAAGGATGTAAGGAGGAAACAAACTTTGTTTCTTTCACACAGAGCCCCATACCCCCTGGAGAAAGCAGCCAATACACTATAGCCTTTGGAGAAACATCTCAGCACGGGGTAATGCCAGTAGACACTGAAAAGATCTGAAAGTCACATCATTCACTCTGACTACCATAAGTTTAGAGTACACAAAACACTATAGATATCTATATCTTAAGGATTATTTGTGATACAGATCTGAAATTTCCCAGATGACCTTGGTCCCTGGTTCACAGTTACCCATTCACCACATTCTACACAAAAACGGAGACTTGTGTTTCTTTCCTGTGCAGATTCCTGGTTTTCTGCTCTCCCAGAAAGCATCTGCATGGAAGGATACCAGACCTTTACAAGGCCCACCCTGGGCATATCAACCGGGTGTTATCCTCACACTCTCCCTGCAAATTGCAGTATGCTCCAGTTCTGAAAGGTGAGCAGAAGACACATCGACCCTGGCAAAACACACTCTCTATTAAGTTGCCCTGAGCAGGTCCTGGGCCTCAGTGATCTGTCTCAGGTGCCACATTTTAGAGTGTGTGGCCCTCCATCTGAAATATGGATTAAAAGAAAGTCAAGGATAGATGTGAAGGCGGGGAGAGACTTAAGAGCAGGGTTTATTTTTGTTTAAGAGGGAGGTCATGGTCTACATCTCAGCTGACTGAGACATATGCTGCTTCCCAGGAAAGAAAAATCAGCAAAACAGAAAATAGAAAAAGAAAAAATAAACTGAGCTGTTAGAATAGTCTGTTCTATATAGTGCCAGAACTGGGACCAATGGGAAGCAGATTTGTGCTCAGTTTGAGCAAGAATATTGTTAAGGCTGCATCTGACTATAGTGGAAAGGGTTTTTTTGTAGGATGGTGGGAAACTGGAAACTCAAGAAAAGAGTCTGAATTGCCATTTGTGAGATATTCCCTAGAATGTGTGTGTAGGAGGATATGTGGTACTAGTTACATAGCAGAAGACGTGTGTGGGAGACTCTCAAACACACCATGAAACAATACCAACTCCACCCATGCACAAGCTCAATCCCAGTCAACAGGGTGGTACTGAGGCACTAAATCACATGCAACAAATCCAAGGGCTCTGCAATTGTCTTGAAAGAGAACATTAAGTGGACTATGAACGAACTGTTCACCAAATGGACTATGAACTATTAGATTCTAGAACTTTTTAAGCAGCTACTAGATGAACTCTTCATTTCATTTCCATGGTGAATGTAGGATAGGATGCTGTTTACCAGGCCAAGCAGTGTCTAAGCGGACTGTGGAAGGTGGAATTCAAAAGCTGCCTCCCCACACCAACATTCCTGTCCCCTGCTTATTCAATAAAACATTAATCTAGGCATTGCTGTGAAGGGATTTCACAGTTGTAATTAAAGTCCTAAGTCAGTTGGCCTCAAGATATGGAGGCTTAATCTAATCATACTAGTCCTAAACACATGGAAATTTCTCCAGCTGCTCACAGAAAAAGAAGGCAAAAGGGACTCGAAACAGAAGGGAGCCACATGAAAAGTCATGTGGACAGCCTTGAAGAGTTGAGGGCAACCCCCAGCTGGCAGCCAACAAGGAAAGAAACTTCAGACTTACCATCGTTAGAAACTGGATTCTGCCAGCGACCTGAAAGAGCTTGCCAACAACAGTCGAGGCCAGGCACCAGGTTGACTTCAACCTTGTGAGAGCCCAAGCAAAGAAGCCAGTCGAGCCCACCTGACTCCTGGCCTGCAGAACTGTGGAATAATAAGTGGGCATTGTTTTAAGCTGCTAGGTTTGTGGTAATTTGTTATGCAGCAATAGAGAGTGAAAACAAGGAACCACCATTCTCCCATCAGAAAGGCATGTGATGGGTCCCATATTAGAAGCCTTATCAAACCTTCTTTAATATCTCTAGTGAAGAGTTGACCCTTGTCAACAAGTGAGTTGGGTGAGTTTGTCTTCTGTACCTCAAGCTTCCCAGTTCCGTACCCCTTTCCCATTTGTGATGAGCCTCCTGCTGCTCTATTTCCTTTTCTTATTCAGAGCTTCCATTCCTGTCAAGGTGCAAATAACTTAGTATAACCCCCACCCCAGGGAATTCGTTCTTTAACTGGGGTCAAAATTAAGCGAAAGTGTTGGCGTTTAAGAGCAGGATACCAGCCATCAGTCTCCTGGGCACCCTTCAAATCAGAATACATTGGCAGGCCCTGAATATGCAAGTGGCATAGACAACAAATATGTCTCCATGCAAATGACAGATAAGAAAGAAATAACGTTCAATCTGGCAGCTGATAAAGTAACAATAAAAATCTAGACATGTCACATCCCAATATCACTCTTCAACATCTTACATGTCAACTTTGTCAAATGTTAACTTTAAATGCTTCTAAGTAAAATATTCAAAGAGAGCCAAAATAGGGAAAGCAATATGCAGTGAAATATTAGCCTCCTAATTAGATTGTTCTCATTCAACAGGCTCACCTTATCTCACCCTATAAGCTTCATCAGTTTAACTTTTAGAAAAGGAACAAAGACCCCCAAATATCTAAAATACTTTTGGCTTGATTAAAAGGAAAAGATCAAACTCTGAGAATGGTAAGTCCAAAGAGAAGCTTGATTTTTTCCCCCTAGTCTATATCAAATCCATTAGCATTAACGTGGTGAAAGTGTCCAGGAAAGATACATATTCCAGAATCTTGGTGTCCATTGGATTCTGTTTTCCAGTATTCTAGATGAGCAGATCTCAGCTGTCTTACCACAGAAAAAAAGTCTCCAGATGTTTAAATACTAGCAGGAAGAAGAAGCAGAAGATTGTAAACACCTGTTTCATTCATTAACTTGCTCTTTCATTTAATACATACATATTAATCACTACTGTGTGTTCACTGTCAGTCCTCTTTGAGGTATCTCTGTTAGGCAGGAAGACAAATATATTACAGGTTTCTACTTTCAATTATGTTACAAGCCAATGGAGGAGGCTTAAGGAGAGCACAGAGTTTGTCATCTGAAAGATCTATAGTCAAGTCCTAGAGCCATGTGAGCCTGGAACGGTGATTCAGACTCTCTCAGCCCCAGGTCCCTCATTTAGAAAGTTGGGACAATGAAAGAAAGCAGCACAAAGAGTTTCTGTGAAGATAAATGAAATAATGTATGTAATAGTATCAGATATGAATTAATGGCTCAAGCAATATTAGCTGCTGTGGGTTTGATAATTATTTTAGTAATGAGAAACATATACTCAGGACCAAAAGAAGTAGTTCAGAAATAGGATACCGTAAGGTGGGACCATCTAGAAATAAAAGGTACAGCTTTGAGAGGAGGCATTCCAGTTCCTTACCTGAGCAAAGGCTCAGAGGAGGCTGGAGAGTGGTGGAGACAGCTGCCAGAGCAGAGGGCTCATGGAGAGGAGGCACTGGGAGCTAATGTTGGGAGGAAGTCTGGATCCTGGTGACTCTCAGGCTCCTGCTAGGTTTGGGACTTTGTAAAGGCAAACAGGAAATTATATTTGGTGCCTTGTCATTGTGCCTGCCCTGGTCCTAAATTTCCCTTACAAGCAACAATACCAGCTTGCCCTGCCCTGGGTATAACCATTTACAAATCCTGTGCCTCTATATGATTCGGGATAATAAAGGCCCCTTCCACCCTTTCGTGCCTCATAATTTACTAGCAGAGCAAGGGCCCCCATATGGTTTGGATGATAAGAAGCTGCCCTCTCCTTCTCCAAACAGCCCTTGCCACTTCTGCTTTTTGTGCCCATTTAGTTTGAAACTCCCAATCTCCAGTATCCGTGGGAAAATCCTACCCTTCCCCATCTGGGTCACAATAAATCAAAGTAAGAACCTGAACCCACATCTGCTCTTCTCCTTTGCTGAGCCTCAAATCCTAGCAGAAGTCCAGGTTATGTAACACCCAGGCCCCTCCACGCCCCTCATTCTCCTCTCTCCTCCTCCAAGCCCTTTGATCTAATGAAACTGCAATTTCACGTAATCTTGGCTGGCTGCCTCTCAGTGTTTGCATATCATCACCCAAAGAATATTCATATAACATCCAAAACAGACTTGAGCTTTCGGCATCAGCACAGCCTTCCAGAACTGGAGTGTGGCTTCAGCTATGTCTTTTTCAACAATTTCATAAGTTCCCAGCCATGCTTATCACGTGCCTGGTTGACATTATCCTGAAAAGGATATGAATTCTTTATAATCCGGTTTTAAAAGTATTTTAACAGGCTGGAGTGATGGACCAAGTCTTACAAGATGTCATTTGTACTAGGATAAATGTAAATTCCTACACTTGGTTCTAAACCACTGTGTTAAGAATATGACTCAGCAACAGCTAATGGGAAAAAGTTCCAGAAGTTATAAGGTCAAAGAGCAGATTGTGGAATGTGGCTGCCAGAAAGGTAGATGCCATCTTCAATCGCATTAACAGAAACATGACATTGAAAATTGGGAAATAACTGCTCTGTTTGTCTGTAAGTTATAGCTGATATCTTGTGTTTAAATTTTAACATCATGGAAATAGATCAGCACTTATGTATGGCAGGGGAAGGATAGAGAGATTAAGAGGTGACTACCAAGGGGTAGGTTTTTGTTTTTTGTGTGTAATGAAAATGTTGTAATATTGATTGAAGTGATAATAATACACAACTCTGTGATTAAACCAAGTGTCATTGATTGTATATTTTAGATAAATTGCAAGATTTATGAACATGTTTCAATAAAATTGGTTATTAAAAAAATCTAAAACTGAGGATTTGGAAAATCAGAAGGAAGAATTTCTGCCCTTACTTCTGCTAGCCAGCATCTTCGGGGACTTCGACATCATTGGATTTCAGCTTGTGGCCTTTCCTACAGAATTTGTTCTTGCCAGGGCCAACAGTCCCCTGAGACTATTTCTATAACAAATCTCTTAATGTATGTAAATATATATCCTGTTGATTCTGTTTCTCTGAAGAACCCTGATTAGTATTCTCCCCATGGAATGTGCTTCATCTTTGTCCTAAGTTGAGTGTCTATGTATGCGTGTAACAATTTCTGGACACTCATTTTTCCTATTGTTTTATTTTTATTGATTCAAATGATATACACTCTTCGTTACTGTGTTTGTATAATATGTCTTGATAACCTGAGTGTTGACACCTAGCATCATCACTGTCTGCACGTTTGCATTTGCAATAGATGTTTTTTGCTTTTTCAGATTGCATTTAGTTAAGTGGCAATTCTTTTTTATTAATAAAGTAACTATAAATACAGCATTCAAACAAGTTACTTAGCTTCTTAATTTTTACAAAATACAAATAAATTCATAAAACAATTTGTATTAAACCACTTAGACCAGAAAAAAATTCAACATAATATTTTAAGAAGGACATTGACAATTTGGAACACAGAAAAATAATTAGAACAGAAGAACCATCACTTTATCTACATACAGGAAGAATAGGTAAGGAAGGCAGAATATGAACTGGATCTATGAGATGAAGAAGGAAAAATGGAAAGCAGGCTTGGAATCAGAGGTGTGTAAAGTATGCTCTGGAGACCGTGAATAGATTTGGCTAGTTTGAGTGTATATTGATAAAGCAATTATATATCTTTTTTCTCCTCTATGGATATGTAATGAGTTGTGCCCCTACCCCTTAAAGGGAAAGTTTTCTACGCCATCCCTAAACACACTGTGCTCACAGATACTTAGCAATTTGTGAGCCAGCACACTGAGTAATGGAAAGATGTGGAGAGAATCATTTTTTTCTGTGAAAAGAAACATTGTATCATGAGCTACCTCCTACGCTGCTCTTTTGTCAAGTGGGGCAGGTTTCCCTCCAGTCAGTTGTTACTAGAAGGCGCCATCATCTGTCATCCCAGCTCTACCCCATCCTCACAGGGTTTCTTCTCAATCACGTGAGATGACTGATTGCCACGTTTTCCAGGACCTCTTACAGGGATTCGCTTATATCCATGGCTAATCCAACATAGCACAGTGTGATTGAGATTGTCAGCAAAGATCTGTGATGATTCTTCCAAGCTCCTTTCCCCCTTTTCATAATCCTCTTCACCCACCCCCAACCCCAACCCAGCATCCCCAAAAGGAACAGACACAGCTCGTGTTACATGACATTTCTTTGGTTCTCCAGGGCTCCAGTTGTGGTGGACCAGCACACCCTCCCTTCCTGAGCAGGTCTTGGACCATCCCTGGCTCCTCCCCCTTTGCTGGAAGTGATCCATCCTACTGAAACACTAGAGAAGAGTGAATGTTATAAACTAATTCATACATATAATCATAAGGTGATTATAGTCAAATAACGGCTTGATGTATTCTGCAGCTTAGTTTCATCTAAAGAGGAAGGGGCCTTCATCTGAAACCCAAAGCTGGGAAGCTCTGCTCCCATCCCCCACCTGAAATGCATACCTTGCGGCTACTCAGGATCTTTTGGCACCCTGTCACCAAAGGTGTCATCATGAGAATCATCAGGAGAATCAGACCTCTTACACAGCTGTGACCCTAGGCAAGCCTAGACTAATCAGAAACATAGCAGAAGCTATAAACTCAGGGTTAAACTGTCAGGAAATGTTCACTTGTTTTCCTCAGGCCACACCAGGATAGAAACAAAGCTCACATGACTAAAGAGACAAACAAAACGGACAAACCCAGGAACCAGAGGCTTCTAAAAAAATGAGGCTAAGATTTTTGCAAAGCTCATAAGCTCATCTTATGGAAAGAAGCCTATCAAAACAGATGACAGCCCTGTAAACCCCACATAAAGGAGCAGAAAGCCAAGATTAAGCCAAGACAGCAAATGGGCACTTAGGGACCCCTGGGTTTCATGAAAGCCAGAAGTCAGCCTGGTATCCCCAGCTGCCTACCAGAGAGACTCATATTTTGGCTGAGTTCAAAAAGTCAGCCTAGATTTTTCTCCTCCCTCCCAGTGAGGCAAAAACTCTGCAGCAAACATTAAATGTTTGCTCTGGTCCATGCCTTCTTTTTGGATAGTCACTTTGTACATAAAAGAACTCAGGTGTCCAAGGAAAAGAAAAGGTTTAGGAGGATGCTAATTGGATGAGATGCCCACAAGGGTGCTGAAGCACTCTTCCAGAAACCCCTGGAGCTGCCTACAGCTTTTGGAAGGGATTAGAGAACAGGACCAAATATCCCTGCCCCTGAACTCTCTTCCTCTCGTCTTTGATAAAACAACAACACAAAACACCATCTCCAACAACAATACAACTGAAACAACCAGAAAAACACCATCTCCAGTATCAGCAATGCTGCAAAACTACTAACACTGACTACGTACCAGGTACCACATTATTCATGTGAAGATAAAACTCTCATTTAAACTCCACTGACAATCCAGTTTTGCAGGTGAGGAAACTGAGGCACAGAAAGTTAAAGTGACTTGCCCCAAATCACATAACTAATAAATGAAAGAGAGTTCCATTCTCTGTCACTAAGTTCTACTGGCCTTCTAGATCCCTATACAAGCTGATCTCAGCACACACCCCTCCTTGCCTTGTTCTCTAAGCCACACTTCCTCTCCCCCAATTGTCTACTTTTCCCCATGTTCCAGGATGTTTCTTGAGCATCCCTGCCATTTATTAGCCATAAGTGATACTTGGTTCTCCTGCAACACTTGAACTCTGTATTAGTCAGCCCAAGGGGTGCTGATGCAAAATACCAGAAATCTGTTGGCTTTTACAGGGGGTATTTATTTGGGGTAGATGCTTACAGTTACAAGGCCATAAAGCTTAAGTTACTTCCCTCACAAAAGTCTGTTGGCATGAGTTGAAGCAAGATGGCTGCTGGTCTCTGAGAGGGTTCAGCCTTCCTCTTCCTCCTAAGGTTCCGTAGTCCCAGCTCCTTCTGTTCTCAGCTGTGGGTTAGCATAAGGTTTGTCTCACTGCCCGGGGCTCACTTCTTTCCAGGCTTAGCTGCTCTGCTCTCTTCACAAGGTCAGCTGTAGACTATCAGACTCATTCTCTTCCTGGGGCCTCTGCCATGTCTAATGGAGTCTTCTCTCTTTCCTCATGCATCTGCTTCTCTGTGTATTTACTTCCCGGGGCTCCAGCATCAAAATTCCAACTCTCTCCTCTGCCGTGTCATTTTCTCCCAAAGGGGCGGGGACTCAACATCCTACTGATGTGGTCAAATCAAAACCCTAATCTTCATTTAATCAAGTTAAAGTGAAACCTCTGAATCTAATACACTCAGAGGAACAGACCAGTTTACAAACATAATCCAATATCTATTTTTGGAAATCATAAATAATATCAAACTGCCACAACCTCATTCTCAGATGCATCCGAAAAATGTTGATAATGCATCTGACTCCCTGAGGTTCTCTATCCTCTTCATCTGCAGTGGCCCCCGTCTACAGCCTCAAGCCATATTTGATATCATCTCCTTACATGTAATTGCTCTACAGACAAGATCCCCAGCTGGTAGCCTACCCCATGGATCTGTTTACCTTGCCTGCTCCTGCACACCTGCTGAACACACCTGTCATATCATGATTCCTGGAACTTCTCCCTTGCTTATTTCCCATAGCCTATTAACCCCCTGCTGGCTATGCCCTTGACAGCTCAATGCAGTCTGCACATATTCACAGTGTTTTCACCCCTTTGCTCTGCCTTCTTTACCAAGCCTAAATCCTATTTGCCCCTTCTTACCTTTGTGTAATCACAGTATCATTTTATCTCACCCTGTCCTTGCTCAAGTAATTAAAATTTTCACCTGATGCATTTTTAAAAATTGATACATGGTTTCACCTATCACCTTAGTTAATAAATGTTTTTTAAAAGATAACACACTATGCTAGTGCAGTTATGGTGAAATAAGTACTTTCATATACTACCAGTTGTGGTAAAGAAAAATTGTACAACCTTCTGGATTGTCTAGGTAAATAAAATCTTATTAAAAGCAAGTCTATGTAAATTTTTCATGTAAATGAAGTCCTATTAAAATGTATAACATTTTACTTGATAATTTGATTCCTGCCAATCTATGTTAAGCAAGAAACATTGTCCAGGTCCCTGGATATTTATCCAAAACTACATATTCATCAAAGTCCAGATCAGGGAGCAGATGTGGCTCAAGTGGTTAAGCACCTGCCTCCCACAGGGGAGGTCCCGGGTTCTGTTCCCGGTGCTTCCTGAAAAAACAAAAACAAAAAACAACAAGCAAAACAAATGAAAAAACCAACTCAGGGGAGCAAATGTGGCTCAGTGATTGAACACCAACTACCCACATATGAGGTCCCAGATTCAATCCCCAGTCTTGGTACCTCAAAAAAAAAAAAAAAAAAAAGAGCCCAGATCAATGTTCTCCTCTTCCTCCATGAATACTTCTAAAGCTACCTAGTCTCTGAATTTGCCATGCACAGACTGTCTTGTCTCTCATGCCTGAGACAGCTGGTTTTTAACTTACTCAAATTCAACAAGCTCTTATAATACAATGTGTTGGGAGCTCTGTTAGCAGTGGGATTACAAAGGATAATAAGAAATATTACTTCTTATTGGGAGAGATCCTAATATGTCCATTCTCCTTAACTATGCTGGGGTCCCATGAAGACAAGGACCTTGGCTTATTTATTTTTATATCTGAAGCACCTAACATAGGGCCTTGCGAAGAGATTCATTAATGATGCAATGTGATGTTATCAATCCTTATACTAAAAGTTTCCCTCATGGTGGACTAAGGCCAGCTGAGATTGTCTCTACCTTGGATAGTCTGACCTTGATTGATGGATATTATGGGAAGCACTTAGTTTTCAGGCCGAGCATTAATAAATCCATACTTCCTCTTACATGACACAAAAATGAAGTTTCACTAAACATTATTTTTTACCTAGGACAAACGTTTCTATATATCTAAAATTGAACCCCAAATAATAGTACCTGCCTATCTATTAAGGCCTCTCATGATAGTATCTCCATTTTATAGATGAGGATAGCAAGCCTCAGAGATGTTAACAGATGGTGAAGCTAGTAATTAGTGGATTACAAATTTCTTCCCAGGTCCCTTCTCCTTGCACCATTCTATTTTCTTAATAAACATAGGTACACATTTTTAGAAATAGACCTTCCCAGGGGAGATTGTGTCTGTGTCCTTTGGAGGTATCTGGAAATATCCCAAAATCATTGTTAAGTCCCTCAAAACATTTCTTGTTAGAGGAATCACCCTTTCTCTCATCCCCAGCTCTGCCCACTCTTACCCCCACCCTGCAATTCATATCACATATGCTTTTTCCAGCCCTCATTCTGCCTGGGTTTTCTTACTTAGATCACTATGCTCAGTTTTACTTTGTAAAATGTCTATCAGTGGAAAGTATGAACCAGGGAGAGGCAGGTGCACAGAGCACAGACCCTTAAAGGTACATGGACCTGGTAGGCTAATTTGAGGATTTAATAAGGGTTTGTTTACAAGTCACATATTTCCTTTGTAAATGGATGAAAACAGGTGTATTTTCTTTGTCAGTAGCTGTTGCTGCTCCTAGACCTGAAGGGATAAGGAAAAGGGGCAGATGGGAGAAGGAGAGAAGGCAGTCTCGTTTCACTCTCTTCTTTCTTTCTCATTTCTCAGTAGGGTCCCCACTGACCACACCCAACAGGACACCACCCAAGGGCATGGGAGCTGCTGCTATAGTCCATAAAGGTCAGCCTCCCAGGCAGAGGGCAGGGTGGATGGAGAAGGGTGAAGACTAGATCTTGTGGAGCAAATGTAAGGTATCTGGCCGAAGCAAAGACAGCCACCCCTCAAAGACGTGCTGGAGATCACATCATTTGCATAGAGGAGAGGCTAAGGAGTCAAAGGTTGGGACTGCATGGGTAGTCAAAATGAGAAAATGAGAAAAGTCTAATAGATAGGGTGCCCTGATAATCCATTTCATCCTACATTTCATCGGCAGGATACTAACTTGCAAAAGGTATGCTGAATGGTCATTAACCTGTCTCTACTTTTGTTTCTCTATTTTAGAAATGTACAAAATACCCACCAAGGTATTGTTGACAATGGCATACATGAGAGCAGCATATATTTTGTGATATTAACATTTTGGAGGAGCTTATATTTGGTTGGGGAGCTTGATAGTGTGTGTGTAGAGGCAGGTGCCCAAAGCATGCTGAGAACAGTAAATCAGAGATTGGAAGTGGGAAGCCAGCTCTCACATAATGGGCAGGTCACTCTGTCTCAACCTCAGACTCCTTCAGCAAGATGTGAAAGAAGATCCACTCTGCTTGTCCAGAGACTGACGTTATAATGGATTTGTGAAAGCCTTTGACAAGCTTTCAACTGCTACACGCATGTGCACTACCTCTCCCTGTGGTCTTATCATATGGTTAGATCAGATTTGTCCCAAGGGACCTAAGCTTCCTGGGAAAAGAGACCATTCATTTCCTAGAGGACCTACTGTGGTAGATTCAAGCCCAGCCTGTCACCTTTCCCTGTGACTTACAAATAAACCTGTGCTTAGCTTGGCACCTAGGATAAATGTGGAATGACTTCCTTCTCTTCTCAGGAGGACCTGGAGAAAAAATACCTGCCCTAGCAGACAGTGGCCAGTGGGCACATTTCTTGCCCATTGTCCCTGCACATGTAAATATTCACGCGAGGCAGTCTGGCTAGAATACGTAAGTTTGATGATCCTGGCCCACCTCCACTGCTATATCTGTTCCTGGCACAGAGGGAGCAGTGTCCCTCCACTGTGATGCAGCATAAGAAGTGTGCAGTGACCATCTCCCTGCCCCAGCCATAGATTGAGACACACTGGCCATTGGAAACCCATGCCCACCAGTGAAGCTGACCTTGCTCTGTCTCTTCTCTATGTGAGTAAACATCTTTCCATCCATTGCCTGGTGAGTCATGGTGAGCCCAACATGCAATGGGTTGGGACCCTAGGTCTGCTGTTCCTGGTGGCAGACCTTGTTATGTTCTTTGTGACACTCCATATGGTGAGACCCCTCTCCTGGAGGTGGTCACAGGTGTCTCTCCTTGTGACTACTAGTTTGGCACAGAGAGAAATGTGCCGACACCTACCACAGAGCTTGGCATACTGTGGGTGCTCAGAAAAAAGTTTGTTGATGGATAGGTACCCTTCAAGCACTTTTCCAGTATTTAATGGGATTCAGCCATGCCACCCTCTCTGAGCACAGAGATATGACATGGAGCATCAGGGACGTTTTATTCAATGTGGTTGTTAGTAGAACATTCCAGAGCATGTTGTGAAACAATTACTCTTTGTGGAATATGTGCCCATGGAAAGAATGAGCCCGAGGAAGGACAAGTATGTGGACTAGAAGGACAGTGCATCAGTCGAGGTAGTGTCCTTGCAAGTCCAGACACTCTGAGCACAGGCACCGGTGTGGGTGAACTGCTCTAAAGCCAGCCTCCCTCCAGAAATCTCTCCAGAGAGCTACCTGCCCTTCCCCAGCCAGCCGCGCCCTTGCCGAGATTTCTCTACATTATTCCTCTCAGCCAGGGCTCTTTTGTTGCTGACTGTTAAAACGGAAACCTTTTATGGTGTATATAAGCCAGAGGTGACACAATTAAATGAAACTATTTGTCATATAAAATTTACATCAGCAGGAATTAAACGTCAAATAACTTAGGATTGACAGCCTCTACTGTGTCATAAAGACTCTAAATTAGTCTCGTGAAGGGTATTCTCATACAGTCCTTAATAAACTCCACTCCACATAAGACTTACTTTCTAAAAGTGCTAAAAGGAGAATTTCAATGATGAGGTTGCCTTCCTTCTCACAGAAAGTTGAACAGAGATTAAAAATTCATCCTGCACTATGCAAGCTTTTCATAATGGAGAAAAAAAAAAATCAAGGTTGAGAATATGGTATAAAAGAAAGTGAGGTAGTGGAAAAACTTGAATCCTGTCACTGGCTGTTTTAGTTGTGTAACACTCACATCAATTTTCTGATTTCCGGCTAATATCACTCACTAGTCCTAACTGCTTCATGAAGCAGTTTTAAGGATTAAGTGAAATAATGAAGGGGTAATTTTTGGCCTATAAAACTCTAGGTAAAAAAAAAAAAAACTAAGTAAGTGTCAGTTCGTATCAGCAGTAGGTTTCATTAATTCATTTATTCAACGTAATGCTAAATACTAGAAACACAAAGTTGAATAAGATGCAGCTTCTATCTGGTAGGCAGTGGAAGATACGTATGCTGATGCCAATGATAGGTTAGAGAGTTCTTCCCAATAGACATCTCTAAAATACTAATATCAATAGTTAACATGTATTAAGTATTTACTCTGCATCCAGCAGAGTTACAGGTTTTATAATCATTTCATATCATCAAATCCTCAAAGCCACCTATGTGGCTGATACCATCACACTCTGTCTTTACACACAAGGGCTTTGTAGAGGTGCAGTGACCTCCTCTCTTGGGAGCACAACTGAGCCTCAAAGAAGATGTGAGGGAGCTGAGTTTCTAAAACAATTGAGGCTCACTGGACACACAGCTGGGGAAGGGCACACACAGCTGCAGAAACAATGAGGCCACATTGTACCCACAGTGCATGTATGTGCTCAGATCCCTTGAGTGGGTGTATTAGTCAGCCAAAGGGGTGCTAATGTGAAATACCAGAAATGGGTTGGTCTTTATAAAGGGTATTTATCTGGGGTAGAAATCCACAGTTACCAGGCCATAAAGCATAAGTTTCTTCCCTCACCAAAGTCCATTGCCACGTGTTAGAGCAAGACAGCTGCCAACATTTGCCAGCGTTCAGGCTTCTTGGGTTCCTCTCTTCCCAGGGCTTTATTTCTCTCTGAGCTTAGCTTCTCTGTTTCCACCACAAGGTCAACTGTAGACTATCAGGAGAATGGCTTGCTTCTCTTCTCCTGGGGTCTTTTCTCCAACATCAAAACTCCATCACCAAAACTGCTACTCAAAACTGCTGCTACTCTGCAGGGTGGTAGAAATGTGGAGAGACATGGAAAAAATACAATTGTTGTGACCTATAGACTGTGGTTAACGGCAATACTGTAATATTCTTGCATCAATGCCAAAGATGTACTGTGCTGATAATGGGAGGATATAGAAAAAGTGTGCCAACTATACACTATGGACCATGGTTGGTGGTAATAGTCTGATGATATTATCTCATAATCTGTAACAAATATCCCACCATAATGTGGTTTGTTGGTGGAAAGGTGTTGTATGGGTACTCTACACATGTTCATGATTGTTTTGTAAGTTCACCAACACTGTAATAAAATTATATTAAAAATAATAGGGTGTGTTGGGAGGAAAATATACCAAATGTAAGATATGGACTATAAATAGTAGTAATATTTTGATGATGCTTTCGCACAGTTTGTAACAAACGTTTCACAACAATGTGAGTTGTTGATTGAGAGGTGATGTATGGGTTCCCTGTATGATGTTATGCATGCTTGTTTTGTGGGTCCACAACTTTTACTATACACTTATTTTTTATGTATGTTCATATATGAATGATATAATTCAATAAATAAGATTTTTTTTAAAAAAACTGCTGCTACTCTGTTCTTTGTGATGCCTTTTATATTTTATTCCCCACCCACCAAGGGGTGGGGCTCAACACCCTACTGACGTGGCCCAGTCAACGCCCTAATCATAACTTAATCATGCCCAGATGAACAGATCAGTTTACAAACATGATCCAATATATATTTTTGGAATTCACAATTACATCAAATTGCCCAATGGCTACAGCAGGTCAATGTTCAAGCAACAGGGCAAGAATGAGGTTTGCAGCAAGAGATGAGGCTGGAGAGAAAGTCAAAGCAGCTCAAGGAAGGTGGGTGTGTGTGCTGCTCAGGAGATAGTTCTTAACCTGTAGGCAGTAAGGCACATGAAAGGTTTTTATACGATCTATGTGGTCTTTTGGAAAGATTATTTTGAGCAGGCTTTAGAAGAGGTTGAAAAGCTGAAGGCAAGGAAACTAATTATGAGGCTCAGTCTAGTGGGCAATACTCAGTAAACACATACTATGCACCCAGCTCTGTGCAAAGTGCAGTGTATCAGGTGTTTCACCTATTCTTTCCCCCTTCCTGGGGCAGGCAGGAAATGATTGGGAACAGGGGGTGGAGGATGAGGAGATAAATTTGAGACATTAAGGAGACCCTCTGGGCAGGGCTTGGTTGAGGCAATAGCATAAAAATATTTGAGTTCAAGAATTCTAACTTGGGTAGTGCCTTAGCTTGCCTCGGAACTGCCGATGCAAAGTTCCAGAAATGGGTTGGCTTTTATAATGGGAATTTACTTCAGTAAAAGCTTATAGTTCCAAGGCCAGGAAATGTCCAAATCAAGATATCATTAGAGATGCTTTCTCATTAAAATCAGCTACTGTTGATCCTGGTGCCCTGCCACATGGCCATCAGGCATATGGCATGGCTCATTTCCTCAAAGTTGAGCTGCTCCGTGGGCCCAGCCTCTTGAGGGTCTTTTTCCATGCCTCTGTGCTCTGCTGGTCCTAGACTCTGGTACCTCTCTCAGCCTCTCAGGGTTTCTCTGCCTTTCTGCAGCTGAAGGCAAACTTGGAGTCCTCTCTCTCTCTACTTTCTTCTTTCTCTTACCTGGCAGAATCAAAATGGAAGCTTCCTTTTACTGTGTGTCTCTCTCTGTGTGTCTCCATTTGTATAAAGCTCCAGTAAGAAGGTGGAGACCCGACCTGAGTCATGCCTCACTGATGTAGTCCAATCAAAAGGGGCCCAAACCCACAGGAATGGATCAGTTCAAGAACAAAATCTTTTTTCTTTTTGGAATTCACCAAATTCAAACTGTCACAGGTAGCAGAATGATGATGACCCCATGTATTGAGAACAGTAATAAGGGAGACATATAGCAAAAAGTCAGTAAGTTCAAATTTATTTTTGTCCCCAGTTGACTTGTCTATAGATTACCCAGCTGGTGGTTGAATACTCAAGACTATTTCTTAGCAGTGATGATAAGGGTAAAGATACAGAAAGATATAGGAACTTTTCCCCAGAAGACCTGGGAGAAGATGAAACCTGGTCAGGGAGAACATATGCAGTGAAATGGGAAGTGGGCCAAAAGGCAAGTCCTTGCAGGGGAACCTGATAGTGGGAATAAAAAATAAGTGAGAAATTTCCAGCATCTGAAAAGAATCCACAAAAGGTAATGAGAAGGAATGATCAAGAAGATAGGAAGAGAACCAGAAGGGTATATGGGTCATAGAAATTAAGCAAAAAGCGATATTCACAAAGAATGGAATGGTTGCAGTGTCAAATGCCATGGGGCGCCAAATATGATGAGGGTGAGAGGAGTCCATGGGATTTAACATTAGGAGGTTACAATTACCCTATTAGAATAGGTTCCATGGAGTAGTGAGTGCAAAAGTTAGATTGTAGAGTGATGAAGTACTAGTGAATGATGAGGATGTAAAGACAACATGTATAGACCATGGCTTTAAGGAATTTGACCTGTAAAGGAAAGAGGAAATTGAGAGTGAAGGTAGTGTAGAAGAAAACTGTTTTATCAGATGAAACATTTAAGCCTGTTTATTGACCACAGGAAAGCAGCTCCTAGAGAAGACGGATTGAAAATATAGTAAAGAGAGGGGAAAATTGTTGGAGCAAGGTCTTGAAGAGTATAGGAAAGAAGGAGGCCAGGAAACGGGATTATGCTTCTTTTGAAACTGGAGGAAAGGTGGTACCTCAGTTTTGTTCATACTAGGAGTCAGACATGTAAGGATGAACTTGGATGATGAGGATAGGAGAGGGCTGCTGGGAGTCACTTTGCATATGGGAATACCCAGCCTCCAGGGGAAGAGATTTTCCTAAGTGAAAAGAAAATTGAAAGAAAAAGTTGAAGGGAACAAATTGGGTAGGAAGGGATATTTGGTGTACTGTGCACTGTCATTTGAATTGTATCTACTGTAGACCATAGAGTTTATGCCTAACTCTTAGGGAGGAAAAGGCTGAAAGTACATAACAGGAACAAAGGTAAAATATTGTTCTGCCAAAGTCTTATGGGGCACGGAGAACTCAAAACTGGAGCAGCTGTAGTGCCAACAGCTTCAGCAGCAAAAGACTAAGCCAGACACAAGTGAACTAAATTCTGGGTGTCAGGAGTGGACATCAACTTAAGAAACAGCACTTGCGGCCAGCATACACATTTGCCAACATCAGCAGTATTTTCAGTGATATTGGCAATCAAGCATGGGGGTGGGGGGAAATGCTTTAAAATAAGACATGGGAAGATAATATTTTTCAATATTTCCCATTTATTTTTTATTTCTCAGGGGTTGTTTTATCATCATCACAATCATTATCATCATTACTACCTGCTCCTTCTAATATTAAATCTTCAGCAAAAGAATGTGTCTTACTAACTCCAAGAAGATAAAACTCAACAGAACCAAGCTGTAGTCTTTTGTAAATCTATAGAGCATGTGCGCACACACACACACACAAAGTCTTGAAAGCCATGATTTTCAAATGCAGGAGCCAGGTCCTTGATGGAGACAGATATTTTTGTTAGTCTAAGAGTCTTGACTTAAAAGTGAATAACCATCACTTGAAGCAAAGGGTCTAATATTTATAGATCAACAATATATTGGAAAGAGACTGCAGAATACATAGCGGATAGGTCCCACGCAAAAGTTTCAAAAATTTAACCAGCTAGTACAAGGGCTTACCCTGCCAAGAGAATGTGACCACAACATGCCAGGAGTTCTGGGGAATTAATGACCCTGAAGCAACCTTCCAGAGACTTATGGAAGTTGGGTGTCAATAGCCCTCACTTTTTTAGATTTGCCGTTTGTTATGCTTTGGGCTCTGATTGAGCCTTCAGAGAAGAAAAAAGATGTCATTTTCCTCTTCATTTCTTCTTTGTCTTCCTTTCTGTCTTATCCCAAAAAGCGAGGATGAGATGTTGTGACCCATTGCTTTATTGGTCTAACCATAGCCAGGAAAACATGACTAAGAACTTAGCAGCCAGCAGATGGAAAGAATTCCTGCCCAGGGTATTGGACAACAGGAACTCTAAGATTCCTTCCAACTCTTATTGCCTGATCTGCAGGGAATCCCCTTCCTATCAACCAAATGCAAAATCCCTGAGCTCACGAGCCATGTCTTATTCTATCTCATTTGGGCCTACCTTGGTGCTAGATGCACAGGGAGTTCTCAATAAATTCATACTACTGGGCTATGATGGCTTGGAGCAATATGCCCTAGATAAACACGTTCTTAATTTTAATCCATTCCTGTGGGCATGAGCCCATTGTAAACTAGACCTTTTGATCTTGTTACTTCGGTTAAGGTATGACCCAATTCAATCAAGACTTAATACTGCTATTTTTTTAAGAGAATGAAATCATACAAATAGCAAAAAATCCACAAGAAACCAGAATTCAATGGAATCCATAGAAGTCAGGAGAGGCCGCTATATACATTTAGATGAGACAGAGAAGCCAAAGACCAAGGACCACCAGCAGCCAGCCCCAGAACACCACAGCCTTCTAGCAGAAAGCCTCACCTGGATGGTGCCTTGATTTGGGACTTCTCCTAGCCTCAAAAACCATGAACCAATAAATTAAGCCAACCCATTGCATGCCATTTGCCTTAACAGCCAAGAAACCAAAACAACTGGGTTGAACAAAAGTTCCTAAAACCCCTGGGCTTGCAGAAACTAAGGCCAGCTCACAATCAGATGGAACCTGCATGCACATTTTAAACAGAATGTTCCTCAAGCTGCCTCATCCACTTCAGCCTGTGGATCTTTAAATTAACAGTGGACCCGGCCATTGCCCATCCCCGTGGCTTGAGGCAAATGGGCATGTCACCCTTACCACAAAGGCACTCCCTTTCACCACTAGACTATGCAGCATTTTGTAACAATAAATATTGCTACAAGAGCAAAAATCCATTGATATCTCCATGGCTCAAGGCCTTGATTGGTGTGTGTTAATGCCAGGCCCCTGACTCCATCTTCATTCATTTCACATAAAGGACACATTTGACTGTGTGGCCCTGGGGGCTGATGATTGTGCAGTGACTGAGAGCTGGGAAAGCTGCATCTTAATGACCTTGGCAGGCCTGGCCCTGGGGGCTCCCATGGGAGCCTCCAGGGGGGCAATTATAAATACAAACACCGCAGCAGGCTTGCCCAGACTGACAGAGAAAATGAAATCCCTGCTCTGCAGGAGGGAAAGTGCCAATGTTAATATATTCAAGCATGTGCAAGGGAGGGGTAGAGTGGGGGGATAAACAGCTGTCTGAGAAAGTGAGAGGTTGAATTGTGAATATATCATCACCATAATTATCATTTGCCTGCCTATTACACTTTAAAGTTTATAGGATTGTTTTTTTTCTCAAAGACTCAATTATCTCATTTGCTCCTCTATATTAGGGCAGGATTTGTCTTATACACAGTGCCTAAGTCAGTGCCAGGTACAGAGAAGGCACCCTGTAAATATGCAGTGAATGAATGAATCAATAGATGACTCCAGGAATGGTCAAGAGAGCCAAGCACCATTGCTGTGTCCATTTCTCAGATGAAGCACCTAAAGTGCAGAATATTTTAAGGACTTGCCCAGAGTCACTCTGCTAAGATGAAGCAGTGCCTGGGCTCAGTCCCAGGCTTTTTGTTTCTGCTTCCCAGGTCCTTTCAGACCACGATGTTCTAGAATTTCCCACCTTCTCTGAACAGCAGGCCTTTGCCCTTCTGCTCCCCCAAATCTGGTCAGGGCCCACTTCCATACCACAAAACCCATCAAATTGTCATTGCTAGTCTGGAATCCGTCTGACCTTTAGCTCTGGGGATGCTCTTAGTCTCCTTCTTAAGGTGTGCCTTGTTGGGTATCCATTGTCACAGGCCCTGCTCCCTTCTGCTCTGAAGTGAACATAAGAAGTATTCCCAGTGAAGCCTAGATGTGATAGATATTTTCCCTTCTTGCCCTAGGAAGACTGAATCTCTAGCTTGATGGTCAAATAGAGGCATTCATCACATGCTTCCCATTGAGAATTGAGACTGGATCTCTCAGACAACACATCACATACTACACGACAAACCAAAGTCCACTGCCAGAGAAGTATGGAGATGGGATTCCACCAGAACCTCTAGCAAGCTTCTCGTAGTTGAGGGAAGAGGGCTGGACATGCCCCTGGATTATCGAGGTTGTCCG
The DNA here is from genome assembly GCA_026826555.1 of Tolypeutes matacus. NCBI lineage: Eukaryota > Metazoa > Chordata > Mammalia > Cingulata > Chlamyphoridae > Tolypeutes > Tolypeutes matacus. Next base: position 3,955,407 of record JAKSZT010054030.1, on the reverse strand, counting down.
TTTCTCCTGAAGTCTCCAAATAACTCTTAAACTTCTAATGTTTTGCCATCCCAGCATTCATTTCCCTTCTGGTAATTTCCACTGGGAAAGCCTTTCCCTGTCCACAGTTCATCATGTCTGGATGGAAATCAACCCCTCCTCTACAGCTCCAGGGATAGATGCCTGCATTTTAAATATTACCAGTAGTGACTACAGAGAGATGGGTGTGTAACTCAGGTTGTTCAAATCAGACTCAATCCTTAGATGTTTCCTGGAACTATTAAGAAAGAGTAAGTCACTTTTGCTTTGGTAGAGAATAAGTCTTGAACTCCTATCAGCCATATTAATTTGGGGAGGGAAGAGCCTTATGGAGAATTAAGTAGAGTAAAGCAGAGCCAAAAAGGAGAAACAGAGTCCTAATGCTGACAGAATTCTTGAACCCGATTTTATAATGACAGCAGATGACTCAAGAATGGCTGAATATGAGCTACACAAATTTCACTATACAGTTAAGGTAATACAATTAGAGTCAACAAACTATATATTCTACAGCTGTGCTATCCAATGCAGTAACCATTAGCTACATGTGACTGTTGAGCAGTTCAAATGTGGCAAGTCCAAACTGAGATGTGCTGCAAGTGTAATATACACACTGAACTTGGAGGTCTTACTCTGAATAAAAGAACACCTTTTAAAATGCTTCATTAAAATTTTTATATTTATTACATGCTGAAATGATAATATTTTGGATATGTTGGGTTAAATATAACATATTATTAAAGTTAATGTCACCTATTTCTTTTTTCTTTTTTAATGTGGCTACTGGAAAATTAAAATTAATTATGTGTCTTGCATTGTATTTCTATTGAACCATACTATTCTATGAAATGGGGATTTTGATATTGATTTCCAATTAGTCTCCTAAAGACTCCATGACAGCTCTTAAAGGACTTTTGCTAAGGGTAGAGTGACTATATAATTTATTGTTAAAGCCAGAATATATTGAAATCAGGAAGTAAAAGAGAACACTATTAATAATTATGCCAGGATAACAAGCATATATCAGGATTGTCATGAGCAACCCAGGATGTAGTCACCCAGACTAAGATTCTTCTTCTTCTTCTTCTATTATCTGGGTTATTCTGACCCTCTCTTGCAAGCCCCATACAATTGCTATGGTTTGTTCATCTGAGTTGATATATTGCTTTTGGAAATTCTCTGTTTCTTCTTATACAATTGTTTAAAAATTGTTTTTCAGGTCTTTTATCAATTACTTTGTTAAAAGTTTGTTTTTGATATATCATTTGGTTCTGGTATTTCATTAATTTGACAAATATGAATTAGTTCCTCTGATGGTCCAGACATTTTATGTCCCAAAAATATTCATCCTTTCTGTGGGCATGGTGATGGGGTTCTGTCTGTCTTTCTATAGATGGGTGTTGAGTGTCCTGCATCCTTCTGTGCATTTGTGGCATACTCTCCATCTTAGATGATGGGAACTTCCACACAGATTTCTCAACTGAAAGCAGATTGTCCCTTTGAACAGAAAGGTGGATATCTTGGCATTTCCTGGGAACCAACATTAAACATCTCCCAACAGCAAGATCTGAGTAGTACCTCTCCTAAAATGTGTCATGGAGATCCTACATGCAGCCTTGTACACACCGTTCTTAGTCTGCATAGACCTGAAACATATCCAGGAAAGGAATGCTCAAAGATCAGCTTTCCAGACACTGATGCTGAATTGGAAAACATTCCAAATGAACGGTGATGCTGGAGTCCATGCTGGATCTCCACTTACTTGTAGAAAATGATACAAGTCCAGAGAAGCAGAACTATATCTCACAGAGGAGGAGAGAAAGCCTAGCTGTAATAAAAAATAAATAATAAATAAATAAAAAATAAATCTTCAATTCAATTGCTGAGATTACGGTTCCAACATCCAACAACTTTTGGCAGACTTTCTCCTCATACCACTTGGGAAGCTGCTCCAGGCTGAGAACTTAAAGTAAATGTCTTTTAATAAAGAAAATAACAGTAAATTAGGAATGAAGAGGTTCCACTTGCTATTACCTGAAATATTTATACCCTCTCTCGTGACATAATTGGTGATAGAGCTAATTCCTACTACCTACTTTAGTCCTAGTCCACTGGTCTAGCCCAGTATTACTTAAATATAGTCTCAGGGACCCTGAAGTTCTGAAATATACTATCTCAGTTCCTACGTTTGCAACAGCTGCCCAACCAAGTCGGCTTTAATTTATCACCAAATATTATCACCAATAGTATGATGTTATTTAGTGTATTGAGATATCCTTCTGGGGGAATTTAGACTGGAATATTCAAATGTAAAAAATAAAAGTAAAAAATGACCCAAATTTTTCCACATCTGCCTAATGTACTAACACTGAACTTACCCATTTAACAGACAAAACTTCTCTGTACAGATTTCCACTGAATTACACTTCAAATTAAAATAAGACTCTAATTTTCAAAGTTATTTACTAAACTCATTGTATCTGTTACCTATTGCTGCCTAACAAACAATCCCAAAGCACAACACCTTAAAATGACATACATTTCTTATCTCTCAGTTTTTGTACATCAGGAATTTGGACACATCCTCGCTGGGTCCTGGGCTTCAGTGTCTCTCACAGGCTGAATCATGCAGTCATCTCAAGGTTCAGCTGGAAAAGGACCCACTTCTCTGATCACATAGTTCTTGGCAGGCTTCAGTTCTTCATGGGCTGTTGGATGGAGGGCCTCAGGCTCTTGCCATATGGGCCTCCCCAATATGGCAATTTGTTCCACCAAAGTGTACAAGCCAAAAAGGCAATAGAGTCACAAACTTTTGTAAGTTAATCACAGAAAGGGCATCCCCTTACCTTTGCAGAATTCTCTTGATTACAAGCCATCACCAGGTCCAGCCTATAACCAAAGGGTGTGAATACCAGGAGGAGAGGGTCATTGGCAACCATCTTTGAAGTCTGCCTACCACAATGATACTTTTATTTGATGCTCTGAAAATATAAGGCACTTAGGCATAACTTTTAATTGCTGGGGCTAATGAAAAATAGATAGACAGTTTATGAGCCACATGGAACCCTAATGTATTTTATAAACCAAGGTTTTGCAGTAGCTTAAGCACAGATAAATGGGAGAATTAAATCTTCACACAGCACAATAGCAAAGACTTCGCAAATACAAAATATCCAACAACCCAAACAAAGCCATCAGTGCCATATTCATGCTATAAGTGGTAGATTTGTTTGAATAAAACTATCAACTATATTAAATTAATAGTATTCTTTTGAAAATAACAAATGAATTGTTTGTATGAAATTGATGCATTTTTCCATTTGATAGTTCTTTTAGTGTCGAGTTTGTACTAAGTATGCATATGTATCCATGACTAAGTAATACTATAATAGAAACATGTGGCACATTACTCAAATTTGAGAAAAATGGCATTCATCTCGTTTTGAGAAACACTGCATTCAGAAAAGCCTACAGATTCTCAGGAACCTGAGTGGTAACCAATTAGCATGGGTGTATTTATTCATAAATATCATTTCAGTAATATATATTGAGGTATTAAGCTGAAATGCCCTCTTTTCCCTGAGAATGTTATTGCCCAGTCATTCCTTACCACAGCATGCATCAGTAGAGGAATTATCCAACCTAAAAGAGAGGGCTCATTGCTCAAGGCTGAGTTTCACATTGTGTTTTTCAGATCTACAGAGAAATAATAATCCTAAAAGCCTAACTGTGTTGAGAGAGAAAATGGTTTTCCAAATTCCAAATTCTGCTTTCCACGTATAAGGAGAGAGCCAGGATGTAGAAAGGGTCAAGGTCAGGAAGTCCAGCTACTCTGGAAGGCAGAGAGCAGTTTGACTGCCAGAAGGATGTGGTTGAGAGGTCCAGGAGGGCAAGTAGATATCTGAAGTTCAACAATGTCTTCACACTCTCCTTGAAACTAAAACCTCAAGCAGTGCATAGTAAAAACCTCGAGATCAGGAGGGTGAATCTGAATACTGAGGCTGTTTCTCATCTCCTTGGATGTAGCAAGTAGGAACTCCCCCCTTTCAGAGAGACTCTGCCTTTGGCCAATTGTTGGAATGTGTCCAACATGTGGTGGGAGAGGCAGAGCAATGATTGCAGAGGGTGGTATTTAGAAGACTGGACCTGAGAGGGGTGTCCGGGGTTCACAGAACAATGTCCCAAAAGAGGTTCAAGGTTGTGACAAAAAAAAAAAAAAAACAGCAGACTGTTGAGGACTTTTGAAACTCTCAGTACTTACGCAACTCAACTTTTGAGGAAGTGTTGGTAAATGTAATAATCTCATAAAAAATCCTAAGAGACTGTCGGAATCATTATTGGAACAGGCAGAAGAAAAGGAGTTTTGAGTGTCTCTCTTTGGGGAGTCCCATCTGATGTTTTGTAAACTCTTGGCATCTTGCAATATACATGTTCTAAGGAGAAAGTAATAATGAGGGTGCCTCAACTCGAGTTAGATGAAGCACAGAGGCACCTCAGCCCCTCCAGTGACTGCTAGGGGCTACCAGGACCCAACCCATCTCCACTGTGTTTGTGTCAGACTGTCTTTAATGGAAAACTCTCCAAGCCCCTGAAGCTGAGCAGTATTGCAAGGCTGCCACCAGATGTGCCAACCAGGCAGAAGGCTTTGCTTGAGAACCTAGAGATTTTTGTTTTGGTAACCCTTGAGGCTCCTGCAGAATTATGAACATGAATTTCAGTACTAGTGCTTACAGGCTCTCTCTCCCTCTCTCCCCTCTTTTTCTTTGACCCTGACAAATGGGACAATGTCTCATGCCTCTCAGCTCTTTCTAGAAGCCCCTCTTCTCACAAGGGTGCCCAGAGCACTTAGACCCCAGACAGGTGAGGTAGGAAGAAGTTAGTTGAACTATCTCACACCCTTGTATTTCCTTGATTCGTTGTCTGTAGCGTGCGAGATTTGACAACACAGATCTTTCTACCCATATTCCCCAAATATTTAATCCCAGGTTAACTATTTTCCAGGTTCGTTCACTCATCTGGTGGCTACTCAAGTTCCTGAAGAATATATGCAAATGATTCAGGAAAATTTAATGAAGACCTCCCTATCTCTTTTCTTCCTCACATGCCTCAAACAAAATGGCGTTTATAAAATATTTGCTGACTCATAGGCAGGAAAACCCCTTTGCATTGGAGACTTGATGGTTTTAAAGGTTCATCTGAGACCGTGTTCTCTGTAATTATGTTTGTTGTTACAGCTGTGTTCACTCTGGGACAGTCTGGCCTAGAAATCTTAGGCATCTTAATTGACTTCATGTTGCTTTGCCACACCCTGGGAGCAGGAAATGCCAGGACACTGCTGTAGCTCAAAAGTTTAATGGATTACACTTCCTTCTGTATTACTATCTCTTTCCAGACCCTCACAGTTCAGGTACCTGTGGTAAAGTACAAACCATGACCCATAAGAAATCATCAGACCCCTATCCAAAGGGACAAAAAGGGAAAGCTTTTCATGTTTTTCTTTGGGGACACTCCATTTGCATCTTGTAGATTCTTGTCAGCTTGCATTAAATAGTACTTTCCAGTGAGTACTGTTTGAAGTCACTAGGTGCATTTTCTCACCATCAACACCGTGGAGTCTGATTTATCACTTAATCTATTAAGTAAAATAAAATGGCCACCTGTACTGGACATTGCCAGGTGAGACCTCTTTCCAAGAAAGGATTTTCCAGAAGACAAAAACAATTGACCTGCCAGGGCTTTCCAAGAAAATGGAACAAGGGAAGGCACCCTACAGAATTGCAGATAAGCAACACCTAGTGATAAATCAGCTTTGGTCCAATAGAGACAGCTTATCAGAATGGACATGCATACCATACTAATCAATGTATATCTGTTCCCCACTTTGTAAGTCTCCACCCATGTAAAGTGGAAGCTTAATGTCAGCCAATCAGAGCATTTCCTCGCTTGCTTCTGTGTTTGCCCTATATCAGCCCCACCCCCCACCCCATTCCCTGGGGGAGCTCTTTTCCATGCGCGATTTGGATGTTACCTAACTCATGAATAGTAAACGGCTAGAATAAACTTCCATAAATGATATCTTGTTTATTATTTTATTTTAACAAATCCATGTGTATGGTCTCCATCGCCTGGTATCTCCACATGCAATTTAGAAAAGCTGTAGAAAAGCAATTACCATCTCCAAACAAACACAAAACAAAGCTGTAAAAATGTGGTAAGATAAAATGGAAGTTATTCCCTCATAAAAGCCTTAACTAGGTAGACAGCATGGACAAGGATTTATGGACCTGATTACCAGAAAGTCTGGTAAGTGTAAAACCTCATGCAAAAGCCTCCCTCTGCTCCCTAACCAGATAGCCATCATTGACTCTGTGATAAAAAGCAATCTTGGTGATACTGTTAGAAGGAGGAAAACAAAACTGCATATTTTAGCACTTTTAGTAATTTTCTCTTCAGTTGCTCTCACCTGCTTTCACTTCAAACATCTCAGACCCTCAAACAAAACCCATCAGAAATGCCAATTTCCACAAACAATTCATAGATGCATTGAAAATGAACAAAGAAATGGGGAAAGTGCACGTGTCAACATTGCTTCCTTCCACAAGTTCGTTTAGGATGCTGCTCTCTGAGATACACTCTTTCAAGACAAACATGCAACTGTGAATTCTTCTTAAAAGGTCGCTTTTCTTCTTGGCCAGCTTCTAGAAATTCTACTAAAACAAACACCCCAGCAACAACAAAGGGATTTTTGCCTGTGCCCCTGAATTTGAAGCTTCAGTGATATTGAAGGAAACCCCACAAGGGTCCCTCTGGGTTCTTATCCAGAGCAGATGAATGGGAGTCTACACTGGATGATTGTGAGAGAAAGCAGGTTTATTAATGCTGGCAGAAGGATAGGAGACAGGGGTGTCTCAAATCTGCCTTCCCCAAACCACGGGGAACAGGAGTTTCTTAAACAGGGAAGAGGAGAATGGTTACCATCACAATGGCAAGTGTACACAAGGGTGAACCTAGTTGTGAAATAACCATAAACAAAGGTAAGTTCAGTGTAGAATTACTTTCACAATGGCAAGTATACACAGGATGTGGCTCAGTCTAGAACAGCCATAAGCAGAGATGAGGTCAGTCTAGAATTACCATCACAATAGTAAGTCTACCCTAATTCCAGCCAGTTTCAGCAATTTCAGATATTAACCTTCTGCTATTTTATAATAGAAAGACATCTATATAATGATTTTATAATCATAATTATTTCTTAAAGATTAACTTTCAGTTATAGCTTCAGGCTTCATTTTCACTTCAAAGCAAATTGGGGGGAAGCGGATGTGGCTCAAGTTATTAGGCTCCCGTTTACCATGTGGGAGGTCCTGGGTTCGTTTCCCAGGGCCTCCTGGTGAAAGCATGCTGGCCCGCATGGAGAGCTGGCACAACAAAAAAGTGACAAAGAGGAGAGACAATGAGAGGCACAATGAACCAGGGAGTTCCCACATTGCATCGAAGGTCCCAGGATCAGTTCCCAATGCCACCTAAAGAGAAGACAAGCAGACACAGAAAGCATACAGTGAATGGACACAGAAAGCAGTGAGCACAAAAACAACAAGGGGAGGGGGAATAAATAAATAAAAGTAAATCTTAAAAAAAAAAAGTTAGGTGCTTTTGTTGATCAACTAAGCAACTAAAACTATTTTAATGTTAGGTTATGGAGGACAGGACTACTTCAATCATGACCCTGGTGTTTGCAAATGCCAAAGTGGAGCCAGATTCAAATTGCTGTAGTTCAATATGGGGCCCCAAGGTTGAATGGTATAGGAACAGCAGAAAATGCTTAGAAAACAGGAGAAACAGCAAGAAAGGGGTAGTAACTGCAGAGACCGTGAAGTGGAACTCCAGCTACTCTTCTGGAGACTTTAATTTTGCATCCCCAGTCCCTGCTGGGGCACTCTAAGAATGGAGAGCTAGTGAAAGCCTGAAGCACTGTGGCTAGAATGAATGAGCCAAAGACAGCCTCACAGGTTAAACGGGAGTCAAGAATTGAACAGGGAAATAAAACACCATGCAACATCATGGTAATGAGAGATGTTATCCCATTTGAGTAGATGAAAACACAAGGCTGTAAGACTGTGAGCTAAGGCTGAGGCCAAGTGAGCTTTCAAATAGAGACCCCCTCCCCTTCAGGAAAATAGACTTTAATACTGAGTGGGTCTTAGTCTCCAACTCACTTCTCTGCTGGCAACAGATACAGAGTGACATGTTTTGTCTGCCTTTTCCTGAAGTTTCTGCCTACTCGACATGGTGCAGAGGCTGAAAGAAACTGGTCTCTGCAGGCAAAAGGTCAGGACTACAGGGAAGTTTTGCCACTGCCAAGTCCTGTGACCTGAGATGTGGCACTTAACCACCGAACCTCAGATTTCTTGACTATCAAATGGGGATGGTAACAGCTGCTTCCCTGTGTTGTTGGAAAAATAAAATGGAAAGTTTTCTCAGCTGTCTTGCCCCAAATGAATAATTACTAAAGGTTATTTCCTTTCCTCCTTCTCCTACCCAACAAGATGGAGCTTTCCTCTGAAGCACCAGGAAAGCTAAGTTGCCCAGTCCCCTAATTTTAAGAAACTTCTCCAAGGCACAAGAGAGCAGCCCATGCTAATGGAAAAAAACAGTCTCTTCAACAAATGGTGTTGGGAGAACTGGATATCTATAACCAAAAGAATGAAAGAGGACCCCTATCTTACCCCCTATACAAGAATCAACTCCAAATGGATCAAAGATCTAAATAGAAAAGCCAGGACCATAAAACTACTAGAAGAAAATGTAGGGAAACATCTTCAAGACCTTGTAGTAGGTGGTGGTTTCTTGGATCTTACACCCAAAGCACGTGCAACAAAAGAAAAAGTAGATAAATGAGACCTCCTCAAAATTAAACACTTTTGCACCTCACAGGACTTTGTCAGAAGGGTGAAAAGGCAGCCGACTTAATGGGAAAAAATATTTGGAAATCATGTATCTGATAAGGGTTTAATATCCAGGATATATAAAGAGATGTTACAACTCAACAATAAAAAGGCAAATGACCCAATTAAAAAATGGGCCAAAGACTTGAATAGACATTTCTCTGAAGAAGAAATACAAATGGCAAAAAAACACATGAAGAAATGCTCAACATCACTCATGATTAGGGAAATGCAAATCAAAACTACAATGAGATATCATTTCACACCTATCAGAATGGCTACTATTAAAAAGACAGAGAACTACAAGTGTTGGAGAGGATGTGGAGAGATAGGAACACTTCTTCACTGTTGGTGGGAATGCAGGATGGTACAACCACTATGGAGGACTGTTTGGCAGTTCCTAAAGAAGTTGAATATAGACTTGCCATGTGACTCTGCAATACCACTACTGGGTATATACCCAGAAGAACTGAGAGCAGTGACACAAACAGACATCTGCACACCGATGTTCATAGCCACATTATTCACCATTGCCAAAAGTTGGAAACAACCCACGTGTCCATCAACAGATGAATGGATAAACAAACTGTGGTCTATTCACATGATGGAATATTATGCAGCTGTAAGAAGAAATGAAGTCATAAAGCATATGGCAACATGGATGAAACTGGAGGACATTATGTTGAGCGAAGCAAGCCAGACACAAAAGGACAAATACTGTATGAATGCGTTACTATGAACCAAATACATTTGTAATATATTGTTTGATCCAAAAAAAAAATTTATATGTATCCATTTTTTAAAAAAAGATTAATTTTTATTTCTCTTATTAAAAAAAAAAAAAAAAAACATGCATTTTTTTAAAAAAGCAATGAAAAAAAAAAAAGTATTGAACTGGAAGCCCCACAGATATGGGGTTCAGCCAGTGATTTGCAAATTTTTATTAAGCAACCTAACTTTTTCTTAAAGGTAATCATAAGTAAAATGCACACCGATTTAAGTTGTAATCTGACTATTTGCTTTTCCATTCATCTGCAACCCACCCCACCAAAGAAATCTCTTTGTAGAATTCAAAAGGCTTGGACTTGATGATCAACTCCTTCCCTCTTTAATCCATGAATACCATTGACCCAATTTTGTTTGTGTTTTCTGTTTTTAGATATGTCTCTTTCTCCAACAGCAACTATAATTTTAGTAAGGCCTCAACTCTCAGGCAAAACTCAGAAACATTTGTCACAATGTCTGGATTTTTACCATTAGAAATTTTCTCCTAGGAATCTCAAAAGCATGCTTTGTAGTTTTGTGTTTTGTTTTGTTTTTTAAGTCATCTCCAAATTTTACATTCCCTGGAAGGGTTAGTATCATTTCTGTTTTAATCACAGAATTTTTTACAGGAACATGAGGACAAGACCCAGCGCACCCAAATGGCAGACGTCAAGGTGGAAGAAGAAAGAGGCGAGAGCAGCAAGAAGATAGAGCTAGAAGAAAGAACCTCCTCTCCTATGAATAAGCCCTTTCTTCTAACCCATAGACTCTTCTCTTATTTTTTCAGGGACCCAGTTTCATTTGCTGTATAAAATAAGGCCTCTTCCAAAACTCACATTGTCTTATTATTTAAGGCAAAAGATGGGTTTCAGCTGTTATTTTAAATTTAAAGAGGATGTTTATTATTTATTTTCCTCATGTTGAGTAAATTTCTGAGAAGCTATTATTTTTCTGGGGATTTTGTTATATATGGAATATATGTAAAGAAACAACTCAATTTCCTGAAGCTTCATAAAGTAAGAAGACTGAGCAAGAATTTGTCACAGGAATGCATAGAGGAAACTGTCGGAGGCCTCTAGAGCTGAGAAAGAATCTCTCTCTCTGTTGACCTTGCCATGTGGAAGTAAGTAAAAGGGTCCATGAAGACAAGGAAGCACATATTACACGGAATGATTTCTTAGTCATTTGATGTACAGATGCAGATGTTTGGGTTTTGGGGTTTTTTTTCCCCAAAACTTCTCTTTTTAGTTCCATTTTGAAAAAAGTCATTGCTCATTATCATGCCATGTGGGTTTGGGGGATAATTAGTGGAGTAAAAGTTTTTCACCAGCTCTTCCCTGTACAATCGCTCTTCACCAAATATCCAAAAAACTGGATTGTGAAAGTAGTCAGTTCTACTAAAATGTGACAAATGTGTTTCTAAAGATCACCAGGCTATGCAAAATCATGCAATAAAAATTACAGGGATTATTGGGGAAACAGAGTTAAGGGGAGCAACCTGCAAAAACTTTGTCAGTGGCACATAAGTAAAAGAAGAGAACCAAATAAAAATGGCAGTACAGTTTTATATGTGTTAAAAGTGTAAATTTACTGTGATAAATTTGGTGTTTTGTCTTGAGAGAGACCTGGTTTGTTTGTGGACGGGGCATTGGGAGGGTTGCAACATGTGCAAAATTGTGAAGTGGTATGAGGAAGGCTATCTGAAATCAGATAGGATGTTGATGGATGTGGCTCAGAACACACACAGTGAACTGAGGTTGCCAATGATGTTCGAGATGTGTGCCATGCATGCATTTTATGTAGTCCTCCATGGCTCAGTTGAGCTAAGTGCAGTCTCTACATTCACCTAGCATTTCTCATGGACAAAATCATGCATCAGCACACTCAAAATTCACATTATGCTCAAATTGTTCCCTAATATTTCTATTATGTTAAGAGTAAATGTGCATTTTCAAAGCAAGCATTATAGTGAACTGTATCTAGAATTTCTACATTTTTCATTTAGGAGCTCTCAGAAGAAACAGCAATCCATGCTGTCTTCCAGACAAATGGCTCACACGACAAACAAGACAGGACTTCAAAAGACAGAGTGATTGTGGTTTGTCCAGGGCTCTACCAAGTTTTCCCTTCTGATGCTTAATGGAGCCTGACATAGAAGAAGAGTGGAGTTTGAAGAGATAGGCAGGTATAGACAGGCAGGGGGTGCATATGAGCAAAAAAATAACTCAGACCTCAGACCACGCTCTGTACTTCCAGGAGACAGTCTTTATTCTGATTAAGGGTCAAAATACCAAGAAGCATGGTACCCCTAGTTGATAAGGATTTTAAGGACATATCCCAGATGTCCCTCTCTGCCCTTTCTGACTTGTTAAAATACAGTCCATGAATTTGCCTAAACTTTCCTTTTTTAAGCCTCTAGCCATCTTAAGGGACATTGTCATGCAAGACCCAAGAATACATTAATTGTGGCATCTGCTTATCATGTATTTAATTTAGCAATCACTGTATTATAATGATGCCTAAGTAGAAAAAACTCTACTAGTAGACTAAAAACTCTATCTTCAAGAATCTGGCAGCCTTCTGGAGTTCATGGCCATCCTTAATTACAGAGCTTTTATTCTCTGGAGCTGACTGCTGCTTCTTTCCATACCAATACTTCTCAACTCTTGGTAATTTGTGTGGTGCAATTCTTTACTGTGCAGGACTGTCTCGGGCATTGCAGGACAATTAGCATCCCTGGCTAATTCATACTTGTTGAATGTCAATAGTGCTCCCCAGTCACTGCAAACCTCCAAAATGCCCCCCTCACGTGCTCAAACACCCCTAGTCGGGGGCAGAGGCTCTCTGGATGAGAGCCACTGCCAACTGGCCTCTCACTCAGCCTCTTACTCCCTTTTTTCCCGTAGAGTCAGGCTTGCCCACTTCCTGAGACAAACACACAAATCTTTTTTCATTCATTTACCACAACTGCTTAGGTAGGGCAAGAGAAGACCCTACAGCAGGGAAAAGAGGTGAAAACCAGGAGAAAGCTATGGTCTTTCCACCACATTTTCTTACTTTCCTTATGCATAAAAATGTAATCATGTAATCCTCAGAAAAATCCCATAAAATTGGTTTTGATTAGGAAATTGTGACTCAGAGATGTGGATTTGAATCCAGCTCTCCTCACTTTGGTTCCTCTCCTCATTTCATTACTGTTCACTGGTACTTCCTGGTCTTGGGAAAAGAGCCTGAAGTCTTTTTCACCAGCAGCTGACTTCTGTAAGGTTCTGTAGGAGCTTGAGGTTGTCATGGATGCTGTTCAACAAATATTCCTAGGTCTCGACTTCCAGCATATGGTGGCACTTCACTTCCGTTACCCCTTCTGGTTCTTCACAGCTGCATGACTACTTCTGGCCAAAGATTTGTGAGCATTTAATGGCCACTGCACAAAACTCACTCTCCTTTCCCTCTGGGAGACAACTGGCAACTTTCAAGATGGCGGCTGCTCAGACAGCCTGGGTCCAAGAGGAAATGGAGTAGAAACCACAGCTGATCTGAGGTGGACAGCAAGCATGAGCAAAAGAAAGTCCTTTTCACTAAGATTTGAGAATTGTTGTTTCTACAGCATAGTATATACTGACTGATATACAGCATTACATCCTTCCCCCCACCACCCACCCCCGAGGCAGCCATCAAAATGATGAAATGGAAGAACTCTGCATATCCACCCTTGCATCACACATGCACAAACACACTCACAGAGCACAGCTGCCTAATTCCTTGCCAACAAATGCTTCCTCTGCACATCCTTCTTATGATTTTTAACTTTGAACCATTTCACCTCTCACTCGTTACTTCCCCCTTTTGAAGCATCAATCACGTTACAGTGTAGAGTTGGCTCCAAGATATCCAGTTATTTCACTGTGTTTCTCTCTTTTGTTTGACTGCAAGCTCAGTGATAATAGAGAATTTGCCTCCTTCAATTTTGTGTCCCAATAGCTAATTCAGAATCTGGAACAGAAAAAGCATCACACAAATATTCATTAAATAACTGACCTTCATAATCCAGTGCTAAGAACAAAAGGGGGAGAGAGATAATTTCTAGGAATTTTTTTCCTCCCAAAATGCTAGGAAGCATAAGGAATGAGAAGAGACCAGGATGGAGAGTGGCAGATATTTGAGGAAATGTGATACATGTGGAAATTTGGGGAAATTAGGGAGGATAATATGTAATATATATATTTATAATCAATTACTATCACAATACAAGAGTTTTGTTTTGTTTTGTTTTGTTTTGTTTTTAGTTTATCGCAGGAAAACTTCTCATTAATTATACCATGCTCCATAGCTTAAACTTTACCAGCTATCAAATAAAAGATTATATCTGTCTTTCTGGGTCTATGGTCAACAAAAATTCAGCTCCTAGTTAATATGTGATGAATCCCGGGATGACTCTGAAGGGGACTTGCTCAATAATCCAATAGCTCATTTCACTCTCAGTCCTACTCAGCTATCCCAGACATCCACTGCCGACAAAGTGAAATATGATATTGATCTTGCACTGCATTGTTCACTCTCTGTGAATCTTTTTGGGTCATTTGCTGGCTGATAGATTAACACATGTGATAATCACTTTGGAAGTCAACTGTCAAGTATGTGTACTATGCTGGATGCTGTGCTGAGCACACAAGGAAATTGTTTTTTCCCTAATGGGTGTATCACATCATCACATTTATTAAAACTCGATGCTATGCTGGAGAAGAAGAGGTTATTGCTAAAGCATGATACTCTTTGTGTCTTCCTGGATAAGGACTGTTCCATATCAGCCTCCCAATTTAGGAAGCTTTGTTTCTTTCAGCTTTATGGAGATACTCTGAACCTTAGTGAGAGTTTAACCTGAGGCTAAAGTAATAGTAGTAGTAGTAAAAGAGGGAAAATCCTACCATATGCATTACCTGGGAGAAGTGAGATGGTGTAGCAGTTGAGAGCATGTACTCAAGAGCTTATCTGCCTGACTTCAAATCCCAGCTCACTACTTATTAGCTGGGAAATTTCCTTACCCTCTCTGAGCCTGATTTTTCATGTGTGAAGTTATCTAACACATAGCTTTGTTGTGAAGATTAAATGAGTGAATTCATGGGAAATATTTAGAACAGTGGCCACCACATAAGTATGCCTCGAGTGCAGTTTTATCTTTCTTCATAGAGGTAAGAATGATCATTACATCCATTTTACAGAAAAGAAATTGGAGAGTTAGCGAGGTAATAGTGACAGCAAATAAATGATGAAATCATCAGTTAAGCCCAGGACACATTCTTCATCATGAGGCACACTGTCAATAGATATTTATGTATGTGGCAACAAATATTTTTTGAGGACTTGCTATGTGCACAGCACTCTGCTAGGCACTGAGTCATGGGGCTCTGCTTTCACAGTCAGAGCTGGGCAAAATGATGAAGCAAAAAAAACCACTCACACTATGTATTTATTTTGTGGTATTTCAATGATGTTCCAGCCACTAAAGCTACCTCCATTTACCCACCACCATCAATCTTATGCCTCACTCAGGTATATTCCATATTCTCATACCTATTGCCTTGGATCCTATTTCCAGCAAGACTTCATAGCTGTTAATAACAGCAAACTGGTCTGGATAACTCAGAAGGCAATTAGTTACACATTTCCAAGGGCATGGAGATGCATAGATTCAGAATCAGTAAGTGTCCCACATCCAGGCACGTTCAAACTAAGACTAGAGGGTGATGGCAAAATTAATTTCAAAGCTGGATCATAGATCTGACTAGATGGACTCTTTCAAATCTAAGATGATGTGATTCAATATGATAAATACAGCATCCTTGGAAATGACTCTGTGGGATTTCCTGTACTCCACTCATGATGGAAGGAGAAGCCATTGAATACAATTGAACTTCGGGGGTTACGTAATTTCAGTGAAACTTCATCAACCATAATAGATGGCCAGCCAGCTCAGTACCTCACATAGTGGCCCATCTGAACTTGGCAATATCAGGATGCTTAGTGGTGTTGTATTTTATCCTGGAAACAGAAGAAGAGAATCTTTCTGTGATGCATGTGAACCCACCTCCAACTCTTGGACAATAAAAATGGAAAATTAATCTATGATTGGAAAACAGGAATGAGTTCACAGGGACAATTGCAGCCAAAATTAATTCAATATCTTAATCCTATTCCTCCAAATAACCCAACACTTGCCCAGGGTAGATAGGGCCCTATATTTTTCAAACTGATTTCCCAACTACTGTAAGTATTTCTCTATTCTCTCCATTTCTTTATAGGCAAGCTGTCAGAAAAAATTCCAGGCTTGCTGTCTGGCTTCTTTGCCTCCATTCACTCTTCTACTGCTGGCAGGACTCTTGTCCCACCACCACCTCAAGGCCACTGGGGACATTCAATTTGTACTTGGGGACTGCTGCTCTGCTATCCCACTCAGTCATACTCACATCCCCTCCTAGAATCCTTTTCCAAAATCTAGCCTTTTTGTTTATGGCCCTGGCCTAAACCTGTCCCTGTCAGTCTGCCTCCCAGGGAAAATGGACCCTGAGGCACTGTTCCTCAAGTTTCTATGATACAGCTTGACTATAAAGGGAAGAATAAGAGTATGGTATTAGCTGGAAGGTACAGTTGAGACTATTACTTTTTTAACTTTTTATTTTGAACTACTTTTGAACTTACAGGACAGTTACAAAAATGATACAAACATCATACAGAGAACTCCAACATACCCCTCCAGATACCCAGGTCTACCAATTTTAACATTTTCCGTATTTGTCATATTGTTCTATCTATCTATCTATCTATCTATCTATCTATCTATCTATCTATCTAT
>JAKSZT010054030.1:3863991-3938819 GCA_026826555.1 Tolypeutes matacus | reverse complement strand
TATCTATCTATCTATCTATCTATCTATCTATCTATCTATCTATCTATTCATCTATCAATCTCGGTATCAATCCATTTTCTGAACACTTGTGTATAGGTTGTATATCTCATGCTTCTTGAACAATTAATGCTGCCATGTACATTTCATATAAACAAGGGTATTCACTTATGTAACCACTTTAAGTGTGGTTATAAAGTTCAAGAAATTTAACATTACTGTAAAATTTACAGCCTATATTCCAATTGTTTTTGTATGTCCCAATAATACCCCTTTGAGCCTTTTCTCCTCCCTTACTAGATCCTATCTAGGATCATGTACTGAATTGAATTGTCATTATGTTTTCAGTTGCTTTGGGGGGGGGGAGCATATATGCAACATGAACTTTCCAATCCCAACCACTTCAAAGCATTCCATTGATTAGGTTTAATCACATTCCCACGATTGCAGTACCCTCACCACCTTCCATTACTAAAACTTTCCCATCTCCTCAAACAGAAACCCAACACCCATTATGCATTAATTCCCCATTCCTCCTGCCTCCCACCCCTGACAAACTGTACTCTAATTTCTGTCTCTATGTGCTGGCATATTCTCCATATTTTCTTTATAATTATCACAGGGCTTAAATTTAATTCTTTAACAGTCTCCTTTGCTTTGATACCAACTTAACTTCAATAGTATATGCAAATTCTGATCCTAAGCCCTTCCATCGTCTCTCACCTTTATGTACTTTTATCACAAATTACATGTTTATACATTATGTATCTAGAACCACTGATTTATCATTACTTTTCATGCATTTGCCTTTTAGATCTTGTAGGAAGTAAAATTGTAGTTACAAACTAAAAATGTTATAGTACTGGAATTTATATTTATGTATGTCACTGCCCTCACTGGAGATCTTTATTTCTTCATGTTGTTTTGACCTATTATTTGTTGTCCTTTGCTTTCAACCTGCAGAACGTTCTTTAGCATCTCTTGTATGGCTGGTCTGGTGGTGACAAATTCCCTCAGCTTTTGTTTATATGAGAAAATCTCAATCTTTTCTTCATTTTTGAAAGACAGTTTTTCTGGATATAGAATTCTTGGTTGGCATATTTTGCTTTCAGCAATTTAGCTATGCCATCCTATTGCCTTCTTGCCTCCCTGGTTTCTCATGAGAAATTGGCACTTAATCTTATTGAGGCTTCCCTGTATATGACATTTTGCTTTTCTTTTGTGGTTTGCAGAATTCTCTATCTTTGGCACACAGCAGTTTGATTATAATATGCCACAGCATAGATATATTTAGGTTTGCCTTGTCTGGAGTTCATCTAATGTCTTGAATGTGTATATCATGTCTTTGTTAAGTTTGGGAAGTTTTCAGCAATTATTTCTTTGAATATTCTCTCTGTCCTTTTCTCTCATCTCCTTCTGGGATCCCACAATGCATATATTGGTGCATTTAATGGTGTCCCACAGTTTTCTCAGGCTCTGTTCTCTTTTCTTCATTCTTTCTTCCTTCTGCTCCTCAGACTAAATAATTTCAATCATCTTATCTTCAAGTTCCCTGATTCTTTTGCTAGCTCCAATCTACTCTTGGACCCTGTGGCAGTTTGAAATTATTTTATGAATCCCCAAAATAAAGAGATTGTTTGTGGGCTGGTCCACTCCCATGGGTGTGAGCAACTTTTTCAATTGGACTATGTCAATGAGGCATGACTCAGGTAGATTCTCCACCCTCTCGATGAGTTTGATAAAAAATGGAGACAACCTGAAAAGAGATCTCTACCATTTTTGATGCTGCCATGTTTCAGAAAGGAAAGGCTCGAGGAGATGAGGCCTTGGCGAGAGATGAGCCATTTGCCTGATAACTTGCAGCTGAGATTGGGAAGAAGGTGGAGTAGCTGAGCCTGAGAGAAGAAGCCTGGCAAGAGACAAGTCCTGTGCTTGGTTGCCCTTAGCTGAGCTCTGGGGACACTGCAACCCTGAGGGGAAGGCAGAGACCAGGCAGAGATCACCTACTATTCTGCTTAAACACATGGCAGCTGACTTGGGTGAGAAAGCACCTCTTATGATACCTTGAGTTGGACTTTTCACAGCCTTGGAACTATAAGCTTTTATCCCCAAATAAACACCCTTTATAAAAGCCAACACATTTCTAGTACTTTGCATTGGCAGCCCTTTGGTAAACTAAAACAGACCCCTCCAGGGAATTTTTAATTTCTGTTATTGTGGTCTTCAGTTCTTTGGTTTCTTTCCATAATTTCCATCTATATATTGATATGTTCTTCTTCTTCATCTAGCATTTTCCTAATTTCTTTTAGTTCATTGTCCATGTTTTCCTTCAGTTCTTTGAGCATATTTAGGACCATTTTTTAAAAGTCTTTGTCTGGTATGTCCCTGTTCTGGTCCTCCTCATTCATTGTTTCTACCGCTTTAATCTTTTCCTTTTCCTGGGCCATCACTTCCTGTTTCTTTGCATATTTTGTAATCTTTTGTTGAAACATGGACATTTTGTTATTTTAATGGATTATCACTAGAATTTAGATTCTGAAGCATCTGTTCCTTAAGCTTACATCCAGATAGTTTTCTGACAGAGCTTCCCTTGAATGCCAGGAGCTAACCAAAAGAAAGGGAAAAAAAAAGAAGAAGAAGGAGAAAAGGAAAAGGAACACCATTCACAGTCTTTGAAAGTTGACCTGTGCAACTGCTCTCCTTCAGGGCTCATGTATAAAATGAGTATAGAGAATAGCTCCAGGCCAAAGTTTAGAGGCCTCCCAGATCCTTTCTGTGCTTGGGTCTTGTCTTGGGCATGTGTATATAGCCCTAGGAATTCCCCATTTACACAATTCTGGCTCTGAATGCCCCCTCTTCCCTAGGGTATAATTTTTTCTCAGTCCAGGGAACTGTACTTTATGTCCTACAGCCATAAATCTCTTGCCCCAGGCAGCACCTTGAATGCTTACCCACAGCATTCTATAGGAGAATTCTATGAGCTACCTCCTACATGCAGGGCAAGTTCTGGAATGGCAAGACCCACAGGACACCACCAACAGACTGGGGCCAGATACACATGTTCCCAGCATGTGCACAGGATTGCTTTGCTTGTTATAGAATTGGGACCAAGGATCTGCATGGGGAACAAGGGCTGGTTCCACACAGCCCATGAGGGAAGGACCAGCCAAGGAACCATGAGATCTTTTCCTTGATTTTGTGCCCACCCTGTTACTGCAGTCTTTTAAATGTTTTCTGAAGCTTTGATAAAGATGGTTCTACTAATTCTTGCTTGTTGTTCAAAGCTTTTATGGGAGGACAGAACCATGAAGTGTTTCATGCTGCCATTTTTATTAGGATGAGGCCTCAAGAGAAAGAGGCTATGACTTTTTTTAAAAGAAATGCAAGATATTAGAGCAAATTTTCTGTTAGAAATGATCTAATCAAATGTGCAAAAATTAATAATGCAGCAAATGTCTTACCTAGGCAATAATTCATTACACACAATCATTTTAAAGGGGAAATATAATCTTTGCCTAGAGAAAAATGGAGGATCTTAACCTGCAAGCTTCTGACATCGTGTGTATTCTCTTAAGAATTGAAAATTTTCACCAAAAAAAAATTTAATTTTCACCAGAGTTTCTTTCAATGTGTTTGAACATAAAGCCATCCAACCAACTCCTCCTTCAAGCCTTAAAAAATGATTGCTTTCAAATTGAAAAGGGCAAACACCTTTCTAGATCCCTCAAACAATGACTCATAACAAAACAGAAAGAGGCAAAGCCTCTGAAGCCTCAAGTTTACTGCAGTTGTCTGTAAATTCAGAGGTAAAATTTATCAGCATCTCTCCTGCTCCTTGGAAAAATTAAATCAGTCATTCTTACCCTTTACCTCCATCATAAACACCAGTGTATATTTTCAAACATTTACATTCTTGGGTTTTACCTCAGTCTGATGAATCAGAGTCTCCTAGAGAGGGAAGGAAAAGAAGGGCAGGATGCATGAATTTAAAAATTTTTACAAGGTCCCTTAGTTATTCTGAGTGCACTGAAACTCAAAATGTGAAAATAGAGAAATTACATATTGTGGCTTTCACTTTAATTTTCTTTCATTCATTGTTTCAGTAAGGAATTGTTGCATGCCCATTGTGTTGCATGCCCGGCTCTGTTTGGCATTGAGTATTCAATGAGTTACTGCCTTCAAGGGGTTCTTAATATAGAGGAAGGGAGATGTGAGCTAATCAAGAGACAATGAATCATGTGAAGTGTTGTGACCAAGGTGGTCAAATCCTGCTGAGAAAAAGCAGCCAAACCTGGCTCAGGTGGTGGTAGGACAAAAGATACCCACAAAGGCCAGGCTTACTCTTGAGATGAGATCTGAAAGATGGGCAAGAACTAATAACCATTATACAGGAATAGAAATAGAAATACTTCCAGTTCTAAATGATAAATATTTAACTTCCAATTATTCATTTAATTGAGCAATGCATACATGAGTTCATATCTTCAAAATTTGTTTAGGCAAGAGATCATTCCAGTATCCTTTGACTAGGGAGACATCAAAAGGACTGTAAGACACATCCCTGTTTCTGGACATAGGAAGGAATCTGTGGTAGATTGAACTATGTACCCCAGAAAAACATGTTCTTAATCTTAATCCATTTCTGTGGGTGTGAACCTGTTTTAAGCAAAACCCTTTGAAGAAGTCGTTTTTAATTAATGTGTGGCCAGCTGAATCAAGGCGGGCCTTAATCATATTACTGGAAACCTTAGAGAGAAAGCCACAGAAGGAAAGGCACAGGAAAGAGCCAGAAGCTGGAAGTTAATGGATCTAATGAAGAGAAAGGAGAAGATGCCACCATGTGCATTGCCGTTGATTAAAAAAAAAGCCATGTACCCAAGGATGAATGGCAGCCAGCCCCAGAACACCACAATCTTCAGGGAGAAAATATCATCTTGCTGACACCTCAATTTTGGAATTTTGCTAGCCTCAAAATCATGAGCCAATAAATTCTTATTCTTTAAGCCAACTCATCTTGTGGTATTCATGAGCACAGCCGGGAAACTAAGATAGAAGGTGTCTTCATTTGCCAAGACTGCTATAACAAAATACCTCAGACTGGTTTGCTTAAACAACAGGAGTTTACTACCTCACTATTTTGGAGACTAGAAGTCCAAAATCAAGGTGTCAGTGCTAGCATGCTTTCCCCAAAGTCTGTAGCATTCTGGTAGTGTCTCAATCTCTGTCCCCATCACATGGTCATCTATCTCCTTGGTCTCCTCTGGCTTCTACTCTTCTTGCTCAGTATCTGGAGCTCTGTCTAGATTTCTTCTCCTTATAAGGACTTCAGTCACATTGGATTAAGACCTACCCTGATTCAATTTGGCCTCTATTAGGGAAATCACAGACATCTGTGAAGCGCCCATTGCCCAGACCGCACCTATCCCCACCTCCTTCTCTGTGGAACTTACAAACACACACTAAGTGGCCACCCTCCAACCTTTACTAGTTCCACATATTTTTCCTATTTTGTGCCATTGCACAACCTGGGGGAGATATTATATCTAATGAAAAGGACCTGCCAGACTTTAAATTCAGAAACAAGCAGCCCCAAATACTTATCGGAACAGGAATTCTCAGAGGCAAGGTCTCCTTCCCCCCAGGTGGATAAAAACCACACTCAGACAATACAGATTTGTCCCTCTTCTCCAGCACAAAGTGAGGCATGCAGAGCTCCCATCTATTGACCCTGACCTGGAACAGTTTTTGGTCACCCCAGGAGACCAGCTATGGAAGAACTTCTTCCCCTGCTCTTTTGGGCTTTTTATGCTATGTAAGTGATAAGGAGATTTGCCCTTTCTGCTCTCTTTATTCTGTTCTGCAAAGGGATCATTTGCTGAAAGTTTCTATTGTGCCCTGAGCCTGTGTCCCCACAACACACCGTTGTAGTAGGTCCCTCCACAGACTCATCATAATAGGATCTTCAAAGATCCTATTTACAAATGAGTTCACACCCACATGATTCAGTCACCAACAGAAGGCTTCAGAGAAGAGGAGAAATTTCAGGGACACCTTAAAGAATTGAAAGGAGCTTTTAGTCAGGGCAAAAAGCAAGAATGAAGGAAAAAAGGAGAGTCAGAAAAGCAAAATTTAAATCTCAAATGAAAACATCTTATTTTGCATGTAAATTAGAATATATAAGTCAAACATTACTAATGTTGAAAGTTTAGTGGTGACAGTGAAGACAAACTCCTCAGTCAACCCTGCAAAATCTTACCCCGTGGGGGCCCTGGTTGTCCTGGTTGGTTGGACCTGAGTGTCCCAGTGGACATGCTCTATAGATCTCCAAGTCCAACTTGATTTTTCCAGGGCAGACTTGGCTTTGTGATAAATCAGTGAAAGCTGGTTATAATTAAACTGCATTAAAAGGAGCTTTTGCCAGCAATGCCGTTTCTACAGGCTGATGTTGGCTAACCATAGAAACAAAACAGTACTAATCTAGTTGCTTCTCTAAGTAAAATTAATTATGCATAAATAGAAGCCTGGCTGAAAAGCTAATAAGAGTGAGGCTCTACTCTCCTCTGCATTCGTTAGACCACTTTTAAAGTCCAGTGTGGAATTCCAGGTTCTTCATTTTGAGGAAAACTATCACAGTTTGGTCATTGTTAAAACCAAAATATACGACAAACTGTTAAAGGTCCTATCAGGAAGCAGACAGCACACTGAGAAGGGTGACTGAGGAGATTTTATTTCAAGAAGGGCAGGATTAAGGAGACCAACAAGAAAGGTGAAGCACCTCAGGGCTATTCCACTAAGTCTGAAGGGACAGGGAAGGATCCAGCCACTGCCCACCTGTGCCACGGCATGGCCTAGAGGTAGCCAGGTGGAGTAAATCCCATGACCACTTTCTCTCTGTCTCACAGCTCCAAATGGTGCCCTCTGGCCAAACCAGAAGTCAAAGGACAAGCAAAGTCCACTGATTGCAGGCCACATCCATCAATTCTTGGGGCATAAAGCAGGGTGGAAGTGGATCTGAGGGGCCAACAGAGAATATCCAGCACAGGATCAAAAATTGACTTTTGGCAAGACATGAAAGCTGCCTTTCAGGATTTGAAGTCTAGGTGGTTATGTTCTGCCTTTATTCGATCCCTCTTTGGCCAGCTTCTATGATCTCACCTAGACGCCCAACAGGTCAGTCTTAACCTGATGGATGAATGTGGAGACCTACCTGCTCAAATAATTTAGCTACCAGCATCTTGGTTAAAAATCCTCCAATAGAATATTCCACAGCCTATAGAAAGAGATTCTAACTCTTTGTTGATCAAATTGACATCTACATATAACCCCACACACATACAGTGGCCCCTTCCACATTTCCAATTTTATTTCCCAACTACTTCTTTGTCCATCCCTAGAGAGTCATGTAAACTGGATTTGTCACTGTGCTCTAAAGAGTGGCTCTACTCATGGTGTACTATTCTCTCTCAAAATCCAGTTCCTCATCTGAAAGAAATTCCAAGCTCTATCTTCTCCCTGAAGCCTGTCCTGATTGTCAATGATGGTTGTAGTCTCTTCCTCCTCTTCACATAGCCCTAGGTTTGAATATCTCTTGAAGAATTTACCTTAAACACATACTTGTTTTAACTCCATACTCAACTAGAAACTAGTTGAGGGTATAAACAGTGTCCCTCATCCTTGTGAATGTCCCACCCCCATCCTTAGACCAGTCTTCTACATCTTAGATAATCATGAAAGCCTTCCTGTTCAAATTAATTGATTACAGACTGAAGGGAACTCCTTTAACTTGCTCCATATATATATATGGCTCAATATAAGATTTTATAAGATTTCTCTAACTAGCATTATTAACATTTGGATGGCTTTGCCTCCAGCTTCTCCTAAATGGAAGTACAATTTCAGACTATATATTTATAAGGCAAAATTAGTTTGTATCACAACTAATAGTTAGCTAATAAGGAACATTAGTTATCATGGGATTCTATATATAACCCAGAAGGTCCCTGTGTTGGTTTGGAGCTCTGTACCCCAGAAAAACATTTTCTTAAACTTTATCCATTTTCATGGGTGTGAATCCATTGTAATTAGGACCATTGTATGATGTTATTTTAGTTAAGGTGTAGCCTACCTCAGTCAGGATATGTCTTAATCCTGGAGTCCTTTATAAGTAGAATGAAATTCAGACAGAGAGAAAGAAAGCCATAGGAAGCAAGAAGCTAAAGGTCAACAGACCCCAGAAGAGAAGGGAGAGCTCAGGAAAGGCCACCATGTGCATTGCTATATGACAGAGGAGCCCAAGGCCAAGGATCACTGGCAGCCAGCCCCAGAACATCAGTCTTTAGGAAAAAAGCATCAACTTGATGACACTTTGATTTGGAATTTTTCTAGCTTCAAATCCATGAGTCAATAAATTTTCATTGTTTAAGCCAACCCATTGCATGGTATTTGCTTGAGCAGCCAAGGAAACTAAAACAGTCCCATTAACTTTACCTTGGGAATTAATATATACATTTTGGTAAATAATAGTGGGTAGAGATGAGTTCACAAAAGCATACCAGGTTTACCTAACCATTACTCATTTGCCCAAAAAATTACTATTCAGAAAAGGGGCAAGAGACCCTCACAGAAACAAGCCCTTCACCAAGTTCCAGGATTTATCATTACACTCTGTCCCACTAGTTCATTTGTGATTCTTGGCAAGTAAGTGTTACATTGAAGTCCTCTCAATTATAATGACGAAAGGAAAATTTTTTGTAAGATTTAATAAGCACACCAGCTTCTTTAATGGTTTTTTATGTGTGCTCAGGCAGCTCAGATACTGCCATCACAGCATAAAATTCCAGACTCTTTTGAATATTTTTCATGTTTCTTTTTAATGACCTCATTAGATAAATCCATTTTTTGGCAGAGCAAAAATTTAAAAAAAAAAAGCTCACAGTAATTTGTGAAGTCCAGTGATCAGACAATACAGAATACATGCTTTTGGAATTGCTAACCTATTACAATAATGAGAGAAGACATGAAGAAAGAAGAAAAGCAAGATATTTACCTTAGCCTTGAGGAGTTTATAATATAGTTATATAGACAATGGGATCCCAGAAAATAGCAATAAATGATACATAACAGTCCATAATCAAGAAGCACTGATATGAAGGAAAAAAAGATAATTTAGAATTACAAAAATAGGGTCTGAGTCCCAGCTCTGCCTCTTTCTAGATATGCATCTTCAGAACAGTGTTAATCTCTCAGAGCTTGAGTCTTTTCCTAGAAAAACACCTGCCTTATAGAGACATTTGGAGGATTTAATAATGAAATGATGTGTGTGAAAGATAGCTTGATCATCAGTAAATCTCTGTGCATGTCCACTTACTACACAGGTATTTACTAGAAGCCCAGTATATGCCAATTACAATCCCAGCATGACTAGTAAGACAAAGATGGCAAAGCTCCAATCCTTTCCCTCAAAGAGGTCAACCAAGCATAACCCTATGGGCTTCCATTGGAAGAAGGTCGAGGAACTATGTGTAGTGAGAAGAATCAAGAATCAAGGAAGGAGAGTGGGACATGCAGAGTATAGTTAGTTGGGGAGAAAAAAAGGGTTTCTTCAGGCAAAGAGACAATAACTCCTAGAGATGTGCAAAGCTGGCGTTTTGTTTTTTGTTTTTTGTTTTTTTAGTGCAGTTCCTGCCTGGAAGAAAACAAATAAACCATGTCTACTTCCAGCTCCAGGATTGTTGAGCTCAACCAGTGCAAAGCAAAATAATTGAACAATTATTCAGTTAAATCAATAGTAATACTTTAAGCTAAATACATATGAAACAGAAGGATCTGCTGACTATGCTCAGATTTGGGGAGGTCCCTACATTTTTTAGGCAAAAGGAACAAATCTCAGAAATGTAAGTGGATATTAAGAACTTAGTCAAAAAGAGATTTAGAGGACACCTAAATCCAACACACGCTGGCAAATCAGCTTCACCTCAACCATCATTTCCGGTCACCAGGTAGTGGCTGCCCCGAACAGCCCCTCAGGAAGAAGGCTAGGGCTAGGGCTTAGCGTGCCTTGATGAAATATTGATGATTGTTGTGGGGCTCCAATGGCAGAGTAGGAGCTCCAGCCTTCTCTTTGCCAGCACTGTTTAGACCTGCACCAATTTCCTGCTAGTCCTGAACGTAAAGAAAGGACATTTAGAGTAATGGCTCGGAGGGCTTTCAAGAGCTCAGCCTGTTTCACCAGATTAGATTCAGTGTGCAGGGAAACCCTCATATCATCTACAATATTCCCTGAAAGGATCCACATGCACATTATTTCTGAAAGGATCCTCATACACACGTTTTCTAATTTGTCCCAGAAGCAGGCGAGGGTTGAATTAGAGGATTCCCCTCATTTTTTTTTTTTTTTTTTTTTTTTTTTTTGGCCCAATTCATAATCTCTTGCCAGTGAGAGATCTCTCTTACTCTATTGCCAAACTACCTCAGAATTCCTTGGATAACCTCAGCTCCAGAGACAGTGAGATTAGGTAATTCGCTGCCTGTGTGTGAACATCTCAGACCTAAAATCTTACTGAAAATGTACCATGAGAGAAGCAGCAGAGTGTGGATAGAGGAGAGACCAGTTTAAAAGAGCAACGTTCATTGCCTGCCAAATGTGCACACTTTCCCTTTCCCAGTTCAAAGGAGGCGAAATTCGCAGAGTCCCCAAAGGCCAAGCACTGTGGACGGGTGTGTTTGGTGATTCAGGGTGACCAGTGGCTGCTCCGTGATGTTGGGGCTGTGCAGGACAGGGGAGCAAGCAGATGAGGCTTTGACCTTGTACGAGCTCGGCCACTCTCCGCGGTGGCGACAGGGTGGAGAGCAGCAGCAGGAGACTGGCAGCAGCTGCCATCTGCTGTCCTCAGGCCAGACAGCAACTGCGGCAAGTCCGCCTCAGGCTGAGACTGTGGCCGGCTGCAGGAAATGCTGCTCACGCAGGGGACCGAGAAGGACCCTCAGGGCACTGCCCGGAGCACCGTGCTCTTCCCAGAAGATCCCCCTGTGCTCTTTCAGAAATAAATTAAGCATCACATGCCCAAGGGCTGGAAAGCTTTCCTGACCTTCGAAAGGAGAGAGAAAGCAAGATGTCAGAGAAAAAATATCTTCCCTAACTGAGATCTTGAGGAGTGAAATTAATAAATGCAGTGTATTGCCACTTGCTATTGGACACTTACCATGTACCAAGCATTTTGCTAGGAACTTGACACGTGTTATGTTCCATGTTGCATGTGCCATATCCCCACTTTGTGCATGAGGAGAAAGAAGGTGCATAATCCGGCAACCAGCAACGATTGACTAGAGAGCTGAATCTGACTGGCAATGACATCAAGCGGCCCCTTGCCGGGTTGCTGCTAAGCAGAGCACGCTGGGAAAACATTGCAGGCTTAGAACAAGGAAACTTGCTTCAGGGCGGAGACGTGATAACGTTACACTCTGCTGATGCATGTTTATCTTGTTTATTTGTTTTCAATGTGCAAGTTAAGCATTTGAACTATTTTGCTATTACTTTGGGCAGCTGGACTGTGTCTCTTTGACTGTGATGCTGCTCTCAGATTAAATCACAGAATTCTTGTTTTAATAGGGTTTATATGACTGTGCCTGGTTTATGGAAGAAGCTGGACTCCATATGCTTAAATCGTGAAGTAAGGTGTTTTCTCTTACCACATTTTTTTTTTAAGTTTCAGTGTTTTATCGTTTGTTTTTAGTCAGTTTTAATAAACTCTTTATTTTAGAAGAGTTTTAGATTTACAGAAAAATTGCAAAGACAGTGTACTTCACACCCAGTTTCCCTTAACGTTAACAGCTTACATTCGTGTAGGACATTTGTTACAATTAACAAACCAATATTGATGCATGATTATGAACTAAAATCCATACTTTATTCATATTTCCTTGGTTTTTCCCTGATGTCCTTTCTCTGCTCCACAATCCCATCCAGACTTCCATTATATTTATATTTATATTTATATTTATATTTATATTTATATATTTATATTTATATTTATATTATTTATATTTTTTATATTTCCCTTGTCTGTGACAGTTTCTCAGACTTTCCTGGTTTTTGATGATGTTGACAACTTTGGGGACCCATTGTCGGTTATCTTGTGGACTGTCCCTCAATTGGGATTTGTCGCCTGGGGTTTTTAAGAGGAGGACCACAGAGGTCAAGTGCCATTCTCATCACCCTGTATCAAGGGTATGGACCCTCAACATGAAGTCACTGCCCTGTTGACTTCAAACGGGGCAGTGACTGAGGTCATGATTATCACATTTCTCCTCTTTCCATACTGAACTTGTTGGATGGAAGTTACTAGGTGCAGACCACACTTATGGAATGGGGACTTATGCTCTACCTCCTCCAGAGCACAAAAGCTACATAAATTATTGGGAATTCTGCACTGGAGATTGTCTATTCTCTGCCATTCATTCATTTGTTCATTCATTCATTCATTTATATCAGTTTAGATTCATGAATTTTTATTTTATATTTTGGGTTATAATCCAAAAGTTGATTTTGTTGCTCAATTGTTCCATCTTTGGCCATTGGAAGCTCTCCCAGTTGGCTCCTGTGCCCTTTGACATACCCTCACTAGTGTGGGTTTTTGGGGTTTTTTATTTCATTTTATTTTGGTTTGGTTTTTGCACTTCCTTACTTTCGGGTACTACAAAAGACTCAGAGCTCAACTTGTATATTTCCTGCCCCTTCAGTGAGATTATTTCATTCATTTGTTATAGATTGTTTTGTCACATTCTGCATTCCATCCTGAGATCCCACTACTGTCAAAATGACATACCTGTAATTTGCATACATTAAGGTTAACTCTTTGTGCTATAAAATTCTGTGGGTTTTAGCAAATGCAGAGTGTCATATAGCCACTTTAAAGTTACACACAGAATAGTTTCACCACCCTCAAAAGTCCTCAGGTTTCACCCATTTAGCCCTCTCTCTCTCCCCCTAAACCACTGACAACCACCAATCTTTTCACAATCTCTATAGTTTTGGCCTTTTCCAAAATGTCATATAATTGGAATCATACATTATGTAGCCTTTTCAGACTGGCTTTTTTCACTTAGAAATACACACTGAAGATTCACCATTTTGTGGCTTGACAACTCATTTCTTTTTATTCCATTATCTGATTGTACCACAGTTTGTTTATACATTCACATATTGAAGGACATCTTGGTTGCTTTCAGTTTTTGGCCATTATGAATAAGGCTGCTATAAACATTCACATGCAGATTTTTGTATGGACATAAATTTCCAACTCATTTAGGGAATTACCTAGGAACATGATTGCTGAATTATATGGTAAAACTGCATAAAGCTTTGCAAAAATCTGCCAAACTGTCTCCCAAACTGACCGTCTCATTTTGCATTCCCACCAACAATAAACGAGAGTTTCTGTTATTCTAGAGCCTCACCAACAATTGATATTGTGAGATTTGGGATTTTAATCTTTCTAATAAGTTTGTACTACTATCACGTTATTGTTTTAATTTGCAATTTGCGTATGATATTGCGCATCTTTTCTGTTTATTTGCCATGTGTAGATCTTCCTTGGTGAGGAGTATGTTCAGATCTTTTGCTCAATTTTTTTTTTTTTTTTTTTTAAGATTTTATTTATTTATTCATTTATCCCCCCCTTGCTGCCTGCGCTCGCTGGGTCAGCTAACCACGCCGTGCGGGCAGGCCCGCCCCCACCAGGAGGCCCCGGGAACCAAACCCGGGGCCTCCCATATGGTAAACGGGAGCCCTACTGATTGAGCCACAGCCGCTTCCCATTTTGCTCAATTTTAATAGGGTTGTTTGTTTTCTTATGGTTAAGTTTTAAGAGTTCTTTGCATATTTTGGATACAAGTCCTTTATCACATATATGTTTTGCAAACATTTTCTCTCATTCTGTGGCTTCTTTTTCCGTTCTTTTTAATAGGGTCTTTTGTAGAGCAGAAATTCTTAACTTTAATAAAGTCCAACTTGTCAATAGTTTCTTTTATTGATTGTGCTTTTGGTGTTGTATCTTAGATTTTTCTCCTTAGTTTCCTTCTAGAAGTTTTATTTTCTTGTATATTTTACATTTAGGTTCATGATCTATTTTGAGTTAATTTTTATGAAAAGAATAAGGTCTGTGTCTAGGTTCTTTTTGTTTGTTCGTTTTTCATATGAGCATATAATTGTTCCAGCACCTTTTTTGAAAAGACCATCCTTTCTCCGTTGACTTGCCTTTCCTCCATTGTCAAAGATCAGTTTACTCTACTTGTATGGATCTGTTTCTGGACTCTTTATTATATTCCATTGATCTCTGTCTACTATTTTTCTCATACCACACTGTCCTGACTGCCGCAGCTTTTAAAATAAGAATTAACATTGGGAAGTGTGAATCCTCCAACTTTGTTCTTCTTCATTATTGTATTGGCTCCTCTAAGACTTTTGCCTTTCCATATAAACTTTAGGATGAATTTATCTGTATCTACAAAATATTTTGCCGGGGTTTTGCTGCATTGAATCTATAGTACAAATTGGGAATAACTAACATTTTAATAGTATTGAGACTTCCAATCAATGAACATGGAATTTCTCTCACTTACTTACATCTTCTTTCATCAGAATTTTGTATTTTTCTGCATATAAATCCTGTACCTATTTTTGTTAGCTATATCTTTAGGTATTTGTTCTATTGCAAATGGCATTGATATTTTTTTTATTTCAAATTTTAATTCTTTGCTGGTATACAGAAAAGCAATCCACTTTTGTACATTAACCTTGTACCTTACAACCTTGCTATATTTGTTTATTAGTTGCAGAAGGATTCTTGTTTATTTGTTTATTTGCTTGTTTGCTTTTGTTGTTGCTGTTTTGTCAAACTTTTCCACACTTTCTATATAAACAAACTTGTCATCTGTGAATAAAGGCAGTTTCATTTCTTCCTTTCCAATCTGTGTGCCTTCTATTTCTCTTTCTTGTCTAACTGCAATTGCTAGGACTTCCAATATGATGTTGAATAGGAGTAGTGAGAGAAAACATCCTTGTCTTGTTCCCAATATTAGGGGGAAACATGTGGTTTCTCACCATTAAGTACGATGTTCACTGTAGGGGTTTGTGGATGTTCTTTATCAAGTTGAAGATGTTTGCCTTCATTCCTAATTTACTAAAAGTTTTTACTCATGCATGTGTGTTCTATTTGTCAGTGCTTGTTCTGCATCAATTGATATGATGATATGATTTTTTTCTTCTTCTTCTTAAGCTAGCTGATGTGGTGGATTAGACTGATATTCAAATGCTGAACCAGCCTTCCATACCTGGAATAAATTCCTCTTACTTGTGGTATATAATTTTTATATGTATATTGTTGGATGTGATTTGCTAATATTGTGTTGAGGGTTTTTGCATCTGTTTTCAGGAGAGATATTAATCAGAAGTTTTCCTTTTTTGTAATGTCTTTATCTTGTTTGGGTATTAGGATAAAGCAAGTTTCATACAATGAGTTAAGAAGTGTTCCCTCTGCTTCAATTTTCTGGAAGAGACTGCAGAGAACTGTTATACTTTCTTCTTTAAACGTTTAGTAGAACTCAATGAAACCATCTGGGCCTGGTGTTTCCTTTTTTTTTTTGGAAGGTTATTAATTATTAATTAAATTATTTAATAGATAAAGACAGAGTCAGATTATATATTTCTTCTTGTGTAAGTTTTGGTGGTTTGTATCTTTCAAGTAATTGGCCCATTTCATCTAATCAAATTTGTGGGTACAGACTTGTTCATAGTATTCCTTTTTTCATCCTTTTAATGTCCATGGAATCAGTACCTATGACCTCTCTTTTATTTCTAATATTAGTAATTTCTGTCTTTACCCTTTAATCTTAGTTATCCTGGCTAAAGACTTATCAATGTTTTTGATCTTTTCAAAGAACTAGCTTTTGGTTTCATTGCATTCTCCTATTGCTCTCTTTTTTTTTTTTTTGAAATTTTATTGATTTCTGTTCTAAACTATCTGTTTTCTTTTGCTTACTTTAGTCTTAAATTGCTCTGCTTTCTATAATTTCTATAATTTCCTAAGGTTATTGATTTTAGATCTTTCTTCTTTTCTAATATATACATTTACTGCTATGAATTTCCCTCTACACATGCTTTCACTGCAGCCCAAAATTTTTGAAAAGTTGTATTTTGATTTTCACTTAGTTCAAATATGTTTTAATCTCTCTTGGGACTTCTCTTTAGCATTATTTGGAAATATGTGTTATTTGGAAGCGTTTTATTTAATTTCCAAATATTTGAAGATTTTCTAGCTATCTTTCTGTTATTGATTTCTAATTTGATTCCCTTTGGTCTGAGAACATACTTTCGAAGATTTCTATTCTTTTGTATTTGTTAAGGTGTTTTTATGGAACACAATGTGGTTTATGCTAGTGAATGTTCCTTGTAAGATTGAGAAAAATATATTCAGATGTTATTGGCTGAAGAATTCAAAAAGTGTCCAATAGTGGAGCAGGTATAGCTCAGTGGTTGAGCATGTGCTTCACATGTGTTAGGTCCCGGGTTCAATCCCCAGTATCTCTTTTTGAAAATGTCCAATAGATTAGGTTGATTAATAATGCTTTCCAGGTCAACTACATATTTACTGATTTTCTCTTTTTTTTTAATTAAATATATATTTTTATTTTTTTAAAGATACTTAGATTACACAAATGTTGCACAAAAAATATAGGGATTGCCATATGCCCCACTCCCTATACCTCCTACACCCTCCCACATAAACAACATCCTTCATTAGTGTGGCACATTCATTGAAATTGGTAAATGCATCCTGGGGCATTGCCACTGAGCATGGACCATAGTTCACATTATAGCTTACACTCTCTCCCATACAATTCTGCAGGCTATGGGAAGATATATAATGGCATATATCTGCCATTGCAATGCCATTCAGGACAATTCCCAAGTCCTGAAAAAAGCCTCCACATTACACCTGTCTTTCCCTCCCCCTGCCCCCAGACCCTCCAGTGGCCGCTGCCTCCACATCAATGCTGTAATTTCTTCCATTGTTAGAATCACAACAAGTCTATTGTAGAATACCAGTAAGCCCACTCTAGTCCATAGTTCATTCCCCAATCCTGAAGATTCTGGGATGGTGATGTCAACTCCACCTCTAATTGAGAGGGGGTTTCGATCCTATACAGCCAATGGATGGGACTCTCTTGCTTGCAGTTGTAGACTGTCTCAGTTCCTTGGTATGGTAGTTGTCCATCATCACCTCCAGGTCAGTTGTCCTGGGTTAGACCAATGAACTGAAAAGTAGGCGTTGCAACTCTGATGAGATTCAGAGCCCTGCTGGTACATGGAAAGCCCAAAGATTTAAGTCTCTTGGATGTACACATACCATCTCTAGTACTAATTATAGGTTCAACTAAAGGACAGAAGAGCCATGTGTAGGAAAACCACAAGGGAGTCCAACTCTGTCACTCTGAGTAGCATAAATTCCAAAGTAGGGCCCACTGGCAAGACACCAAATTCCAGAGCTATCTGCCCTGACCATAGGACCTGGGTGTATCCAGAGCCCTCAGAGGCCCCACTATTTGAGGTAGTATCTACTTTGGCAGATAAAGAGATCCTGCTGAGATATCCGTAAGCATAACCTCTGGAATGACCTCCTGACTCACTCTGAAGTCTCTTAGCCATATAAACTTTCCCCCTTTTGGTCAAGGTCTTTTTCCAGTTGCATTGCTAGTTGGTGCTTGGTAGTAATCCCTCAGTGCCAGGGAGGTTCATCCCTGGGAGTCATGTCCCATGCTGGGGGGAAGGTAATGTATTTATATGCTGAGTTTGGCCTAGAGAGAGGTCACATTTGAGCAGCAATGAGGCTCCCAGGAGGCAACTCTTAATCACCCTATAATACTAGGCTGTTTCAAGTTCAAAAGTAAAGGTTCATATGCACAGTCATCAATATCAAGGGCCCATCAGTGGACCATTCTCCTTCACTAGGCATTGCCCCTGTACTTGGGGGATTTTTGTTGATCTGTTAGAGAATGTGGCAGAGCTCCCCAGCATGGGAATTTGATATTCCTTCGATTATTGTGTGAATCTCCACCCACCATGACAATGGCCCATGAACATTTGAGCACATTTATATGCCTTACATGCCCAGGTGAGCTTCCTCCCATGTATCCCCCATCACTGACACTCCACACCAATGATCCTCCTCCCCTGCCACAGATGTAACCCTTCTGTGATCCAAAACTTCTTCAAAAATGAAGCCAATAAAATAGCCAAATACAATTAATAAGAAAATGAATAATAATGACAGTTTTCAAAACAAGAAATAAAATAAAATAAAAGTTTTTTTAAAATAAATATAAAAATAAAACTTTGGGATAATAAAAATAATGAAAAAAAAATTTTTTTAATTTAAATGTTTTCCTTTTCATCACTGTAAGATCTGTTGTCCTATATGTACAGTGACATTGTCTTCCATTTATTCCCTCAGTGTCTTACTTTAATTTTTTTTTCATTTTGTACTCAAAGAAGTTTTAGGTTACAGAAAAGTCACATACTGAATACAGGGGACTCCCATATACCCAACATCCCCCCCTTTTTCCCCCTTCCCCTATTAATAAAATTGTATATGTGGATGATACCTTTGTTACAACTGATGTGCAAATATTGAAACATAGTTACCAACCATGATAAATAGTTTACATTATAGTTTATATTTTCAGCCATACATTTTTATAAACTTTGATGCAATTCAATGTGGCCTGTATCCATAATAGCAAGATCACGTAGAACATTTCCATCTCCCTCAAAATGCCTCCTGTTCCATCTATTCTATCCCAACCTCTCTCTCCCCTGGGGACCCATGACAACCACCAGGCTTCACTCCTTGAAGGAAAAAAAATCAGTTACTTGCAAAAACACTTAGGGCTTGACACACTGGTATACCCTCCCCTATTGGGCACTGCCTATGCTCTCAAGAGACTCCTGCCTCTCTATATAAGAACATAGCAGTCCTTCCCAGGATAGGAGTCCACCACCTTGCCACTCATTATGTGGGTCTCCACCTACTGATATAACACACTATGGCAAGATGAACACTCACACACTCCCTAGAAGCCTGCCTGTATTAGTCAGCCAAAGGGGTGCTAATATGAAATACGAAAAATGGGTTGGTCTTTATAAAGGGTATTTATTTGGGGTAGAAGTCCACAGATACCAGGCCATAAAGCATTAAGTTTCTTCTCTCACCAAAGTCCATTGCCACGTGTTGGAGCAAGACAGCTGCCAATGTTTGCCAGGGTTCAGACTTCTTGGGTTCCTCTCTTCCCAGGCTGCGTTTCTCTCCAGGCTTAGCTCTTCTGGTTCCTCCACAAGGTCAGCTGTAGACTATCAGGCAAACGGTTCACTTCTCTTCTCCTGGGTCCTTCTCTCCAACATCAAAACCGCTTCTCAAAAACTGCTTCAACTCTGTTCTTGCCATGCCTTTTATATTTGATTCCCCACCCACCAAGGGGTGGTGCTCAATGCCCTACTGACATGGCCCAGTCAACACCCTAATCATAACTTAATCATGCCCAGATTAACAGATCAGTTTACAAGCATGATCCAATTATATTTTTGGAATTCATAATTACATCAAATTACCAAACTGTTACACTGCCCTAAGTGTGCCTGAATGCCCCCATATCCAACACCCCAAACCAACAACCCTCACTTGCTGTATTAGTCAGCCAAAGGAGTGCTAATGCAAAATACCAGAAATTGGTTGGTGTTTTTAAAGGGTATTTATTTCGGATAGAAGTCCACAGTTACTGGGCCACAAAGCATAAGTTTCTTCCCTCACCAAAGTCCATTGCCACATGTTGGAGCAAGACAGCTGCTGGCATTTGCCAGGATTCAGGCTTCTTGGGTTCCTCTCTTCCCGGGGCTGTGTTTCTCTCCAGGTTTAGCTCCTCTGTTTCCTCTGCAAGGTCAGCTGTAGACTATGAGGCTCTCTAGGCTTTGCTTCTCTCCACAAGGCCAGCTGGGAACTCTCAGGCGAATGGCTCATCTCTATCCTGGGGCCTTCTCTCTTTCCTCACCAGAACTCCAACATCAAAACTGCTTCAACTCTGTTCTTTTGCCAGGCCTTTTATATTTGATTCCTGCTCCACCACGGAGAGGGGCTCAACACCCTACTGTCGTGACCCAGTTAATGCCCTAATCATAACCTAATCATGCCCAGATTAGCAGACCAGTTTACA
The DNA here is from genome assembly GCA_026826555.1 of Tolypeutes matacus. Classification (NCBI taxonomy): domain Eukaryota; kingdom Metazoa; phylum Chordata; class Mammalia; order Cingulata; family Chlamyphoridae; genus Tolypeutes; species Tolypeutes matacus. The sequence continues at coordinate 3,918,560 of JAKSZT010054030.1, read as the reverse complement.
AGCATGCTCCCATATCTATTTTTGGAATTCATAATTAGATCAAACTGCCAAATGGCTACACTTACCATATTGCCAAAAGAGCATTCCAAACATTGTAGTTTCAACCATGTACCCACCAATCCCCAGAGTTCACCTGCTCCCTCACCCAACCCTCACCCCAGTTCCATGGACAGTCGAACCCACCCTTCCCATGCCACCCCCCTGACAAAGCAGCACCACCTAACCTAAAAATATCATTACACCACTGTCATGCCCCACCACTGTACAACTACACACTTCCCCCTTAATATAGATTATGCCCATATGGGTATTGGCTGACAACTTTCTTCTCCCTTTCTATTTCCTATAAACCTATCTTCCAGACTCTAGCCTTGTGAGTCTGCTCAATTTGCTGAATTCATATGAGTGAGGTCATGTAATATTTGTCCTTTAGTGACTGGCTTGCTTCATTCAACATAAGGTTCTCAAGATTCATCCATGTTATCCCATGTGTTAGCACTGTATTCCTTCTTACAGTTGAGTAATATTCTATTGTATGTATGAACCACAATTTGTTTATCCATTCATCTGTTGAAGGGCATTTGGGTTGATTCCAAGTTTCAGCAATAGCAAATAATGCCGCTATGAACAATGGTGTGCATATATCCGTTTTTGTCCTTGTTTTCAATTTTTTTAGGTATATACCCAGCAGTGGAATTGCTGGATCATATGGCAGTTCTATAGTTAGTTTTATGAGGAACTACCAAACTGCTTTCCACAGTGGCTGCACCATTCTACATTCCCACCAGCAGTGGATAAGTGCTCCCATTCCTCCACATCCTCTCCAACACTTGTAGCCCTCTGTTTTTTTAATAGCTGCCAGTCTAATGGGGTGTAAAGGGATATCTCATGTAGTTTTGATTTGCATTTCCTTAATAGCTAGTGATGTTGAGCATCTTTTTATGTGCTTTTTAGCCATTTGCATTTCTTCTTTAGAGAAGTGTCTATTCAAATCCCTTGCCAATTTTTCAAATGGGGTGTTTGCCTTTTTATTTTTGAGGTGTAGGATTTCTTTATATATGCAGCATATTAGGCCCCTATCAGATATATGTTTACCAAATATTTTCTCCCATTGAGTAGGCTGCCTTTTTACTTTCCTGACAAACTCCTTTGAAGCACAAAAGTTTTAAATTTTGAGATCCCATTTATCTATTTTTTCTTTCATTGCTCATGCTTTGAGTGTAAAGTTCATGAAACCATTTCCTATGATAAGATCCTGTAGATGCTTCCCTACATTATTTTCCAACATCTTTATGTTCTTGGCTTTTATATTTAGATCATTGATCCACCTTGAGTTAATTTTTTGTATAAGGTGTGAGATAGTGTTCCTCTCTCATTCTTTTGGATATGGATATCTACTTCTCCAAGCACCATTTGTTGAAAAGGCCATTCTCTCCTACCTGAGTGGCTTTGGTGGCCTTGTCAAATGTCAGATGACTGTATATGTGAGGATCTATATTGGAACTCTCAATTTGGTAACATTGGTCAGTATTTCTGTCTTTGTGCCAATACCATGCAGTTTTGATGACTGTAGCTTTGTACTATGTTTTAAAGTCAGGTATTGTGATTCCTCCAACTTCATTTTTCTTTTTCAATATGTCTTTGGCTATTCTAGGCCTCTTGCCCTTAAAAATAAATTTCATACATAACTTTCCCAATTCAGTAAAAAAAGCTGTGGTGATTTTTATTGGGAATGCGATAAATCTGTAGATCAGTTTGGGTAGGATAGACATCTTAATGATGTTTTATTCTTCCTATCCATGAACAGGGGATATTCTTACATTTATTTAAGTTTTCTTTTATTTTTTTTAACAGTGTTGTATGGTTTTTGACATATAAGTCATTTACATCTTTGGTTAAATTTATTCAGAGGTATTTGATTCTTTTAGTTGCTATTGTAAATGGGAATTTTTTCTTGATTTCCTCCTCAGATTGCTCATTATTGGTGTACAGAAATGCTACTGATTTTTGCACATTGATCTTATATCCTGTGACTTTATTGAACTCATTTATAAGCTCTAGAAGCTTTGCTGTAGATTTCTCAGGGCTTTCTATGTATGGGATTATGTTGTCTGCAAATAGTGAAATTTTTATTTCTTCCTTTCCAAGTTGGATGCCTTTTATATCTTTTTATTGCCTAAGTGCTTGAGCAAGTACTTCTAACACTATGTTAAATAGAAACAGTGAAAGTGGGCATTCTTGTCTTGTTCCCAATCTTAGAGGGAAAGCTTTTAGGACTTCACCATTGAATATGATGTTAGCTGTAGGTTTTTCAGATATACCCTTTATCATGTTAAGGAAGTTTCCTTCTATTCCTATCTTTTGTAGTGTTTTTATTAGGAAAGGTTGCTGTATTTTTGTCAAATGCTTTTTCTGCATCTATAGAGATGATCATGTGGTTTTTTTCTTTCCATCTGTTTATGTGGTATATTACATTGATTGATTTTATTATGTTGAACCATCCTTGCATACCGGGGATGAAACTTACTTGGTCATGGTGTATAATTCATTTGCTGTGTTGTTGAAATGGTTAGCAAGTATTTTGTTGAGTATTTTAGCATCTAGTTTCATTAGAGAGATTGGTCTATAGTTTTCCTTTCTTGTGCCATCTTTGTTTGGCTTTGGTATTAGGGTGATGTTGGCATCATAGAATGACTTAGGTAATGTTCCCTCTAATTCTATTTTTTGGAGGAGTTTAAGCAGGATTGGCTTTAGTTCTTTCCAGAATGTTTTGTACAATTCACCTGTGAAGCCATCTGGTTCTGGGCTCTTTTTAGTTGGGAGGCTTTTGATGACTCATTCTATCTCTTTACTTGTGATTAGTCCGTTGAGTTCATCAGATTCTTCTTTTGACAGTGTAGGCTGCTTGTGTGTTTCTAGGAATTTGCCCATTTGTCTAAATTATCCATCTTGTTGTCATATAATTTTTCAAAGTATCCTCTTATGATACTCTATTTCTGTGGGGTTAGTGGTGATATCTCCTTCCTTGTTTCTTATTTTATGTATTTGCATCTTCTCTCTTCTTATCTTTGATAGTCTAGCTAAGGATTTGTCAATTTTCTTAATCGTTTTGAAGAAACAGCTTTTGGTTTTGTTTATTTTTTCTAGAGCTTTCTTATATTCAATTTCATTTAGTTCTGCTCTAATCTTTGTTATTTATTTTTTATACTTCCTTTGGGGTTAGTTTGTTTTTATCTAATTCCTCCAGGTGTGCAGTTAGTTCTTTGATTTTAATTCTTTTTTTTTTTTTAATATGGGCATTTATGGTTATGAATTTCCCTCTCAGTACTGTTTTTGCTGCATCTTATAGGTTTTGATATGTTGTGTTGTCATTTTCATTCATTTCAAGGTAGTTACTGATTTCTTATGAGATTTCCTCCTTGACCCACTGTTTGTCTAAGAATGTGTTGTTTAAATTCCATGTCTTTGTGCCTAATCTCATTCTCTGCCCCTTACTGATTTCCAGCTTCATTCCATTGTGATCAGAGAAATTACTCTGTATAATTTCAATCTTTCTGAATTCATTGAGAGTTGTTCTGTGGCCTAGCATGTGGTCTATCCTGGAGAATTATCCATGTGCAGTCGAGAAGGATATATGTTCTATTTTATTTGGGTGTAATGTTCTGTATATGTGTATTAGGTCCAAATCCTCTAATGTATTATTCAAAGTCTTTGTTTACTTATTGATTCTCTGTTGAGATGTTCTGTCTAATGGTGATAATGGTGTATTAAAGTCCCCCACTATAATTGTAGAGGCCTCTATTTCTCCACCTCATTTTTCCAGTGTTTGCCTCAGGGATTTTGAGGCACCCTGGTTAGGTGCATAAATGTTTATGATTGCTCTTTCTTCTTCATAGATTACCCCTTTTATTAATATATAGTGTTCTTTTTGTCTCTTACAATAGTTTTGCATTTAAAGTCTATTTTGTCTGATATTAGTATAGCTACTCCCATCCTTTTTTGGTTATTGTTTTCCAGCCATTCACTTTCAGCTTCCTTGCATCCTGGGTTTAAGGTGGGTTTCTTGTAGACAGCATATAGATGGGTCATACTTCCTTATCCATTCTGCCAATCTGTGTCTTTTGACTGGTGAGTTTAATCCATTAACATTCAATGTTATTACTGTCAACGAATTACTTACATTAGCCATATTTTCTTTAGGTTTGTGTGTGCTATATGTTGTTTTTATTTCTCTTTTTGTCTTTTTAGTTATTCTTATACTCTCCTCCATCTCTATTCTCCTCCAACTCTCTCTCTCCTGTTTTTTCTTTTCCACCTGTACAACTGCCTTTAGTATTTCTTAAAGTGAAGGTTTCTTATTGACATATTCTCTTAATTTCTGTTTATCTGTGAATATTTTGCACTCTCCCTCATTTTTGAATGCCAGCTTTGCTGGGCAGAGAATTCTTGGCTGGAAGTTTTTTTTTCTTTTAGCACCTTAACTATATATCATACCATTGCCTTCTTGCCTCCATGGTTTCAGATGACAAATCAGCACTTAATCTTATCAAGCTTCCCTTTTATGTGATAGTTCTCCTTTCTCTTGCTGCTTTCAGTATTCTTTCTTTGTCTTCAGCATTAGACAATTTGACAAGTAAGTGTCTTGGAGTAGGCCTCTTAGGACTTATACTGTTTGAGGTGCACTGCACTTCCTGGACCTGTAAGTCCATCTCCCTCAACAGGGTTGGGAAGTTTCCAGTCATTATTTCCTCCAACACTCCTTCTGTTCCCTTTCCCTTTTCTTCTCCCTCTGGGATATCTATAATGCGTATGTTTATGCATTTCATGTTGTCATTCAAATCCCTAAGTCCCTGCCGAATTTTTTCTATCTTTTTATCTATCTGCTCTACTATCTGTTTGATTTCAGATGTACTGTCTTTCACATCACTGATTCTTTCCACTGCCTGTTCAAATCTGGTGTTGTGTGCTTCCAGTGTATTTATGATTTCTTGCATTTTGCCATTCATCACCATCATATCCATTATCTTTTCATGTATGTTTACAATTTCTTCATTATGTTCTCCCAGTGTCTTCTTAATATCCTTAATCTATTTCTTCACTTCATTAAGTTGATTCATGATATTTGTTTGGACAGCTCTGTTAGTTGTTCCATGTTCTGCATCTCCTCCTGATTTTTAGTTTGTTTGTTGGACTAGGCAATGTCTTCCTGTTTCTTAGTATGGCTTGGAATTTTTTGTTGGTGTCTGGGCGTTTGTTTCTTGATGAGCTTATTTAGTTGATTAGCTTCTCTCTATATTCTATGGTTTTATTTTGTTGTTGTTGTTTCTGTGTGTGTGGTAAGGTTTCACTTTGACACTTTGTTCCTCTTATCCTCTTTCCTTGTTGTTGCCTATGTTCCTTTGAAAGAAAAAAATTATGGCCAGAGAAAAGGAAAGAGATAGGAATAGAAAAAGAATAATAGTAACAATAATAGTAAAATGTAGGAGAACAACTGTATAAGACCTAGGAAACTGAAAAACTAACACAAGTAAGAAGCAGAGAAGAATAAGATTAGAAAAGTAGAATAAAAACAATGAAACAAGAAACAAAATAGAGGAAAAAATATAGAATGAATTAAAAGGCTGGAATGGCAATAAAAGGGGAAAAGAAAAAAGAAAAGAGAGAAAAAAGGAAAAAAAAGTATACAGAGAAAAAAGGAGACAGAGAAATAAAAACAAAAAAAAATGGAGACCAAATAAATGAGGTGGAATGAAAGAACAACAACAGAAAACAAAAGATATAAAGATAAGGAAAGAAAAGAAAACAAAAGAACCCAAAGAAAAACAAACAAGCACAGAAACAAAGGAAGGGGATACACAACAAGCAAGAAACAAGACAGTAGCAACTAATTTTTAAAAAGGAGACAGAAAAAAAAAAAATTAAACACAGAAAAACAGGCTTCTCTCTTGGACCCCTAAGGATCTTGTCAGGCCGCTGGTGTTCATCAATCACACCCTGCAGCCTGTCCCCTGGAGGTTTTGAACTGGGTTTTAGTGAGTAAAGTAAGGGAAATTTTTTAAAAGGAGCCTTTTTTCTTGAAAAAATAAGAGATCCAAGAAAAGCTAATACAGAGAGAACGTCTATATGCTCCCTGTCATAAAGTTTCAGCTGGATGCCTGATAACCTGGTGGATCACTTCTTAAGGAAAAGCTGGGAAACAAACCATATGTATATGTTAGGCAGGAATTCTTCCACTGACCTATTCTGCCTTCTTAAGGTAATGAGCTTTTCAGAAGGCTATCCGCCCCTTTTCCTTCAAGGCAGGTTAGATTCCCTGCAGTCTGCTGGAGTGGTGCTGATCAGCTACCTATCTCTGCCTCTTCACTGATGTAATTCTTCTCTTTACCTAGGCAGCTAACGCTGCCTGAGGAGATCCCCCTCCCCTCTCCTTGTTGAGTCGGAGTCCCTTCCAATATTCAAGGGGGCCCAGCTGGCTAAACTCATCACAAAGAAATCACTCTTCATTTTCCCAGACCCCTCTTCCTCACAGGGAATCTGCCCTCACACTCCCATTTGGAGCAGAGGGTCCGGTTCTCCACCTAGTCTGACCACCCTGAAGGCGGGGGATGTGTGCAGCTTCCACCCACCGTCAGCAACTAGAATTTCCCCCTGGCTTCCCTATCTGTCCAGTACCCTCCTAGATGATTCAGAACACCTTCCCAAGGAGGTAGACGTCTGCTCTACTCTGTTAGATACAGTTCACCAGGAGTTTTACCCTTGCTTAATATCTCGGGGGTCGGGGAGGGAAGCCCTTTCTGGCAGCCGGGAAGTTTAATAACTCACAATTACTTGTTTTGTCTTCTTCGTCCCTCTGACCCTCACTCTTCTGGGAGGTGTCAAGCAGTATGTGTATGCTGTACCCCAAAGCAGGTCCCCAAGGCAGCCTCTGGCTTTTTCTCTGTTGTTTTAGTGAAAGCTAAGCCTTATCTGTGTAACCCATCGGCCATGTTCCCACAATTCTTTGCCCATATGTCTCAAATATACATTTTTAACTAATCTAAGTCCACCTTCAAATAATGCTATACCACTTCATTTGTAGTACCAGTACCTTAAAGCAGAGTATTCCCAATACTCTGTCTTTGTAACATTGCTCTCATGAATTTCACATATCTATATGCCATAAACACCAAGACTTATTACTTTAAACACAAAAACTTATCTTTTAGACCAGTTAAGAATAAGAAAAATATTTTTTTTAATTTTTACCTTCATTTATTCATTTTCTGGCATTTTTCCTTTCTTTATGTAGATCCAAGTTTTTAACTTATAATCATTTTCCTTCTCCCCAAAGAACTTCTTTTAACATTGCTAGGGCAAACCTCCTGGCAATTAATTCTGTTTTTGTTTGTACAATAAGGTCTTTATTTCATCTCTGGGCTAATGTTTACAAGAATAGAAAGCATATAGTAAGAAACAAGTCCCTTCTCCTTCCTTCAGCCTTCCAAACTCCCTCTATTTCTCTCTCTATTGAAAAGGTCTAAGATGCAGCCAGCTGACAAATACAAGTCTCCATCCCAGCGTCACAAAGCAGAGTGTGGTAGACTTGAGGTGGGTATGAGTATAGTCTTAAAACCCAGCACAGAGAGAATTGATTTTGTTTTAGCGGGCCTAATGGTTTAATTTTTATTGTTTAAATAATTCCCAATGATCTATAAAGTATCCTGTACAAATAGAATGAATAGACCAGTGATATTTATATCCGCTTTTATCTCCCAGGTATCTCTAAGGTCCATCTTACCTTTACTTCCAAGCAGGTAAGGTAAGCTGAAGATTTGAGTAGAAGAAAGATACTGCAAACTAAAGCAAAGTCAAAAGTTTCTCACAGGTTTTCATTTGCTTCAAAATAGAGAGCTTTTTCCATTCCATTCCATCTTTCTGATTCTATCTGCACAGATGAAGCAGTTTGAAAAATAGATATGGAATTAAAACTTATCTACCAACTAAAGTCAATCTGCCCCCCCACACACACACCCCCAAAAAAAGCCAGGAAATATGTGACTTAAAGTGCAGTTTTTTTATATTTCATGTATTTTCTAATCTCTGGTGCTTTAGAAGCACTTGTCTAAGAATTTTATCAGGCTGAAAAAAGGAGCATTGAACTTGATAGATTATTTTCAAAGGCAACATAAGGTTGTTCTTGGTTTTTCTTTTACCTCCTCAGCTAGCAGGAGCTTAAAAAAGCTGATCTTTGCTAAAACAATGAGCCTAAGGCAGTGGACTGGAACATTAAATCTCATTGAAGGAGAGATCATGCTCTCTCATACACATTCAGAAGAGACCACATGACAGAGTCAAAGAGCTTAATTCATTCTTTATGTAAGTGACTGAAGTCACAAGGATACCCAGATCATTCCTAACACCATACACCAAAAGAAAGTCCAAATGTTTATTTTCCAACAGCTTTGCTGAGATATAATTTATATAACAAAAAACCTGGAAAAAAAAAAAAAAACCTATCCATTTAAAATGTAAAATGCAATGGTTTTAGTATATTTAGTATATTCCCAAAGTGGTGCAACCATCACCACAATCAAATTTAGAATGTTTTCATAATCCAAAAGAAAACCCCCCTACCCATTAGCAGTCACTCCCCACCAACCCCACCAACCCCATAACCCTAAGCAACCTCTTTTCTGTCTCTAGAGATTGACCTATTCTAGACATTTCATGTAAATGGAAAAAACCACTATGTGGTTTTTTGTGACTGGCTTCTTTCACTTAGAATGTTTTCAAGGTTTATCCATGCAGTAGCATGCATCAGTATTCACTTTTTTTCATTGCCCAATAATATCCACTATATGACTATATCACACTCTGTTTATCCATTAATCAGTTGATGAACATTAGGGAGGGTTACACTTTTTGGTTATTATGAATAACGCTTCTCTGAACATTAACATACAAGATTTTGTGTATATTTGAGCTTTCATTTTGGGGAAGATATATACCTAAAAGTGAAATTGTTAGCTCATAGGGTAACATATGTTTAACATTTTGAGGAACTTCAAACTGTTTTTCCAAAGAGCTGCATCATTTGCATTTGCACCAGCAATGCATGAGGGTTCTAATTTTTCCACATCCTCACCAGCATTTCTCTGTCTGTCATTTTGATTCTAGCCATCTTAGTAAGTGTGAAATGGTCTCAAAGTGGTTTGTTTGGGTTTTTTAAAATAAGTCAATTTTAGTGATACATATTAATAAAGGATAAAATTCATCGAAAGTGTACAATCAATGATATTTGGTATAATCACATAGTTATGCATTCATCACTTTGATCACTATTAGAGTATTTTCATTATTTCAATAACAATAATGAAAAATAAACAAACAAGAAAATTCTTCACCTCTCAATCTTTCTATGTAATTGTGGTTTTAATTTGCATTTCCCTAATAGCTAATGATGTTGAACATATTTTCATGTGTTACTTGGCCATTGCCAGTGAAGAACTCCCTATTCATATACTTTGTCCATTTTTTAATTGCGCTATTTTCTTTTTATTATTGGTTTGCAGGAACTCTTAATTCAATTATATGTTAAGATTGTATGATACCAATGCTTAAAAATTAAAAAGTGAATGAAATGGAGTAAGATTTTTACAGTACATCTTCATCAATGTGTAAGGCAGAGGACTTAATGAGTCAAGAAAACTGAACACAAAACTAGAGTTTAGGAATGGAGATGACCAATCCACCCAGCCACATTATCTTGAAAGAAATTGCCCATAAGATAGTCCCCACACTAGCTTTCTGATCACCATACAATGTTTCGGGTTGTTCTTTACACTACCGCAGAAAGGAGAGAGAGAGCAGTTGAGAAGTCCCAGTTTTTGCAGCAGCCATATATCCCATTCTAAGATGATGAAGAAGAATCTCAGTTTATAATTCAGATTCTGGTGAATTTGATTAACTCTGTAACAAGTTCAGATCCTCATCTCAAACCCAAAGCCTAGGCCCTGTTTGCAGTTATCTCATCAAGGCACTGTCTACCCAAAAAGCCATCTGGCTTCTGTCTTACAATCAGTGTTTTAACAAAATATTAATTAAGAACATAAAGCACCAGGCACCATAATTGGTACTGGGCATATAGTGTTGAACAAATGCAGGCAATTTACAATGTACCTTGAAAAAAGAGAGTAAAATAAAATAAAATCACACAAATAACCATGTGTGACTTTTCAAGTGTGAAAAGTTCTAATGAATGTAAAGAAGAGGATATCTAATAAAAGGATCACAGGGGGCTTTTCTGATGAAATAATATTTAAGCTGAGCACTGAAAGGTAAATAAAAATTCATGATAGAATCCTAATGTAGGAAAAGTGTGGTATATATAAGAAGCTGAAAAAAGACCACAATGTCTTGCAATGCAGAGAGAAAGGGAACAAAGGATATGAAATAAGTCTGGAAAGTTAAGAAAGGGTCAGGCTCATTTTCTTCATTAATATTATTTATTTGTTCAGATTTTTAAAGCCTTCATTGAGGTCCATGTGGAAAATACAGAAAAGTTAAAGAAATCAATAGTTACCCATAACTGCACCACCCAGAGACACCAAATATATTGTATTTCTAGCACTGATTTTTCTTGTGATTGTCAGAAAGTTGATAGTTCAAAATTGACCCTGAGCAAAAAAGAGAAGAAAGGAAACTGGGCAGGGGTAAATATTATAGGACACATCTTCCCAACATAACTAACATGCTCTCTTAGGGAGCTGGGTTGATGTGAAAGCAGGAACAAAGCATTGATATCTCAAATATCTTCTTCTGAAGAGAATGGCAGGACAGCCAGTTCTTTTGAAAGCTCAGCTTCTCATATAGCTGCAGGTCACCATATACCACACAGTTAGCTTTCATCATCACAGCGTTGTAGACCTTCCTCTGAGCAAATCTAATCACTGTCTTGACCTGACCAAGGCTGTTCCAATTCCCAGATGGCAGTAATGTTGAGCCATGCTGAGATGTTTCTGCTCCATCTCCTTCTTCCCAAACATGTCCTGGTGAGGAATGGCACCCATTAGACCAATGACAAGACCTGACTCAGCCATCTAGAAACAAGAGTCAGCTGTCTACATGTAGTCATTTCAGATACCAGACATTTCAGAGATAAAACTGTTATCCACAAATATAACCCACTTTCTTTTCACATGCCTACAAGATAGTAAGAAGAAAGAAAAGAACAAGAGAAAAGATAATACAGCCAGAACCCAGCAGAGTAGCCAAAATTCCATTTAGAACAAGCAAAAGGACCCAGCACAACTTCAGTTTGTAGAGAAAGGAAGGTAGAACGTGCTCCCTCATTCCTTTGGAGAGTATGTCTCTAACAGCCTATTCATCTCTTTGCTGGAAGAGACAGATGAAATAAGCCATGGATGCTTTCTTGGATCTATTCTCTGCAATAAAAATTAGATGACTTTTAATTACAGCACTGGAGGGTGGATGAACAGCTGTTAGCCTCTCTCTCTTCCACAAGCAAAACTTTACACTATACAGCAGCACTACCCAAAGTGTCACTTGCTGACATGCATCAATCTACGAACTGATTTATCAATTTGTGACAAAATAGAACAGAAATGGAGAATAAGCATTTAGAAGTAATAATACTAGTTTTCACACAATGTACCATCAAATCCCATCATCAATGGACTTGTCCCACTGAGCAGAACATGGACCAATTCAAGTGTTTGGGTTTTGTCAAATTCATGTGGTAGAAAAACCTGTATTCTGGCCATGTGTCAGAGGACCAAATCATATCTGGGAATAAGCACAGCTATAGGGCTTAGCAGGTGCTTTTACCCACATTTTTTTATTTTTTTTATTTTTCCTGCACAATGAGGCTGAGAGATATGCATGTACATGCCCATTTTACCAATGTGGTAAGAGAAAGTGATTTTATTTCTCTAGCTCTCTACTCCCCATCCCATTCTAGATATCCCAGTTGGGGAAGAGACTTGATATGTTTCCATCCTATATGATGGAATCAGCAAAAGTTACTATGTTGAATGTAGAAGAGAGATGAATTAATTGATGGAATTGGGAAGGGATGAGATCCAGCCTAATTGTGGCAGGGTTAGTCTGGATAGAGGGAAGTAAATTAGTTTTCTTCCTACAATTCAAGTAAATGAGGGTTTTCTTCGCTGTTTAGTTCCTATCCTTTCTGTACGCTGCTTCCAGAGTTTATTTCCCTGCCTAGGGTTTGAGGTTCTCACCTTGTTTATCTAAGATAAGATAAAGAGAGGTCCTCATTTTTTCATCTCCCAAGGGAGAAACAGGAAGATTACAATAAACCCCGCTCTTGACAGGCAGTCCTCAAGCTGAAGTGGAAGCCCTTGCGTTGTAAGCCAAGCTCCAGAAGGACTGACGTGATCCTGGATATAGTCATGCCAAGGTAATTATTTCACCAGGATCAGATCAAAGTCAAGTAAATACGATAACATATATTCTCATCAATTGCTCCTAGACTGTTGGGCTTTCTGAAGCAAATGAACTCTGACTGTGGTGAGGTTACTTGCTCTTGAGTAACATGGCAGAAAAGCTCTCACTGGGGGAGAGACTGAATGTCATTCAGGGCTCCTGTGATGTCCTCACTCTGGGACTGGAGCTCACCTTCCCCCTTCCGGAGGTGCCTGAGCCTGGACTGATGAATTTCTCCATTAGAATCTGCTCAAAATGCTAGAGACAATGAGACACAGGGTCAGACCCAATGCCAAGAATTCTCCCTCTTGTGAGAAGCAGTGGAGCTTCCCTAGGAAGATGGTTGGAGCCTAAGACTGTGAGGTTTCAAGAGAACTTAAAAGATCAAGGAGAGGGGAATGGATGTAGCTCAGTGGTTTAGTACCTGCTTCCCATGTTTGAGGTCTTGGGTTCAATTCCCAGTACCTCCTAAAAAAATAAAAGATCAAGGGTAGAGAGGGAACCTTGGAAGAGAGGGCAAAGCCCTGGAGTGTATCTTCTTTCTGGAAGCTAAAACTATGAAGTCTCTTTCCCTGGAGTGACAGAAGAGAATAGTTTATAAAGTGCCAACTTGCCATTTTCCTACTGTGATGACTACTGCTTCCTTTAGTAAGAGAACAGCATACACCTTTCTGAACACTTTTGTTTTGCTGAATGTCTTAAGCAGAGTCCAACAAGGCAGAGATGAGACGCACCTTTCTTTCTCTCTACCCTAATCCTCCATTGGTTGCATGACTAGACAGAGTGACTAGTAGTTTCCAGAAGCTACCTCTCCTCTGAAAGCAGCAACTTCAAAGATGCCAGTTACTGTGAGACTACAAGGAAGTTAACCTTTCTGACCTTCCATTTCTTTTTCTTAAAGATGAGTATGATAGCATCTATTTTGTAGAATTATTGAGAGGACTATCAGAGGCTCCAGACCATATAGGAAGGAATCATTCTCCTCGCATTAGTATCTGAGAAAGCTGTCCTGGGGCCCTGGTAAGGTGGGAAAGGACATAAGGGGATTAAGGAATAGACCCAGAGAAACAGAAGATGACCTGCTGAAAAGCTTGCCCTTTGTTTTCTCCTGGATCTTTGTTCCTAGCTTCAGCTCCATTACTGACACCTTGATTTTATTTTATTTCTCACACAGTCTGTTTTACAGCATCCTGTAATGGCACAAGGTACCACAAAATCATGGGCTCTCTAATTATAAAGAATTGGATTCCAGTCTTGGTTTGCTTATCTGGGTAACCTTAGGCAAAAGGCCAAACTCTCTTGATCTCACTTTGGAAAATAGAGTTGGTACTACCCCCTCAAAGGGTGTGGAAAAAATTTAAATTATGCGCTTTCGTGCTTAGAGCAGTGTCTGGCACCTCAGAGATAACCATTAATAATTCCCTCCCTTATCCCTTCATAAAAATGGAGAAGCTCCTCAGAGGGCCCCAGTTCCTCTAGAATCTAAATTGTTCTGTGAGATGAGAAGGTGGGGAAAATTAGGATCCTGCTAAAGCAGAGAAGACCACACAAGTCTGAGAAATAAGATTATCTGATGAGGAGCCAGAATTGATCAGGGGCCACTCTTGTGATGCCATTTGCTTCTTGCACTGCCCTCAGTGCAAGAGTCCTGGGCATGGTGGACTCAAGAGAGGACTGAAGGGGCCTTGGCAAGTCAGGGAAAATATTGGTATTAGCAAACCTGACAAGTATTTTTATGTCAGGTCACCATGTACACCAAGAACATTCTGACAGGAAAGAACTTAGTGTTCTAGGGTCATTTGTCATCTTCTGTAGATTTTCCAGACACTGAGTCCTTAGAAAAAGATCTGAAGCAAAGTTTGGTGGGGAAAGGGTTGGAAGGGAATGGCATTCAGATTAAAGACAACTTTGGAAACATTTACCTAACTACCATAGATGATAAAACAGTTATGGCTATAGCTAAGAGCCTAGAGTTCCTGGGAGAGAAACCTGAAAGGCTTGGGGAAGGGGGCAGTTAGAATGGGCTTCCCCTTTCAAAATCAGCAAGCTGCTCCCTGGTCAGAAGTGAGGAGAGCTCTTCTCTCCTCTAAAACAGTGGGGTTGTTGGAGCGGATGTAGATCAGTGGTTGTGTGCCTGCCTCCCATATACAAGGTCCAGGGTTCAATCCCCCATACCTCTTATTAAAAAAACAAACAGTGGGGTTGCCAGATTGAGATCCTCCTCACTGGAAAGAGAGCTGGCCCTGGGCTCCAACAGCCTCCCAGTAGTTCTCCCTCCCAGTCAGGCATGCCGGGGGTCGTATGGGATTGGAGAAGTTTTATTATGAATAAATCACATTCAGTACTTAAGGGAAATGAATCAGGACTAGAAAAACAAAATCCCTATCATATGAGCCAGTGAAGCCAATGGTTCATGAAAAGATTAAGAGAATAACCTATATTTTTTACTTCAGACATTAAGGTGGTAAACTGCTGTAAACAATAAACCCAAAATATAATATCTAAACAAAATAGTATTTCTTTCTATCTTACCTAAGTCCAGAATGGATAATCCAGATAAGTGGGGTAGCTCTCCTCCATGTGGTGATTCAGAGACTCAGGCCAATGGCAACTCTGCCTTCTTCAACTTGTAGCTTCAGTCTCTCGATATTACCACCCCAATCAATTGGAGAGAGAAAGGAACATGGAGGAATGTTTATCAGAGGTTGTACTCTGCTAATTTTCCCCTTGAAAGTATCATCAACAACCACAAATAACTGCAAGGGACCACAATGTAATGGGCTTGCCGTTGTCAAATTGCTGGGGAGAAGGGAGAGCACACTTTGATGGATACAGCGTAGGCTCTGGGATTTTTAATGTGAATGTGTAATTGAATTTTTATCAAGTGCTTTTTCTGTGACTGCTGAGATGATCCGATGGTCATTTTCCTTGATTCATTAGTATGGTGTATAGATTAATTGACTTTTAGATATAAAAGCAGTCTTGTATTCCTGGGATAAATCCATGTTGATCAGAATGTATAACTCTTTATCTATTGTTGGATTCAACTTGCTAGTATTGTTGAGGATTTGTGCATTTATATAAATCAGATATATTGCTCTGCAGTTTCCTTTTGTTTTGATGTCTTTATCTGGTTTTTTAATATCAGGGTAATGCTGGCCTAATGAAGGAGTAGAGAGGTGTTCCCTCTTCTTTTATTTTATGAAAGAATTTGTGAAGAATTGGCATTAAACATTCTACAAATATTTCTAAAATTCACCAGCAAAGCCATCTTCTCACAGGCTTTTCTTTGCTGGAAGTTTTTTGATTACTTCTTTAATCTCTTAATGTGTAATGGATCTATCCCAATTTTCTGCTGCTTCTTGAATCAGTTTAGGTAGTTTGTGTCTATCTAGGAATTTGTCCATTTCATCTAGGTTATCTAATGTATTGTTGTATGGTTGTTCATAGTATCCCCCTATAATTATTTTTATTTCTGTAAGGTTGTTACTAATTTCTCCCCTTTCATATCTGATTTCAGTAATTTGTGTCTTCTTTCTTTTTTTCTTGGTCTCACAAAATGTTTGGGTATTTTGTTGATCCTTCTGAAGAACGGACTTTTGGTTTTATTGAATTTCTCTATTGTATTTCTATTCTCTCTTTCATTTATTTTCACTCTAATTTTTATTATCTTCTTCCTTCTCCTTGCATTGGGTTTAGTTTGCTCCCCATTTTCTACTTTATTAAGGTAGAAGTTTAGGTAATTGCTTTGAGATCTTTCTGCTTTTTTTAATGTAGGTGCTTAAACAGTTACAAATTTCCCTCTAAGCCCTAGTTTAGATGAATCTCATAAGTTTTGAGATATTGTGTCTTCATTTTCACTTATATCAAAGTGTTTTCCAGTTTCCTATGTTATTTCTTCTTTAACACATTAGTTATTTAGTAGTGTGTGGTTTAATTTCCATATATTGTGAATTTCCCAAATTTCTTTATTATTAATTTCCAATTTCACACCATTGTGATCAGAGAACACACTTTGTAAAATGCCTAACCTCTATCCATTTATCTATCCAGATTTCTTATGGCTACTGTTTCCATGATATAACTTGTTCCATCCTTTAACTTTCAACATATTTGCATCTTTGAATCTTAAGTGTTTCTCCTATAGATAGAATATAGTTGAACTTTTTTTAAAATCCATTCTGACAACCTCTGCCTTTTGATTAGATTGTTAAATCAATTCACATTTACTACCATTTTTATATACTTTTATTACTGTCTGCCATTTTACTTTTTGTTTTCTATAAGCCTCGTGTCCTTTTTTTGTCCTTTTCCTCCTTTAATGCTTTCTTTTGCAATAACTGAATATTTCCCAGTGTAATATTTTAATTCCTATAATGGTTTTTCACTATATTTTTAGTTATTTTCTTAGTGGTTTCTCTACAACTTACTATATACATTTTAACTTATCTGAATGTACTTCAGATTCATGAACTAAATTCCATGAGATATAGAAATGTTGCTTCTATATAGCTCCATTCCCTCTAACCCATCTTGTGCCATTATTGTTATATGTATTACATCTATATATGTTACAAACCCAATAATAAATTGTTATAATTATCTCTTTATATAATTAGATATCTGCTAAAGAAGATAGACAAAAGAGATGAATGCAAATACATATATAGTTATAGAATTTGTTATATTTGCCTTATTATTTATCATTTCTGGTTAGCTTCATTTATTCATATGGGTTTGAGTTACCATCTCATATTATTTCCTTATTCTAATTACAACTCTGCTTCTACCCACCTCCTTCATGCTATTACTGTAAAATATATTACATTTCTATATTTATAGGTGCAACAATACAATTGTATACATATTATTTTATACAATTACTTTTTAAACCAATTAAGAGAACAAAGAAAAAAATATGCATTTATTCTGTCTTTTATTATTACATAATTACCTTTACTGGTGTGCTTTGTGTGTGTAGATTTGAATTTCTATCTGGGTTTGCTTGCTTTCAGCCTAGTGAGTTTCCATTAGCATTTCTTGTAAGGTGGATCTGCTAGCAAAGAATTCTGTTAATTTTTGTTTACCTGGGAAGGCCTTTATTTCACCTTCATTTTTGAAGGATAGTTTTGCTCAATATTAGATTCTTGGTTGGCAGTATTTTTTGTTTTATTTCTCTCAGCACTTTGAATATTTTATTTCACTGCCTTCTGGTCTCCATTGCTTCTGGCAAATCAGCTATTAATCTTATCAGTGTTCCCTTATATCTAACAAGTCATTTTTCTCTCTTGCTTATTTTAAGATTTTCTCTTTGCCTTTGTCTTTCAGAATTTTTACTAAGATGTGTCTGGGTGTTGATATCTTTACATTGCTCCTACCTGGAATTCAGTGAGCTTTTGGATATATAGATTAATGTTTTACAGCAAATTTGGGAAGTTTGCAGCCATAATTTCTTTGAATATTTTTCTTCTCTTTTCTCTTTCTCTTCTCCTTCTGGTAATCCCATTACATGTACCTTTGTATGCTTAACAATGCATCACATTTTTCTGAGGATCTCTTCATATTTCTTCATTCTATTTTCTCTTGTTCTTTCAGTTGCATAATTTCTATCCATTTACCTTCATGTTCATTGATTCTTTCTCTGCCAGTTCAAATCTACTGCTGAGCCTCTAATAAATTTTTCATTTTTGTTGTTGTATTCTTCATCTTGTTTTTCTCTTGGATTCTTTTTTGTAATTTCTATCACTTTATTGATATTCTCTATCAATTAAGACACTGTCTTCATACATGCTGTTACTTCTTTAAGCATGGTCTCTCTTAGGACTTTGAACATTTATAATGTATATAATGAAGTCTGTCTTTAAAATCTGCTATCAAGCCCCACCAACAAGCAGCTTCTTTTGGCTGCTTTTACCCTATGTATGGGACACACATTCCTATTTGTTGTTGTTGTTGGAAACTGGACATTTTAGTTAATATATTGTAGCAACTCTTAATACTTACTTCTTTCCCCTTCTCCAGGGCTTATTTTTGTTTTAGCCTGCTTGTTTATTTGTTTTGTTACTTGGCTAGGCTATTTTAATGGAGTCTATTTTCCCCACAGTGTGAAGCCTTTAGTATTGTTCCTTGGAGGCTTGATCACCTTGGGTGACAATGGTTTTAACAGAGCTCTCTTTGATTGTCTCTTTTCCTGATCTCTCTGTTAAATTGTCTGCTCCATTTGGTATTACACCCTGATATTAGGCTGCAATAATTACTGGCTGATTGCACTATTGTTCTTGGCAATGCCCTGGGGCATAAATTGCTCAACAGTGTGACCCAAGTTAAAGGAGTCAGGGGTAGATTTTAAGGTCA
Organism: Tolypeutes matacus; assembly: GCA_026826555.1. Lineage (NCBI taxonomy): Eukaryota > Metazoa > Chordata > Mammalia > Cingulata > Chlamyphoridae > Tolypeutes > Tolypeutes matacus. Next base: position 3,899,762 of record JAKSZT010054030.1, on the reverse strand, counting down.
GTCTTGAGGTTTGTCCTGACCTCAAGAGGGCTCTCTTTAGCTGTGCCTTTCTCTGGTTCTCTCTGGTGAACTGGCTGGCCTATGGTTTAGCTTGTTGCTCTTAATTAAGAGGAGCAATTGTTTTCCAGAGCTCCCTTAGGCTTCAACTTCCATACACTGTTTCAAAAAGAAGAGAACTTTTGGGCTCTCTTTACCTGTACACTGCCTCTACCTTTAGGCAAACTCTCTCAGCCATTGCAGTGGACTAGGTGAGATGGCAACCTCTGGTCATCTCAGCTTACCTCTCCCTGTGTGCAGTCTATGCCCTATGAGTGAGCTAGGCAAGAGCAGCCATGACCCCAATATTCATAGCCTGACACCCCTGGGTAGAGCCTCCATGGCCTGATGCACTTAGGGTAAAGTCTCCATCCTCTGGTGTTATGGATTGAACTACATTCCCCACAAGGACATGTTCAAGTCCTAACCCTCAGATCTGTTGATGTGAATCCATTTGTAAGTAGATTCCTGAAGATTCTTTTAGTTAAGGCAAGGCCAAACTAAGTCAGGCTGGGCCTTAATCCAACATGATTGGAGTCCTTATAAGCAGAGACAACAGATGATGAAAGAGCTGACCATGTGATGGAGGCAGAGACTGAGTGATGCATTGCCAGCAAACCACAACCAGAATGCTACAGACTTCATAGAAAGCATGGTCCAGCCAACACCTTGATTTTAGATTTCTAGCCTCCAAAGCTGTAAGACAATAAATTCCTGTTGTTTAAGTCAACTGGTCTGTGCTACTTTGTTATAGCAGCCCTAGCAAACTAAGACATATGGGTAGTGTAGAGTAGAGGAAGGGAACCCATGACCTCTCAGCTGTGCTTGTGAGGAATTTATCTTCTTCAACACAGATTTGGACAGGATGAGAGATGCTGTGAGAAAGGTAAGCCTATCCCAGTGAAACAGGTAAGCCTTGATTGGTAGTGAGGGGAGAAGAGGCTCCACCTTCCTGGACATACCTGCCTGGGGTGGAATTCCATCAAGCTGAGCTGGTGGGGATGAGGGGGAGAGGGTCGTGGGGCCAATGTCATAGACTCTCATTGTTCTAACCAAGTTTTGGCAAATTCAGTTGAATCAATGTTTCTTCATTTGTTGTATACCCTGAAGACAATTTCCAGAGATTTTTAAATAGTCACTTTTTATTATTTTCACCAGCTTTCTTTGTTTAACTGGGAAGAGGATCTGTGGTACTCTTCATGCAACCATCCCAAGAATCTCTCCTCCTATATTTTTATGTCTTATTAATCTTCAGATAAATCCCCCTTTTCATTCATAATCTTATTTACCATTCTTTTCTCCTTCTTTGGTTTGATCATATCGACAATATTTTGGCTATTTAAGTCATTTCTTAGGAAAAGCTTTTATTTTAATGAAGCACTTGTATCTTCTGTTAATTTTTGCATTTATCCAAACTAATTCTTCCCGTTTATGTTGATATCAAAATTTTCCCTCTACACTCTTTTGATTTACTTTGTTTATTCTATTTTAGTTTCTTGAGTTGAAAACTTAACTCGCTGGTTTTCATTTTTCTTGTTTTCTAATAAATAAATTTAAGACAATAAATTTTTCTCTGAATAAGGCTTTGGCCAGATTCCACAGATTTATATATATATATGGTTCTTCTCTCTCTTTTGTATTAAACATTCATAATTTCCACCTTAATATCTCTTTAAACTTTAAGATGTTCAGAATGTTTTGTTTTGAGTGAATTGGCAAGGATCCCTTTTATTCCTAAAGTCAATATATTTTGAATAGTAATTCTGATCTTTTCATTTCTGCTTTTAGAAATTTTATGTGATTTTATATGTGGGCTTCCACACAGACAAGTTTTGTAAAGTTAAGGCTGTGGAGGAGTTAATTTACATAAAATTGACCTCTCTGGGCAAGATTAACTTTGTGATGGTAGAGTGGCCTCCCCTGGAAAGCAATTTCATATGGCCTACTGTGGATATAAATATTTTCAGTTCTAAGAGCCTTTGCCATTCACAGGTGTAGATCAAAACTGAGTCTGTTTGTCTGTAGCTTCTGTTCTTCTCCTCCCACTTCTTATACCTTTGCTATCATAGACTATAGAACTCCCTGGGATAGATTCATGGATCCCATGGGATGGTGAGGTTTATAAGGGAACAATAAAATCCTTGATTGCCTTTGGTATTAGTGAGGGTTCTCAAGGAAACAGAACTGATAAGATATTTACTATATATGTAAATATTAAGAGATTTTATTATAGGAATGGGCTCACATGACTGTGGGAATTAACAAGTCCGAATTCCATGTGGCAGGCTGCAAGTTGGGAATTCCAATGAAGTTTTTGATGAATTCCCAAGGAGAAGTGGGCTGGCTGAAGTAGAACTAGAAATTCTCCCAAATTCATAAAATAAACTCAGTCACAATCAGGCCAGTGCTTGCTTGACCAAACAACTGGAAACTATAACCTGATCAAGTTGACACATGAACTTAATCCATTACACTTTTCATTCATAACATAAGGATGAAATTACAAAACATTAAGCAAAATGGCTATGCATACACCATTCCAAGGATTTGGAATGGAGCATCTGGAGTTAATGGTAAGTGGAAAACTCATCCTTGCGTTGTCCTACCTACCTAAGAACAAGATGCATACCTCTCCACACATGAGAGACTAGAAAGTGGAGGATAATATTAGGTACTAAAGTAATACCTCTAGACCATGTTTAGGCAGTCGGGCAAATAAAGTTTCCTTCAGAAACAAGCAAGCTGTCAGTCTCAGAAATCAATCTCTTTGGCTAAAATATCCTATTACTTAAAAGTGATCATGATTTTAGGAGCAGAGCAAAAGATATCTATTCTCAACGTGTGTATATATATACATATTTGTCTAAATATTTTTTAATTTAAATCAGATTCATAAGGGACTGTGACATCCAAACATGTATAAAAATACCTGAATAAAGATGCATTAGAGGAAGCATGAATCCAAATAACAAAGGATGGTAAACCTTTCTAGGAGATTCCCTTCCCAAGGTGCATTAGGGTAGAACACAAAGTTCTCAAGAACAAAGAGAATTACTAGTGAAAAAAGGGTTGTCCAGCTCAGACCCAGGACCTATCAGGAATCCATTCTTAATATCTGCTCATTAGGTTGAATATGAGGCAACTAAAGTCATGCTGCCTCCTGTGGTTTACTGCCCAGGGTACTAAAGGAGCAGGGAGGGTTTTCTAGGAAAGAGTATGCATTTGGCAACCCTACGCTTACTCACCACTCAATCTTTCCAGTCCTATGGCCCAGCCCTTGGGATGCTATTAGTATCTGGGGACAAACCATCATTCATTTGTTTCAACTAATAATAATGTGATACTCTAGAGAGGGTAATTTTTTTAGATTTTAACAAATGATTTCTGGAAGTACAGTATATTATCTCAGAGAAATAAATGTTTCAGGGTAAGATTCTGGGGCATGAAAGCATTTCCCTGCTGGCCCCAAATCTGATTGAGCGGTCATGTGAGGCAGACACAGTGCCCCCTGCTCTGCTTGCTTCCTGCCCTGAAATCCTCCTCACCGTCCCAAAGCAACTACTTATTCAGTAAGCCCATCTCCAGCAGGCATGTCACTAGTAAGATGCAGCATCACTGGCTCCAAGACTGAGCCGCTCCATTTGCCAGGCATAAAGCATCCACCAAGTAGAGCACTGAGTCGCATCCATCAGGCAACAGGAACAGAGAGAACCACTTCGCAAGCAGAATGGGACCATCTGCTTTTTCATCTGCAGCAAGACAACGCACTCAGAACTCTTCTCTATCTCTTACTCTCTCTCAGTGCCTAGCAGGCATTTATCTAAACCTCAATCTGTAAACTAAAATGTTAACAAGACTAATACAAGGCCATTGTATATCATTGCTAATTTTACCTTGCAATTTTCAGGGAAATAGAAACTATATTCCCCTATATGCTTGAGGTCAATATCAGGACAATCAGTGACCAGCTCTCTTAACATCCCTGTCAATGCCAGAATTTTGGATTGGAAGCACAGTGAGACTAATCAGGATGGCCATTCTGAAGGGGCATTCATCCAATGGAAACAAACAAGATAGCTGAAAACCACCAAGGTAATGAAGGGCAGACCACTTAGGAAAGGAAAAGGGAATAAATCAATCAGGTGGATCCCTTTGGTTGAATCCAGTTCTTGGAATCTTATATATTATATATATAAAGTAATATATATATATATGAAATATTATATGTATATGGCAAAAGTAGAAACAATTTGTTAGTCAGGTGAAAGACAAGTTATAGATAGACAGAACTTCTAAAAGGCTATAGAGTTTTGTTGCAAGAGTTTTGGATGAATTCATATACCATAAGGCAATATTGCATTTTTAGCACCTTTCTCAAGAGGAAAAAGGAGAGTAACATTTTGTAGCTCTATATCAAGGGAGTTTAGGAAGGATTGAATTACAATAAATGAATTTACATGAGGAATCATTTTTATCAAACATGAATGCTTAGGATGAAAGAATAAGACATTATGCACCCAAAGAGAGTGAAGCCTCTTTAAAATAATCTTGTTAGAATGTGAATTTTAGGATCTGATCATTTGTGATTGTCACCAGCCCCTGGCCTATGACCAGTATCTCCTACTCCATGCCAACTATGCAAAAGAAGGAACTGCTGATTCCCAAATGTGTTTGGATTTATATTTCATCGACTCTCATGTCAACTCCAGCAGCAAGGGCAGAAAACCTATCATCCTGAAATACACTCTGAGGCTCTATGTGGATCTGCAGGAGGCTGAAACCTCCAAGGTGTGATGTGAACAGTATTTAAAAGGCTCCCAACCATCACTACCATTCACATACTACCCCAAGGGCTCACACAGACCCAGGAATTGTATCCTTTTTTGATGTAAGCATTGTTTCCTGAAGGTCTTTGTTAACACATAAAAGTACCTTCTTTTGGAGCAGTCATGTGGTCCATATGTCAAATCTCACAAAAGTAGGTCATTGATTAATTCCTAAATTGCAACCTGAAAGAACAGGACAAGGAAAAGATAAGTTTTAGTTGTGGAGGAGGACATTGGGAAAAATCTCAAATGATGGTTCTCAAACTTGGTTTATCAGCACAATTTGTTCATAATGCAGAATCCTGTAGCCCATCCCATGAAGTGCTGATGTGTTAGCTCTGGATTTTGTCCTAAGAATCTGTATTTTTAACAGGTATCCCACCTGGTTCTGATGATCAACCTGATTTAAGAACCACTGCAGGGAAGTCCTGGAAGGATCCCAACAGTGGTGAAGCCCTGAGCAGCCACTCGGTAGCAGCTAGACAGTGGGCACGCTGGAAAGATGAATTACCCGCTCCCCTTCCGTCTAGTTGAGTAAGAGTATAAACAAAGAACAAATGACAAGATGTGGATCAAAGCCATCAGCCTTATAAACGAAAGCCTGACGTGCAGGGTCAAGCCCAATTTATAAGCCAGAACATCGGCCAAATGGAGAATTCAAGAGCGTGGTAGTTTGGCAAGTGCTGTCTTTTCAATGCAGTAGACATATTGCCTAGATAATGAAGTCAATAGAAGTTAGCCACATACTAATCTCACCAATCAAATAAGTCATTCTTCCTGGGGGAAGGATTGAATGAAAGGTATAAGAAGGGGCAGAGAAATGTCACTGCAATATCACCCCCATTCTTCAGGGAGAAAGGTAGATATAATCTTCTGGGAAAACATGAAGACAACAAAATATGGATTTCCTCGTGCCACAGTTATATCAGCCCAGCATTCTGATTCCAATGGGCTCAACCAGAGGAAAGGTGGTGGGAAAGCAAAGCTTTGCCCTTGCACATAACCACACTAAATTAAATGTACACATCAAACACAAAACCAAACAAAAGTAAAAACAGAGGAGTTGTAAGAAAGATGGCAGAGTAGGAAGCTCCAGGAATCCATGCTCTACCAGAACAACTATCAAACAGGCAGGATCTGTCTGAATCAACTATTTCAAAACTGCAGAGTACAGTAGAACACCATAAAGCATCCAGGGAAGAGTGGGAGGAAGAGGATGGTACATTAGGGTATATACCAGTAAATCTCTCCTTCTGCATGGTGATTCCTGGAGCCCGATCCCCGTCTCTCACAACAGGAAGCAGTGGGTTCCAGGCCCTGGTATAGCTTGTTGGTGCCGGAAAGGGACATAAAAATCTACTTCACCAAGATCGAGGGTAGGCACAGGGTAGTCACTAATCAGGACTACTTGGATCACTGGGGACCCAGTTCTAAGGGCAGCAATTGTTCCAACCCACCTATTTTAGTTTGCTGAGTTGCTCAAAGCAGATACCAAGAAATGCATTGGCTTTAACAATGGGAATTTATTAGCTTACAAACTTATAGTTTTGGGGCTGAACAAAATGCCCAAACCAAGGCATCATCAAGTTATGGTTTCTTCCAGAAGCCTGGCTGCTGGTGATCCTGACTCCTCTGTCCCTTCTCTTGTGGGCCTCCTTACTTTCAGCTTCTTGCTTCAGTGGTGCTCTCTCTTTCTTGCTTCATCCTGTTTATAAAGGACTCCAGTAATAGGATTAAGACCCCTCCTGGACCACACCTTAACTGAAACAACCTCTTCAAAAGACCCTACTTACAATAATAAACACCCACAAGAATGGATTAGCTTTAAGAACATGATTTTCTAGGGTACATACAGTTTCAAATCACCACACTATCTCCAGTCAAAGGCGGTAGAGGAGATGTAATGGCAGTATGCTTCCTCAGTGCTACAGACGACAGTTGAACAGCTGCATTTGCTGGGCAGGTCAAAAAAGTGCACCTTTGGGGAGCCATGGAAGAAACTCCTGGTGCTAATTACATCTCCTCCACTCATCTACTCTCCAGGGCAGTTTGGAGCCTGCCAGTGCTCCTTTTCTGGGTCCCCAGCCTTGTTCTGGACGGAAAAAATAACTTGGTAAACGCCTCTCCAGCATGTCCCTCCAACCAGAATATCCCCTCCAGACAAATGTAGCTTGAGACAAGGAAAGCAGTATGAGAAACTATTGAGGCAGATGGCTTGGGGCAAAGTCTGACCTGCTTTAAGTCCTGCGGTGAAACAACCAGGAAAGGGAGAAGGTCTGCTTCCTGGGATATACAGGGGGCATTCAAACTCCTGTAAACAGGCCAGTAGCAAGCACGGGCCCAGGACAAGTCATAGGTCCAGAAAAGACCGAGAGAACCCTGCCTTTTGCATTTGCCTTGGGTGGACCTTCCTAATAGGACTGATGATCAACAAGAAAATCTCTGTCATATCACCAAGTGATTAAAAACTGAAGAAACATATTGCAGGGAATAAATCCCAGAGTTAACATTTTAAAATATTAAAATATACTGTGTGGGGAAAAAAAAAACTATAAGATAAACAAAAAAATAGGAAATGACGGCCTATCCAAAGGAAGAAGATAAAATTCCAGAAAACATCCTTGAGGGTACACCTCGATTTTGGCCAAATGGGCTCATCCAGCTGTAGCACAGGACAACCCTGATTCCTCTCATGCTGTATGTACCTATGTTTTAATAGCAGTGTTTTATGTTCTGTTCAATGCATCTGAAAGGAAGATAAAACAAAAATACTGTAGCACCAAATACCAAACTCTGAGGCACATCAATGTAACCCTTGAGTAGCTTGTAAATAAAATGAGAATGTCAGCCTGGGGAGGTAATGAAGGCAGTGAACGTCTGTCCAGTGTAAAACTGGGGCAGACTCTGACGAGATGTGAATGCCTGGGAAGTGATTTTGAGGATATGCAAGTGTCATTCCTGAGATCATTCTCTTGGTCTCAATAATTTTCCAGTGACTGTTTTTTAATGCAAGCCACCTTGGCTGGCAATAGATTAGCAATGGTAGATGGCCCTTTCATATGAAGCAAACATTGGTCGTGTTTAAAAAAAAAAAAAAAAAAAAACACTTCTAAGCATCCTAACTCCTTTGACACATGTTTATAAAGACAGGCACAATACCAACTTCCAGATTTCTCTCTCTCTATAGCTATCTTCCTCCATCCTTACTCTGTGCTAGCTCCTGTCTAAAAACTCAGCATGGCAATCAATAACCACAGCATCCAAGGCAGACGTGAGCTATGCCCTCCTCCCTCCATAAATTTATGAACCCAGACTTGAGTCCAGCATATTTACTCGACAAAGCTTTCAATTAAAAATCAACCAGAAAACCCAAGATGAAATCAAATATTCGAGAAATGAGAAATCTGCACTGAGTAAATATTTACAATGCACTATGTGTCACGGGACAATTTCATACAAATCTAAATGCTGGAAAGTGCTTCAGAGGTAAATGAATTAGAAGGAAAAAGCTTCTGCAGGAGGAAAAAGGTTTTAAAAGGGGATGGGAACTTGTTTTGCTCTTGCTATCTGATGATGAAATCTGTTCATGAAATACTTTGATAATTTGACCCTCTCAAGAACTGACCAGGGGGGCGGATGTGGCTCAAATGGTTGGGCGTCCGTCTGCCATATGGAGGGACCTGGGTTCGATCCCCGGGACCTCCCGGTAAAATAAAATATATATATATAGAAGGCGCATGGGCTGCCAGGCTCTGTGTGCCGCTGAGCCGTCGGGCCCTGGGAGACATGCAGCAGGATGATGACGTAACAGGGGAGAGACAAGACAAGATGCTCCGAAAGCTCCAGAAGCCAGGAGCTGAAGTGGCGCAGGTGGCAGAATACCTCTCTCCTACATCGGAGGTCTCCAGGATCGAATCCTGGTGAAGACTGGAAGAGTAGGATGAGAAGAGATGGCAGGAAACAGACATGGAGAATTGCCCAGCGAATGGATACAAAAACAGCAAATGGGGAAGGGGGGATTTAAAATGGATAAAGTAAATAAATAAATCTTTAAAAAAAAAAAAAGAACTGACCAAATGGAATTTTTATTTGATCTAGGGTATATTTTTTTTGGTGTCTTATATCTTTGGATTTTGAATATATTTATATTTAAGTCTAGGTCCTGTTAAAACTAGTTGCTTAAAAGAAAAAAAAATAGAAAACAACTCAGGTGTTATTTCTATCAGGGGAGGAAAAATTAAAAAAATATATATATATATATATATTATTTTTAAGCTCATTTATAAATTCAACAGTTCAGGGTTTAAACCACAATTTCATTCAATGCCAGCTTCCACCTATGATTTACATGTAGAAAATAGTGGCCTCATATTATGTATACTTTATTTCTTGGTCTAATATGGTGGTTGCACCCCAATTTATAGTAGTCAATAGGTCATTTTTATTTCTCCATATAAAAGTCTCATGACTTTTTGTTACCATAATGTTTCATTTACACCTTGCAGTTAGGGTACACAATACTGGGATTAATATATTTTATCCAAAAACTGTTTGTAATATGTAGGTATGAGCTGACAGCTTAACTTATTTCTTTTCAAAAATCCTCACTTCACCACTTTCTAGGTTGTAGTTCCATAAGCATAAGCATAGTGTCATGTACCAGTAATTTAAAAATATATCATATTTCATCTTACAGTGGCTATCTTACTTTAATCCTTAAATCCCTATATGGGGACAGCAGAACTTACACAAATATTGTAGCCATTACACTGTAACAAAGATAAGATATACAGCCACACCTATTTCATTTTTTGCTTTCCTCTTAGTTAGGCATTGCCAGACAGAAGGCTTTTAAACAGCACAGCATAAGAGGACATGGAATTCTGAGGCCTAGGAAAATACTCTCTGAGCAGGAAGTCTCTGCATGTCTATTATGACATACGTTGGGGTGCTTTTCTTTTAGGATCCTGGAAAGCTTTCCCATTCTGCGGCGTTTTCCATGTTTACCTGCTCCCAGTTTATCAGGGAGAGGATTTACACAGCTCAGAAAGGCACAGTTAGTGCTTCTTGCTTGGCTGCACTCACATACAGCCTTGAGATGGTTGCAGTAAACAGTTGGAAAGGAGCAATCCTTCAGCAACAGTCTTTTATGTGGTAAAACCTAGTCAAGGCCACCGCCACCCTAAATCACAGTGGATGCCATTGCACAAATATAAAAAAAGGAAAAAAGCCAGGCACGCCACTAGGGATTGTGGGTACCAACACATGAGCAGGGCGTGCAGCCTGCCGATTGTTCTTTGTGCTTCTGATGGGGTTTTTGTGCTTCCCCCCAGTTCCACTGATGGCGTCCTTGAATCCTAAGAGTTTGCAATGCCTCCAACATCGCTAAGTATTTCCCCACGGCTGATCCCACACTATGCTTTTTCAGCACTAAGACTGCATTTGAAGCAGGACATTCTGGCATGACCCATATGATGAGGTTGCTTGGATGTTTCAAAACACCCAAGATAAAAAGTTAAAACACCATATTTTCTTTTTTTTTTTTAAGTAGACAACAGGTAGCCTCACTCCATCCCTGAGTCTCACCCCTCTTCTTGACACCCACCCACTGTTCAAACATGCCGTGAGGTTCATTCCAGGGGGTGGCTGGTTTGACCCGCTGACTGGCAATTTTTAAAAGGGGAAAGTTTAAGGATTGGTGTCTTCGATGATGTCAAAATGTCCCCACATCAAAAATGACTGGATTTAAACAACCGCAGCAAAATGCCAAAAGGAGTGTGCTCATGGAGGCAGTTAGGAGTTCTAACCCTGCCAAATCCTAAGACCTTGCACCACAGCAACACAACTAGCCCTTTCAGAAAGCACCCCCTCCTCCGTAGAATAATTCTGACCCTCCTCTATCAAAACATACCCAAGATCGGTTATATCTGCCTGGGGCCCAATGTTCTGCGAATATAAGAATCCAGGGAAGTGGATGTGGCTCAAGCAGTTGGGCACCTGCCTACCATATGAGAGATCTTGGATTTGGTTCCCGGTGCCTCCTAAAGAAGACAAGCAAGACAGCAAACTGGCACAACAGGCTGGTGTAGCAAGCTGACGCAACAAGATGACACAACAAAAAGACACAATGAGAAAACACAACGAGAGACACAACAAGCGGGCAACAGAAGCGGCTCGAGCCAATGGGCACCTCCCTCCTACATGGGAGGTCCAAGGTTCGGTTCCCGGTGCCTCCTAAAAAGAAAACGAGCGCAAAATGAATGGACACAGAAAGCAGACAGCGAGTGCAAACAACAAAGGGGAGGAAGGAATAAATAAATAAAAATAAATCTTAAAAAAAAAAAAAAGGAATCCAGTTGGAGCTGTTACATGCATGGCTAGAAGGGAAAGACAAAGTAAGGATCGTGTCTAATCACCAACTTCACACTTTGCGAACGTTATATACTTTACCAGACGCATGCATTGACCATATAAAGCATTACTATACTCATTTATGGCTGAGAAAACTGAAACCAGGATATTCACTCATGATATTCATATCATTCACATATTCATTGATTTAATATGTGACAAAGAGAATGAAATGTGGTTCTGATTTCAACATCTGTATTACTTATACTACATCATGCTAGTTGATCCATTAATATTCCCGGAGAACATTTGCATTTTAACCAAAGCCTCAAAGTCTTTAAAGAATGCCGTGGGTACAGCTATCTTGGATCATCGAATGACCTTAGGAATAGAAGCCACAGAAGCAGGTAAACCAGCTGGAAGGACTCTGAACTGCTCACAATGATAGAACAGGGGTATAATCCCAGCCCTGTACTGCCTACCTCTAGACTTCCATGTCAGAGAAAAACTAACTTCTAACTTCTTTAGTCTGGGCCTCTTTTCCCCACAGATGAGCCCTAATCCTAACTGATAAACACAGTGAGGATTGATGCTAGCTGTTTACAAGCCTCGTGGGCTTTATGAGGAATGATCTAGCCCAAGAAAGAGCAATTTTGTTCAATAAACACTATCTTTGAATTTGAAACCTCAAGGAACATTAATGATAAGGAAATAATTACAAAAATAATGAAATGAAATTACCTCAATGAAGCCCTTTTCCATTCTTAATGCAGCTGGCATAATCTGAATACTGTTGTGTCATTCTCTATAACCAATGCATTAGCATAAATAGAACATTCAAGTATATATGATAATTATTCAATTATAATGATCAAAGGGAAGAGCCTGCTGAAAACCATCCTGGTGCCGAATCCCTGCCTAAGAAAATATCATTATATTTTAAGAAAAAAAAGACCAATCTTCATACCATAAGCAGAAATGTGCTATTTCAGAACTGGGTTCCTATTTTCTTTAATAAGAGGCAATAAAACATCACTCCACCCCTTAAGAGACAGAGATGGAACATTCCAATCTCCCTGAAAGTTTTGTAAAAATGATTCATACTGCAAATCACTAACTTTAGATGGACTTAGAAACTGATCTGGAAGTCTGACCCTAGGGTCTGAAGGGGCAATTGCTTGGCTGGAGCACATTTCTAGCTTCCAAAGATGGCAATGCTATATCTGCTGTGTGTCCCTGCAATTATATTTGGAGCCAAACCCACAGACTGTGTTCCTTCATCCTCTGAGGATATTTCCTTGCCTCAGAAAGATGTTGATTACAAGAAACTAAGAAAAAGTACAGTACAAAAATCATCTAGGAAGCAGCCCTTGATTGTCTCTCCCATGCACCTTCTGGGGCAGACATGTGGGGAAACAAAATGTGAGCTGCCCCAGGATCACCCTGAAGCCAAAAATCTGCCCAGTTCTTCTCTGAGCAGATTTTCAGCTGCCTTAGTCCAATTTAAGGGAGACAGCTGTCAGCCACATTTGGCCACATACCTAAATGGGAGCCTCCAGCATTCTGAACTAAAAATTGACATTGCTAGGACAATGGGAGAGAATCCCTAACAATAGGGACCTTGGTAAGGGCTTGGGAAAGTAAAGCAGTACTTGTAGATATATATACTTAAAAATAAATAAATTAAAAAATAAAAAATAAATAAAACTGTTGGCTTAGCCTAATATCAGAGACATTCTTTTGAACAAAAAAATGCTCCAGTGTTTACATTTTGGAAAGCCAAGTTTCTGAAAGCTTGGTAAGGGGCAGAAAGAAATGATTCCATTAATTGGTCCTTAAGACATAGAAAACATTCAAGAAGGCTGGAAATCTTACTGTCACCAAGGCAAATCCAGTGGTTTACCAACAGCCCCTATATTCTTGGCCCTCACCCTCTAACGGCCTTGGGTTCCACGAACTCCTAGCAACCTCCCAAACTTCCTACCACAGAATTAACTGTATCAAGGTGCCAAATGGCTGCTATTTTAGTCAGGGTAGGTTAATCTGTGCTGAGGTAACAAATAAGCCCCAAGAGCTCCATGGCTTAACATGATGGAAGTTCATTTTCCTCTCACAGCATAGTCTGATGCAGATTTAGTTACACTCCTCCAGCCATAACTTAGAGACCAAGGCATCTTCCAACCTGTGGCTCCATAGTCACACAGAGAACCAGCCAGCCCACAGATGGTTGGGAAAGAATATGCAAAAGGCACATAAGATATTGAACTATTCTTAGCCTGACACTGGTGGGGCCAGAGCTATTTGCATGGCTACTCTGGTTGCAAGGGAGTTTGTAAAATATAGACGACTACACATATACCAGTGAACCATGATAGTTTCCACTAGAGCTGTTAAGTAAAGTGAATGGGTGTGGACTTACCCTATGGCTACTCTGCAAAATTATTTTTTAAAGGATGCTAAGAGAAAACAGTTAAACACACAAACATCAGCAATGAGAAAGCTTTAGGAAGAAAGTGTATACATAAACACTACTCTTGCTAATTTCTGTGATAAGACATAGGAAGTCAAAAGAAAAGAAGAAGAGGGAAAATGGCTGAAAAGACAACACTCTGGAAGAAAGGATAAGTCCATTTCTGGTAGGAAACGTTAGAGGATGTGTACAAAAAGTAAAACTGAGTAAAATGACATCAAAAGGAATAACTAGTAAACTGGAACTTTTACAGCCAGACAGAAACACCAGAAAGGTGGCTTTCAGAAGTAGGCACAGAGTAGACAAAAAAGAAGTTACCTCTTTGACTCAGGCAATAATGAAGGTTAAAAATCATATAGAAAATCCTGAAGGTTGGTTAACAGAAATAATCACAATTCATAAGCAATCTGGAAGACAGTGAAAGAGGAGAGATGGGGGAAATAATAAAAAACATCACAAGTCTTCTCCAAAATGAAACAGGGAAGGAAGAAATCATTTTTTGAAAGACTTTCGGAAGACCCATGAAATACAGATGATGCCAGACAAATAGTGCTTATACTCTTGAATTAAAAGAATGAAGAAAATATGGTTAATAGCATAAAAAAGAAGAGGTGACATTAAGGAAAATGTTTAAAACACGGAAATTTTTCTAAATCTGAAATCAGCCTCTCTTAGGAGTCAGGGAGTATGAAACTGGTCCTCACATAGAACAAAATTTTAGAAATAGGTCCAATACCTAGGACAAGGCTTTACCTAAAATTGTGTTATTGATTAAAGAGAAAATAAAATTATTTCCAAAGCTCAAGAATCATTAAAAAAAAAAAAAAATAGAACAAATTAGGCAGGTAGCTATTTTGTGGTCTAAATAAATTGAAACATTAAATACATTATTTGGATTATCACTGAGTCTAAACTGATTCTAAGCTCTATTATAAGATACTTACTGGATTTAAAGGCAGCTCTGAGGTTGGGGAGAAGACCAACAACATGGATATATACAAACAATATAAAATGCATCCTTATTTGAGAAAAGTTAAACTGTTAATTAATCTCTGTGTTTCAAAGATAGGAGATATGTTAGAATCCAGTATCATCCTGGAAGAAGGTCTCATGAGGCATGTCTCAAGGTACAGTATTTTCAGGATAACTTGGCCATCAATTTCATGAGTGGTGGGAGCCTGTGCAGAATAGCAAATGCATTGAATCTCTTTTAAAAACTAAGCAAAAGGTTTTCTAAAAGAAATTAACAACATGAAATGTATTGGCTACAAATGTGGGATCTTTTCCTTGGATACAAAACTCAACCACACAAGTGCAAGGGAGAGACCACTTCCTATCTGAAAATAAAAACAGGGTTGGAGGGGAGTAAAAGAGAAAAGAAAACTTAGAGGTTTTAATTAACAAGGGACGTGATTCTGCTCTGCTCTGAGCTTAATCAGACCATGCCTGGAATATTGGGTTTGAATCTGAGGATGACACTTAAAAAGGAAATAGTTACGTAGAACAATCAAGATGGTGAATTCCTTGAACATTTGTCAAACAAGCAAAGGATGAAGGGAGAAAGAATGGCTGAAATGGCCAAGAAGTCTGTGGACGTTTGGAATTATTTTATGAATCCCAAAAAGAAAACGGTTATTTTTATAAACTAATTTAATCCTCTAGGTGTGATACTCTTTGATTGCATTAAATTCAGCTGAGGGGCTTTTGAGTAGATTACCTGTTAAGATTACCTTAGGACTTTTTATTGACCTACATCATTAAGACATGACTCAGTTTGAGTCCCTTGCTGAGCCTGATATAAATGGACTTAAACAGATGGACAGGGAGAAGAAAAAGGGAACTGCCAGGTGAGAGAAAAGACTCCAGTTTTGCCCACAGCTGAGCTGCAAGGAAAGAAGCCCTAAGAGACAAGCCCTATGCCAGGGGAGAAAGGGCTACAGGATCGCTTAAGTACATCCTCCAAGAGGCTGGGCCCACGGAGCAGCTGAACAGGAAATGGTGAGGCCAGAGGGGAAGGCTGAAACCTTGGCAGAGACAGGCAGCCATCTTGCTTCACCACGTGGCAACACACCGGGATCAACACAGTAGCTGACTTTGGTGAGAAACCATCTCTGATGGTGCCTCATTTTGGATTTTTCATGGCCTTAGAACTGTAAGCTTTTACCTCAAATAAATCCCCTTTGTAAAAGCCAATCGATTTCTAATACTTTGTATCAGCATTCCTTTGGCAAACAAAAACAAGGTCTAAAGGAGAGAAAATAGCTGTATTCCAGATCCTGAGAGTGAAAAGAACAGGTGATGGATTTGGATTCCTCATAAGGATGCAATTTCAATGGGGGTGGGGTGGGAATGTGCTGCCTCCTGAAGTGATAAGTTCTCCGTCCTTGGAGGTAACCAAACAGATGGCGAGAAAATGTATCAGGGCATTCGAGGGAGAATTAAATATTAGATCTCCAGACTGCCTGGTTTTCAAGGTCTATTTAGAGCTATTAGATTCTATAATTCTATAATTGGGATGAAACTAGTTTCCCAAGTGGGTTTCTCTGTAAGAACTTCCTAAGAGAATTGTATTAATGATTAAGAAAGAGAATGCTGCAAAAATGAAAAATTTGAAAAGTAGCCAGCCTACAGCCTTTCCTTATGGTTGGCTGCTGTGCTTCCGTTTCAATTCCTAGGATTCTGTGGTCAGTAAACATCCCTCAGGGAAGTCTTTCTAATAGCCTACCGTCTATTCATCAGAAAAGAGCACAGCCGTGGGACCTTGAGAGCCAAAGGGAAGCAATGGTAGAACATCTTACCTGGGTGGGCTTCTGCTTCTGAAAACACATCCTGCTGAGTGTGGCATTAAATATTGGCATAAAAACTTGCATTCAAGCAAAACATGACCATAAGGCCGGACAAACGCAACAAAAATATTTCCAAAGACAGGAATCAACAAAACATTACAAGTGTGAGAATGAAGTTGTAAAATGATCAGGATTGAGTCTAACAGAACTTACCTGAGAATGCTTTGCTAACAAAAAGTGCCTGAGAAATCAGGAAATCAGACTGAGGCCATAAGAGATCTTGCTACCAGGGAGAAAGTTGGACAGTGCACAGCTGGTAGCAGTTATTCAGAAAAACAACTCTGTTTCATGTTTATACCCCAAGGAGTTGAGACTCTTCACTTAAACTGGTTGTATATAATCTATATTCAGAAATTTTCCCAAATGAGTATAAGCTTTGCCACTCCTGCTGTTTCCCAGTCTAACTCTCTATGTATCTATCGATATCTCTATAAAATAACTAAAAATGGCATATTTGTATGGTGCCTTCAATTCCACTTGGTTCTTTTACTCTTTTATTTATTTATTTTTTAATCTCACAACAGTTATTTTGACAGTTAAAAGCACACAGCTAAAAAAATGGTAGGCCATGGCTTGAAAGCAGATCTTAAAACCCACAAAAACTCTAAGTGGGGGTTTCTGTTTCCATCTCTAGCTGGCTTCCCCTGCCAGGCAGCATTGCTCTGAGTCTTTCTGTGAGCTGACCCAGTTGAGGCTGGCAACTGACAGGAGTCTACTTCCTCAGGCCTCTGCTTCTTTGTTTCCATCTCCCATACTTCCTCCTCACGCTCTCGCCTTTCCTTCCCACCCCCTGCCCACTTCATGTCTTCTTCACTCTCGTCTAGAAAGACAACAGCCACTAAATGCAAATGCCATCATCAGTGGTGGCCCCTGCTGGATACAAATCAAGCACAGAAGGAGAACTCAGGTAGCAGAAAAGCTTCGTTCTGAGGGAAATACGTCACTGCTGTTGAGAGAATCAATGTTTGGCGTGGGTTGTTTCTCCCCGCCTGAGGTGAGAAGGACAGGCTTGTAAAATCAAAGCTGGTATTTGTTCTTCCTTGTCTGATATAGGAGATGGTACATCAGAGGAAAGCACTTTCAAAAAGATGATGGCATTGTAGAGAGAATAATTGGAATGTTTCATCTCTCTGCGTGTCATAGCTGGTTAAAGTTGCTCTAAGGAGTGCCCAGATAAAATTAGAAAGAGGCAGTATGCTTATTTCTCTAGCTCAACACACTGATGGCCAGAGGTATTCTTGTTTATCCTAGTAAATGTTAAGACTGCAGATAAACCAGAGGAGGGAATTGAAGGAATTAGTCTGAAAACTTTGGAGCTTCCCACTACCCACCCTCTAAAATGAGTTGTCTGTTCAGGAAACGTAGGGAGGTTGGGATAATGTTCCCATTGTCTGCAAGACTGCTTCAGACATAGTCAGACATGAGAAGTGAAGGGAAATAACACTTGTTGAGTGTCTGCTCTGAGCCAGGCACTACACTAGAAGCTTTATAGATGGTGCATTGTTTAATCCCCCTGTAGCAGTTTGGCATTATTTATGAATTCCAAAAATAGGTATTGGATTATGTTTGTGAACTGGTCTTTTCCTCTGGGCATATTAGATTATATTGGATTCAGAGGTTTACTTGATTAAATTATGATTAGGACTTTGATTGAGCCATGTCAGTAGGGCATTGAGTCCCCACCCCTTTGTAGGTGGGGACTCACAGATAAAAGACATGGCAAAGGACAGAGTTGGAGTTCTGATGCTGAGTTTTGAGCTGGAGCCCAGCAAGTGAGCACACAGGAGAAGAACACAGAGGAATAGAGACAGCTCTTAGACACGGCACAAGCCCCGGGGAGACAGAGCCATTAGCCCGATAGTCTACAGCTGGCCTTGTGGAGCTAGCAGAGGTACTGAACCTAGAGAGAAGCCAGCCCTGGGAAGAGAGGAACCTAGAAAGCCTGAACCCTGGCAGATGTCAGCAGCCATCTTGCTCCAACACATAGCAACAGACTTTGGTGAGGAAAGTAACTTGCACTTTATGGCCTGGTAACTGTAAGCTTCTACTCCAAATAAATACCCTTTATAAAAGCCAACAGGTTTCTGGTATTTTGCATTAGCACCCCTTCAGCTGACTAATACAGCCCCTCATTACCCCATGAAGTAAATAAAATTACCTTCATTTTCAAGGAATGAACTGATGCTTGAAATTCAAATCCAGATCAGTCTGAGCCCACAGACTTGTACTTTTCTTCCTTCCTGCCAGTTACCATTTATGACCCTAAGGTCTTTATCAATGACGATGGCCAAGATAACATCACACACTCACCATACCATTTTCTTTTCCTGGACATGCAGGGAGACACAGTCCAGCTTCCCTTGTAATTAAGTGTGAGCCACCTAAGTAAATTCTGGCAAATGGGAGTGTACGTGTAAAAGATATATAACCATGGGTTAAGAATTAACAAATGATTATGGTTACTGAATCATTGCACAGAATTTTTCTTATTTTTCCAGTATATTATGGGATAGCCAAAAGCTAACACCTGAAATTACTGAAACTGGCTAGATCAGCCTCACCTTTGTTTATGGTTATTTCAAACTCACCCTTGTATATATTTACTATTGTGATAGTTATTCTAGACTGACCTTACCTTTCCTGATGGCTGCTTCACACCAGGCTTACCCTTGTGTATACTCACTATTGTGATGGTGACCATTCCACCCCCGTTTGAAGCCATAAAAAACACTAAACTCCTCAAAATCAGGGAAGGTAGATTTGAGATACCCCATCACCTGTCTTCCACTGGCATTAATAAACTTGCTTTCTCTCATAATGGGTGTGGACTCCAATTCCTCTGCTCTGGGCAAGGACCCAGAGGGACACACACCCCCCACCCCACCCCAGCAGAGTCTTTCTTCACATGCATCACTTCCTGTTGTTGGGGGCAGGTAGAGCCATTGTGCTTCCTCCACCTTGCTTCCCTTTGAAAGCAAGGTGGCAGCAACCCAAGGAAGGGACAGTCTGGATCTGTTTGTCAGCACGTGGAAGAAAAACCCAGATGATCGTCATCAGATTACCATGAATGAGAAATCTACTTTTTGTGCCCTAACATGGAAATGTCAGGGTGTTTGTTACTACAGCATAGCTGAGCCTATTGCAGCTAATACAGTGACAAATATGTCAACCTTTATGGCTCAAAAGAATACTGTAGTAGGGAGAAGAGTAGCAAAAGGATAGGGACCTTCAGAACAAAATGAATAAGCAGGCTCATCCATCTTGACTATAGAGAAAAGGCAGTGGAATAGCTTGTTGACAAAAATAAGCCTTTCGATTAAGGCTATTAAAAAAAGTAATAGGGATTTGTGAGGACAGCTTTCTGGGCTATGTCCTAACGCAGACATGCTCTGCCAGCTCAGCAGTGGGTAGCTACGGCCGCTGCCTGCCTTGCAGCCCCGGATCTTGGGCCCGTCGTTTCCACTGGCCCCAGCTGGCGGCTCCGAGCGTTCCGCTCTCCCAGTGTGAGCAGTGGCTTCAGTCTCGGCGCTTGCCTCGGGAGATGCGAGCGGCTGGTACCAAGCCCTGGCCGCGCTGGCGCCGGTGCGAGGCCCGGAGGAGGTATTGCTGGGCATGCATGTCGCCACAGGACTGCCTTGGTGGAGCAGCATCTGGCTCGCCACCGTCGCCCTCCGCGGAGCCGTCACGCTGCCCCTGGCCGCCTACCAGCACTACATCCTGGCCAATTTGCAGACAGAAATAAAAAGCATTGCCAGGCATCTTAATCAAGAAGTTGCAGCTCGTGCAAATGAGTTCGGGTGGTCCAAAAAAGTTGCCAGGCTGACTTATTTGAAAAATATGCAAAGCCTTGTTTCAGAGCTGTATGTTCGGGATAACTGCCACCCTTTCAAAGCTACTTTATTTGTCTGGATTCAGCTTCCAATGTGGATCTTCATGTCTGTTGCCCTCCGGAATTTTAGTATGGGGGCAGCACATTCAGAAGATTTTTGCTCTCCAAAAACTTGGAATGTCTCATTTTCAGAAGTATTGTGATGGAGATTTTTAAACAAGGTAATACAGATGGAAATTCCTAAGGCCCATGAAACTTGCTTAGACCTTACCCCGGACATGCTTGACCAATCACGCCACCATAGAATGATCAAAACCACCCCTAGTAAAGATTAACCCCAACCCCCTTAACCCCCTTAGCTTCTGTAAAATTGCTTGTTGCTTGCTTGCTTGCTCTGCTGGATATGGATAAAACATATATGCCTTTGAAGTGTACAATGGAAGCTGCCCATCACCCTTTCTGGCACGGGAAAATTGATACTTTGTTTTAATTAACTAATCTGGTATCTGGGCACGAAAAAAAGTTGCTTAATCATGCTGACACTGCTAAAATTCCCTATAAAAACCCACCGCAGAAAGCTGGGGTCGCTTCTCTCCATACTGCTGGAGGAGGCCCCCGCCCGCCGGAAATAAAGGTTCCTCTCCTAATCACCATGTCTGGGTACTGAGTTTCTCTCTGGATGAAGTGTTTCACTTCAATATGTTACTTATTTTGTCCGTGCAGTGTCAGTGTTGATGATCCCAATTGCTGCAACAGTACCTTCATCAATTGTTCTCTACTGGTTGTGCTCCAGCTTCACGGGTCTCACACAGAACTTGCTGCTGTGTTCTCCCGGATTTCCTCAGTTTTGCCGAATACCATTGACCAAGTCAGATTGAGACACTCCTTATAAAGATCTCTTTGCTGCCTTTTGTGGCAAGTTCATTTCAAGAAAATGACCTACTTTTAAATAATTTTGAAACAGTTATAAGTGTCATTATCACTTTAATGTATTTGGAAATTTTAGAAATTCAGATATTAATTTGTCTTTATCTAAAATCATGAACTCTGTGAAGTACTGGGGGTTAAAATGTAATCCATTTATTTTTTGACAATTAAAATATTGTAAGCACTAAAAAAAAAAATGTAATAGGACATCATTCCACTTCTTTTGATCAAAGGCTCAGACCTTCCTTTCCTTAATTCCCCAATGGATAAGCTCTACAAATCATCCCCTCCCTCCCTCCTTGCAAAGAAAGTAAATATGTGACAGGCTAAAACAAAGGTCATGAGTATAAAGGTCCATTTTCTTTTTCCCTGGGTATTATAGAGTGATTTTAAGGTCATATATCAATTATCTCATTCATTTGGGTAGGAAAGACAGTCAATTCATAGAGGTTACTACTCTGAATGCATATCTGTTATAAGCCTGAGAAAACCAGTTTGGTAATCTAATAGGCAAGTAATTAAGGGCTCCTCTTTATGATGAGCTGTTGATCCACTCCCCAAATATTTAAATACAAATTAAAATAGCAACACAAAAAATGAAGGTTGGGAAAAGTTTGAAGTCAGAGAAGATAATCTTCAGTGTCCTGCTTTCTATTTAGAGGTCTTGAGGCAGGCTAGTTTAGGAATGAGAAGATAAAACCTGGCAAAAAAAACACATAAAAATATAAAACCTGGCCTAAAAACATGGCCATGAAACACGTGGCCATGGAATTCTACATGGAAATTCCCTGAGAGAAAGACCCCACAAGAAAGCTGCTGGAAGAACCCCACAAGAATCCCCCATTTGGAACAAGATTTCGACTGGGATCAAGGAAAAGTCCGAGATATTCTCAAGGGGTATCATTGGACCACCCCCACCCCCTGGGGGGAATTGACAGGTGGGGTAATCAATCAAAATAGCAAACACCTGGGACCCTTCCCCCGAAAATTAACAATAATTAATGGTTTAAAAAGCAACTGCACAAGATAAATCCCTCTCTGCCTGGACCAGCACACAAGTACATCTGGGGACCCACGATCTGTTATTTTCTCCCATTTCTATTCTCTTCTCTCATTTCCTTAATAAACTACTGGCCTAACTAAACTGACATGTTCTTAAATTCTTTTATGTAACACAGCCAAGAATCTAGAGGAATCCAGCAACAGTCTTCTTCCTTACACCTTTCCCCAGATAACCTGAAACCTCATGTCCTCTCCTGATTCCCAGAATCTCCATATATGCCCCCTCTGACAACACACTGGCTTCCCAAATCTGACTTTTCCTCCGTTCCTTTCCCCAGGATCAGACTCAAGTATCCCTATGTTATCAAGTAAACTGTGCCAATGCTTCATAGGTGTTCATGAGTTTATCTATTACCATTCCTAGTTAGGGCTTTTACTTGTCCTTAGCCTCCCAATGAACCTGATTTGTTTTTCCCAAAGACTTTGCACAATATTCTTGAATCCACAGGGATGAGAAGCATGGGCGTTTCTAGCACCATAGTGGGCCAAAAAAGGAATGACTTTTCGATGTGACTTTCATTACCCTCCAGGTCATGTGGGCACTGCTCTTCACAGGAGAGGCTGCTGGTCTCTACATGCGCCTTCCCCCATGCCAAGCACACAGCCGCGTATCGGACCTGCTTCAGACCTTGGACATGGAAGCCTGTCGTCTACAATAAACAGAAAGGGAACATATTCCGGGTTCATTTCAACCCTGGGATGGTTCCCTGATGCTGATAACCCCAATGAGAGCCTCCAGCTGCCCTTCCCTGCAGTGCTCTGAAATGCATTCACTGTGGACCTAAAACCATCACGGTATGCTAGGTTTGTATTTGTTCAAACACTGAATTCATTTCACAAAAATGGGGGGAGGGGCAAGGGGACAGAGAAGGGTGGGGACAGATAGAAGGGGGAGGACACATAAATATGGAACTAAAAACTAGCAGAATTTTTTTTTTAAAAGAAGAAGAATCTGAACCTGGACAGCCTGAGGGCAGGATTAGAAAACTAGATGAATGAGGAGAAAATAAGGCCTTTGACAACCAGCCTAACTACTTGACAACTTTGCCTCAGGCCAATCTTTCCCAGACACAGGGAATGTGTCTTCTTCCATTACTATCAAACATTCAAATCACTTTTTAACATGCTACCCTGGAGATCACTTTCTGATGCATCTTCATTTCTTTATTCTTCTGCTCATTCGTTCAGTTCAGCGCAACGTGCCAGCACCATGGAAAGCATGTCATGCTCAGATTTCTTGGTGGAGTCTGGACTGCAGTGTGAGGATCTTCAGCTAAAGGCCCAGTGCAGGGATCTCTAGTAACAAATGACAGAGAGGACACAACTTAGGCTTCAGTCTTAAGTATGCACCCATCCCCTGCCTCCTCCAGCACCAAATATGGTCAGACTTCACCCCAGGCCCAGAGATACCAACACAGGAAATAGGAGAAAGACCCTACCAGGGCACACTACCACAGAGAAGCAAGAAGCATTAAAGTAAGCACCACACACAGTGCTGACCTGTAAACCCTAGTAACCGTGTTCACTAGTAATTAACTACCAGCTGTGAACACTCACCATGGCAGCTCTCCATCCTCAAGAATGGGATGTAGTGTAGAGGAAACAAGGATGAATGCTTGCAGAGGGGCAGAAGCAGGGGAAGAAAGAAAGGAAATTTTGTCTCCCCAACACAAAGCAGAACAATATGGAACAGGTCCTCAAGAAGCTCAAAATTAAATTGCAGAGACAGACAGAAGAGCAGAAGCAGGAAAGGATAAGAAGTATCCAATGGAAAATGAAGAGTGAGAACAATAAGTGCCAGGATTCAGAGGAGGGAGAAATCAGGTTTAAAAAATGTGGGAAGATTTCTGAAGCAAATGAGAGATTTTGCAGAAGTAATTCAGAAGCGATACTGAGCAAAAGCAGGTTCTTTTCTCCCAATGTGTCTTTAAAGTCAATTCCTGAGACACCAGTGTTTCAAAGAGAAAAAGTTTATTGGTTTCACAAGCAATGGAGCACAGTGGCCTCATGGCCCAAAACTGCCCCTGATCTGCAGAAATGCTGATATATTATAACACTGGGATGCTAATAATTAATCGGGTGGAGCTGGACACAGGTTCCCTCATTAATAAACATTAAGGGGCTGAACAAGATAGGGGTGGGTACCAACCCAGGGTGAGTCACAAGGTTACAATCATTATCAGAGTCAAATTCTAGGATAGGAAAGGACAGAGTAGAGGTCAGTCACAAGGTTTTTCATACGGATATAAAACAGAGGTGGGTGGTCACCATTCCAATAGTAAGATACACAAGGGTGAGGTTAAGTCTAGAGTAACCATAAATAGGGGTGAGAACACTCTATCTAGCTTCAGTCATTTCAGGTGTTAAACTTTTGCTATTTTATAATATTAAGGCATCTATATAAAGATTTCTTAATCATAATGATTTGTTCATTCCTAACCCTCGGTTACAGAAGAACACTTATAAACCGTAGGCCAGACCAGGGAAAACAGAAAGAAAGTGGTCTTACCAACCCTGGCAAGGATGGCCATTGCCATTTCCCACACAGCATCGATCTGATTTGACATGTGCTACCAAGTACACAAGGTACATGGTTCTGCTTAGCCATCACAGGGGTCAGATACCCTTCTGATCACACGTCGTGAGCCTCACCATGAATGCAAAATGAAATACCTTTTATCCCTGTCTCTCCAGACCTTGGTTAAATAATTTTCAACTCTCCAAAGCAGAGGGTAAGATCTCCAGCTTTCTCAAATCCCAACGGAGCCTGTGCCTTTTATTTTTTTACCTTAAAACAAAGTAGAAATTTAATTTTTAAAAGTCTCTTCACAATTTGTTGATAAAAGGTATAGAAGCCAGACCTCGGGCTTTCCAACCATGGTGTTGCCAGATTTTCTCTAAATTTTTGGCTAAGCTACAAAAACTGAATTTTAAGTGCAAGCCAGTTTAGTTAGGCTAGATATTTATTAAGGAAAAGAGAGAAGAGAAATGGGAGAAAATAACAGATTATGGGTCCCAAGTAGAGAGGAAAGGGGCTGCAAAGAGATAAAGAGGGTTGATTTAGAGACTACAGTTCCCCATTACAGATTACAAATCCCCAAGTTTACTTGCATGCTGATCCAGGAAGGGGGAGAAAATGGCAATAACAGGGGGAAAATATGGCTAGAACAGGGTAAGGGAAAAGGGGGGAGAAAGGAAAAAGGGCCGATTTAGCTTCTACCTTGCTTTTTGAACCATTAATTATTCTGCCCCTCTGCTAATGACAGGGGAGGAATCCCAGCTGTTTGATGTTTTGATTGGTTATCCCACCCATCAGTCCCCAGGGAGGGCCCAATGATAAGGCCCTTGGAGAATATCCAGGGCTTCTCCTTGATTCCACAGGAAATCTCATTCCAAATGGGGGTTCTCGCAGGTTCTTCCAGCAGCCATTTTGTGGGGTATTCCTGGCCACATGGTTTTCCTTCCAGGTTCTAGGTCCACCTATTGATTCCCTAATCTACTACCCTGCCTCAATGGTAGAACCTTAGATGTGTCTGTCAAGCTGGTAAAGTCCCTAAGAACCCAGTTCTGACTGCAGTTCCTAAAGCTGATGCTTCAGGACAGAGGTGTCAGGCAAAACCTAGGACCACTGTGTATCAAATTTTATCATCATTCTTAGACCTTATGCTGACCACCAGGCCCAGGAAATGAAATGTGCACCTGAGAGCCTCTGGGGTCAGAGGTAAGTGGTCAAGCTAAGGTTTGAAGTCCACAAGTCAAGTCCCTGAACTCAGCCAACGCTGAGTTCTGAGAAGCAGATGAATGGACTCAGCCGGAATAAGAATCCACACCAGCAGTGAAGTAGAAAATCCACAGAAGCATGGACAAACGGAATGTGGCCAGTGACAGATCCAAAGTCGAATCGATGCACGCGTGCTGCTGCGCTCCTGCCTTCTATTAATAGCGATTGGCAATCAGACTTCAATAGGTTGCCACAGCCTCTGTGAAATGCATGCTACTCTCAGAAGGTTATTTCTGCACTGAATGGCCCCAATTTCCCTCTTGGAAACTAAGTCTGACTCGCATACTACTGCTGCTCTCATTGCTGAACTAGGGAGCATCCCTCTGGGACTTCCTACTGAGGAAATAGCAAATCTCTCTGGAATATTCCCTGAAGCCTAGAGGAGGTTGAACAAAACCCCTCTTAAAAAACGCTGCTGTTCGCAGAAGCTTCTGGGAGTCACGGTTGGAATCTGTCACTTATGAGAGCTGAGAGGGAGAGAAACAGAAAGTCCGTCCAGATGGCAAGGCCCCAGAGCCTAGAGCTGATTAATCAAATGTGGAGAGCCACCTGCCTCAGAGTCAGCAAGACACAGTTGAAAATGCAGACACTCTAATTCTACTGGATCAGAAGATCTGGATATGGGCCCAGGAATCTGCATTTTTAGAAGCTTCTCCCCATCCCCTCCTCCAGTCCCGCTCCACTGACTGAGGAAACTGCATCCCTCTCTGTCTGCCCAGCATTAGTCACCTTGGAGAAAGAAGGAAGTTAACTCCTACTGTCCACTTAATATCACAAGAGAGAGGACACGTCAGCACTCACTACACCTCTCATGGAAGAATAGGAGTGCAGGTGGAGATGAGCCCATCAACCCAGCCCAGGGCAGCTCTAGGAAGCTCCGAGCTTTGTGAAGCCTGTAACCAGGGCTTGTAGGGTCTGGTCGTACTCAGTAGGTGCCTAATAAGTGTAGGGAAGAGGGCAGGAAGAGAGAAGGAGAGACAGAGAAAGAAGGGTGAGTAGAACATGCCAGGCTTATTCCAGTGTTAATTTTCTTCCTCCTGGGTTCTGTCCAGGCCTTTCACACTCAGTTGCTCTCATGCGGGGTATTTGCACTTCTCATTCATCAGGCTCGCACCCTTTGGTGAAGACCTCCCGGCCTAATGAGCTAACAGATCCTCAGTCCATAAGTCTCTGTTAACTGCCATTCCCTCTTGGCAATCTGCCAGCTTCTTAAAAGTAAAACAAGGTTTTCTTTCTATTTCACATAAAAGGTACCTCTCAAAGGTCACAGCAGCTGGGGAGTACCTACCACTATGTCCATCTGTTGCACTGCCACCCAGGCCCTCTCACTGCTTCACCCTTTAGCTCCCCAGCAAACCCAGAACCTGTCCTCTGGCTCTGGAGTGGGAGAGCAGAGAACAGGGAGGAAAATGTGGTTTCTGGAATGTTTCACAAGTTTTTCACACTGTCTGTCCTATAGGGCTCCTGGATCGTCCAGTCTGCCATGAATCTGAGGAACCTGGGTCCAGGGCACTCTTATTTCTAGACTTTCACTCCAGTTTCTAAATGTTCTAATGCCACTATTCCTGAAAGAAAGCTCTGTGCGAGGCAGTGCGATTAGGGTGTTGAAAATTGTGTGAGTGTGTGTGTGTGTGTGTGTTTATCTTTTTATTTCAAATTCTTTGTAGCAAATTTGAAAAATGCAAAAAAGAGTGAAATCAAAATAATCTCTAATCCTACCACTTATCAATTATTTCTATTAACAATCCAATCTATGTACTTTCATTATTAAATTTGTAAATGTATACAGCTGTTCCTTTTGCTCAACATTAGGATCATATTATAAATTCTCTTTGTTTTTATTGCCTTCTTCAACAGAAAGTGTATGGGGAATATTTTCCTATTATCATTAAAGTCTTATACAATATTATAAATACAATTTATAATTTATTTAGCCAATCCCCTTTTTGGGGATTTGGGTTATTTCCAATGATTCCTTATTATTTTAAAACCAATTGGATAAATATATTCATAAATAAGTCTTTGCACATAACTTTATCCCCTTAGGATAAATTCCTAGAAGAGGAATTGCTGAGGGCACATAAACATTTTTAAGGCTTATGATGACAACCATTCAATCATTCTCCATGGGTTGTAGGTATTTACATTTCCATTAACACAAAGAGAAGATTTCCATTTCCCCCT
The DNA here is from genome assembly GCA_026826555.1 of Tolypeutes matacus. NCBI lineage: Eukaryota > Metazoa > Chordata > Mammalia > Cingulata > Chlamyphoridae > Tolypeutes > Tolypeutes matacus. The sequence continues at coordinate 3,871,450 of JAKSZT010054030.1, read as the reverse complement.
CATTCTTACAATACAAATATTGTTGTTTTTTTTTTTAAAGATTTTATTTTTTTATTTATTTATTCATTTATCCCCCCCTTGCTGCCTGTGCTCGTTGGGTCAGCTAACCACGCCGTGCGGGCGGGCTTGCCTTCACCAGGAGGCCCCAGGAACCAAACCCGGGGCCTCCCATATGGTAAACGGGAGCCCTACTGATTGAGCCACAGCCGCTTCCCCAAATATTGTATTTTTAAAATTTTTACAAGTTTGATAAACTAAAAAAAATATCTTGGTATTCTTTTGGTTTGTCATGTTTTACCAATTGCCTATCCATGTCCTTTTTTTTGTATTGATTTGTTACCACTTTTTTAATGTATTAAGGACTTAGTATCCCCATTGAATTATATATGGCAAATATTATTCCTTTTTTTTTTTTTCAGGAGGTACCAGGGATTGAACCTAGGACCTCGTACATGGGAAGCAGGCGCTCAACCACTGACCCACATCATTCCATTATTCCTTTTTTAATTTAACTTATTTTATTCACAATGTTTTTTATTTAAAAAATTAAACATGGTCTTCAAATCTATTAATCTCAATTTGTTTTATGGTTTATGCCTTTGCATTTATGTTTAAATAAGGCTTTTCCAATACCCAGCATAGCTAAAACAATACTGAAGAAAAAGGACAAAGTAACCAACCTTCAGCGTTACTATAAAGCTACAATAATCAAGTCAGTGTGGTGTTTGCAAAAAAAAAAAAAAAAAAAAAAAGGGCAATAGATTCAATGCAACAGAACATAGCCTAGAAATAGACTCATGCAAACATAGAGAGGTTTTTCAACAAATAATGCTGGAACAACCGGTCAAACACGTGCCAAAAAAAAACACTGACCGGACACCTTTTTTAAAAAATTAGCTCAAAATGGATCATAGACCTAATTGTAAAACACACAACTATAAAACACCTAAAAGATAACAGAGGAGAAAATCTAGGCGACCATGTGTTTGGGAGTGGGGTTTTAGTTTTAACATCAAAAGTATGATCCATGAAGGTAACAATTGATAAGTTTGATATTATTAAAATTAAAAACTTCTGCTCTACAAAAGACACTGTTGAGGTAATGGAAAGTCAAACCATAACCTGGGATAAAATATTTGCAAAATACATATGATACAGGACTCATATCTAAAATATACAATGAACTCTTAAAACTCAACAATAAAAAAACAATCCCATTAAAAAATAGGCATTGCTAAAAGATGGAAACAAACCAAGTGTCCATCAACTGATGAATGGGTAAATGAAATGCATTATAGACATATGATGGAATACTATTCAGCTGTAAGAAGAAATGAAGTTGGGATGCATATGATAACATGGATGAACCTTGAGGACAGTATGTTGAATGAAATAAGACACAAAAGGGAAAATATTTTATGGTCTCACTAATGTGAACTAAATATAACGTATAAACTCAGAGAGTTAAAATCTATCCATCTAGAAGATAGAATAAGGGTTGAGAAGAGGGAGTTGATGCTAAATGTATGTAGAATTTTTAATAAGGTTGATTGTAAAGATGTGGAAATGGATAGAGTTGATGGTAACACATTATAGTGAGTATAACTAACACTGCTGATTTATAAATGTGATTGTGGCTGAAAGGGGCAGTCTAGGGATGTAAAAGTCAATTGAAAGAAAGCTAGAGGATAAACTAGGGGTTCTATAAACATAGTGAACTCAGTGGTGGATGACGATCGTGGTTAATAGTATAAATACAAGAATGTTCTATGAACTAGAACAAATGTATGTCACTATTACAAGGTGTTAAGAATATGGTGATAACATGGGGAAAATACAAGTAATGTAACCTATGGACTATAGTTAACAGTAATATTGTAATATTTTTGCAGCAATGGCAAAGAAGGCACTATATCAATGCTAAGGGTCAACAATAGGGGAATAAAGGGGATATGGGATTTCTCCTTTTGGAGTAATGAAAACGTTCTAAAATCAACTGAGGTGAACACAGCACAATACTGTGAAAAAACTGAGAGCCACTGAGCGTACACTTTGGTTGGATTGTTCAAGGCATGGGGCTGTATAACACAGTGAACCCTTTGGTGGATGATGGACCGTGGTTAACAGAACAACATGAGAACATTTTCTCATGAGCTGTAACAAATGTACAATACTAATATATGGTGTTAATAATTGGGTAGTTTATGGAAAAAATATACCAAATGTAAACTATGGACTATAGTTAGCAGTAATTTTTTGATGATGTTCTTTCATCATTAGTTAACAAATGTTCTGCAACAATGCAAGGTGGTGGCGGTGGGGTGATGTATGGGAATTCTGTATGTTATGCATGATTGTTTTGTAAACTCACCACTTTTCTAATTTAAAAAATGTGCAAAATCTCTGAACAGACACCCACCAAGGAAGATATACAGGTGGCAAATAAGCACATACAAAGATGCTCAACATTATATGTCATTAGGGAAAATAAAACAGCAATGAGATAGGACTATACACCTATTTGAATGGCTAAATTAAAAAAAAAAACTGAGAATACCAAATGCTGGTGAGGATGTGGAGCAGCAGGAACTTTTTGTCATTGCTTGTGGGGATGCAGAATGGTACAGCCACTTTGGAAGACAGTTTGGCAGGGTTTTTCTCACATAAGCTTGCCATACGATCCAGTCATCGTGCTTTTAGGTATTTCCCCAAATGAAATGAAAAGTTATGTCCACATGAAAGCATGCACATGAATATTTGTAGCAGTTTTCTTCATAATTGCCAAAAACTGGAAGCAAACAAGATGACCTTCAAATGTGAATGGATACCTTTTAAGGTGCTGAAAATATTCTAAAATTGACTGTGGGAAGGGTCGCAACTGTATGTGAATATTCTAAAAACTGTTAAATTGTACACTTTAAATGGCTGAATTGTGTGGTATGTAAATTTTATCTCTCAATGAAACTGTTACCAAAAAAAAAGGATGAATGGATAAAGAAATGGTGGTATATCCATACAATGTAATATTATTCAGCAATAAAAGAACTGAGCTCTTAAGCCACAAAAAACAAGGAAGAATCTTAAATGCATATTGTTTAGTAAAAGCAGTACATATATGGAAACCCTTCTATCTGCTCAATTTTCTGTAAGCCTAAAACTGCTCTACAAAGCAAAGTCTAAAAAACAAAAAAGCTTTTCCCTCACATATTGCCAACTATATTTTGTTAAAATACTCATATGATTTGTTCCTTTACATTTAGTTCTTTAATCCAATGTTAATATATTTTAGTGAATTTCAGGCTATGATTAGACAATTTATCCATAGAGTTAATTCATTTTCCCAGTACTATAAATTAATGAATGCCTCCTTTAACTGCTAATTAGAAATCTCTCCTTTATCATATATTTAATTCATACACATACACACACACACACAAATGTCTGTTTCAGGGTATTGCTTTGTTATTTTTTACTATTCAATTGATTTATCTGTATTTTTGCTTTGATATGGTAGAATTTTACTTATTTTAGCTTTAACATTTTTTTCTATCTAGTAAGGAAAAACTTCTTTTTTCAAACTTCCCTAATATATTTGGCCATTTATTCTAACAGGTGAACTCTTAGAATTACAAGATTAAATAAAAAAAAAAAATCCCAGGAGCAGATGTAGCTCAAGTGGTTGAGTGCCTGCTTCCCACATACAAGGTCCTGGTTTCAATCCCCAGCCCTGGTACTTAAAAAAAAAAAAAAAAAAATCATAAAAAATTTGGGAACCAGCAATATCTTTACAAATTGGTTCCCATTCCTGAACATTTTATTTTTATTCATTTAGCCAAATCATTTTAATGACCTTCTTTAAGAGCTTCTATTGAATTTTGTAGTTTTCTTTGTCTAGGCTCTGCATCAAATTTCTGATTAAGGTAAATTATAGGTATTTCATATTTTTACTGCTCTTATGGAAAGTATTGTCCCATTATATCTTTGAATTAGCAATAAATGTAAAGAAGAAAGTTATTGATTTTCCTATATTTATTTTATGTCTATTTATCCTTTTACACTATTACTTTAAATCTGTTTCCTAACCTTCCCTAAGTATTTACCTCCTTTTGGCAGTTTTGCCTTCTATTCTCCCCATTACCCAAATGACAAGAAAGGATTCCTACATACCTTTGTAGATCTGTGGCCCCCAGGGCAGATGGTTTGGTAGGGGTGGCCTAAAGGACCCTTTGCATTTTTTTTTAAAGATTTATTTATTTATTTGTTCTGCCCCCTCATCCTCGTTGTTTTGCGCTTGCTGTCTGCTCTCTGTGTGTTCTTCTGTGTCTGTTTGTCTTCTCTTTAGGCAGCACTGGGAACTGATCCTGGGTCCTTCTGGAATGGGAGAGAGGCGCTCAATCTCTTGTGCAACCTCAGCTCCCTGATCTGCTGTGCCTCTCATTGTCTCTCTTCTGTGTCTCTTTTTGTTGCATCATCTTGCTGCGTCAGCTCTCCGCATGGGCCAGCACTCCACTCGGGCCAGCTCGCTGTGCAGGCCAGCTTGCTTTTCACTAGGAGGCCCCAGGAATCGAACCCTAGATCTCCCATATGGTAGATGGAGGCCCAATTACTTGAGCCACATCTGCTTTGCCTTTGCATTTTTTAATATGAACACACCCATCATACAGAATAAAATATCCCTGTCATTTTTCCTCCCATCCTCAACCACTCTGGCATCCTTTAGATTTTTCTCTGATGACTCCCTCTGCTGGGAGTCTGTTCCTCCAATCCATTTCTGAGCTATATATCCATTTACTTCCTGCTCACTTTCTCTTAGTAGGCTTCTCTGTTCCACGATCAGAATCACTCCTTGTTCAATAGTCTAAAGGACCTTCCTTGTTCCTTTATTATGAAGCTATACACATGTCTCCTCCACATCAAAATCTGAGACAAGGAACAACGGTTCCCCAATGCCTATTCCTGGGTCTGACACACAGTAGGTACTCAAAAAATGTTGATTAAATTGGATTGAATTGGGTGGAATGCTCTTTCATATATATCTAAGCAAGTTAATAAGAAGGGAATCTAGAAAAACAAAAAAGAGAACTCTCACATTCTTAGCAGTATCAACATGTGCAAAAAAAAAAAAAAAAGGTCTCCATTTCCTTATTCCATTTTTTAAAACCAGTGTTTGCCTAAGTCACAGCCACCTGCTGCTCTGCAGCTGTATCAGGGACTAAACGTGTGCTCTAAAGTACCAACTCAGAGCTTCCCAGTGGCTTTTCTACTAACGAGCTGCCAAATCCAGAATGATGGGGTTTCTGTTTTAGCTGACAACCAAAACAGAATCCGGCTGCTCTGAACAGGGTCTTTTCACTCCACCTGCTGCTTGCACAGCTCAAGTGGAGAATGACATATAAACCACCAAAACCTGAGGCCAGGATTCCTATGGAAGCCCATGGATTCCAACGCAAGGCATCGAGAGATTGCTGGCATGTTGTGTGTTTGTTCTTATAGAAACCACCCATGTACAAGTGTGGAAAACTTGAAAACCTTAAAAGTTGCCCATGGCATTTCCTAGGCTGTAGGAGAGCCTGGCAGGCCACATTTTCTCTCACATCTGAAAGAGAGGGATGAACAAGTCCAATCCACCTTTGCTTCTCTGAAATTTCCTTCCCATTTCTCAAAAGAGTGACCTGTGGGAGGAGTTTCAGACACAGACTCAGAAGGGTATTTGGGGTCTACAAGGTTTTTTCACATCACTCACATCAATCTTGGTAGCAGCTAAGACTCAGTCAGAGGGTATTGAGGAAAGTAGAGATGAACCTCTCATCATCATCACATTGGGTCAAATTAGTAAGTCTCTTGTCTATTTTGGGTGAACCCACTTGCAGCGGGAAGAGACCTCAGAAAACCAAAGCATCTTCAACCAACAATTCCATAGCACCAGGTTCAAAGAAAACACTTTAAACTGTGGAATATTTTTAGTGAATCATAAATAAACAAGGATAGTGTTTCAATAATAATAACTGTTACTAGAAAATAATCGTTTATTGCATATTTACTATGTGCCAAGCACTGTGCTAGCACTTTTTCTTTTTTAAAGATTTATTTATTTCTCCCCACCCACCTTGATGTTTTTGCGCTCACTGTCTGCTCTCTGTGTGTTCTTCTGTGTCTGCTGGTCTCTCTTTAGGCAGCACCGGGAACCAAACCTGGGACCTTCCCAAGTGGAGAGAGGTGCTCTGTCTTTTGTGCCACTTCAGTTCCCTGGGTTGCTGCATCTCTTATTGTTTCTCCTCTGTGTCTCTTTTTGTTGCATCATCTTGCTGTGCCAGCTCTCTGTGGGTGCCAGCACTCCTGCGTGGGCCAGCTTGTCTTTCACCAGGAGGCCCTAGGAATCAAACCCTGGACCTCTTTTATGGTAGATGGAAGCCCAATCACTTGAGCAACATCCGTTTCCCTGTGCTAGCACTTTAAATGCATTATCTCATTGTTTTCATTCTGTGAAGAAAAAAATGGCTGCTAAAACAAATATCATACAATGGGTCGGGTCGGCTTAACAACAGGAATTTATTGGCTCACTGTTTCAAAGGCTAGAAGGCTGGCTTCTTCCCAGGATTGGTATCTTCTGGCTGGCTGGCAACCTTTGGCTTTTCTTGGCTTTTTTGTTACACGGCAATGCACATGGTGGCATCTTCTCCTTTCTCTTCCAGGGTCCATTGACTTCCAGCTTCTGTTTGCCCCTGTGGCTTCTCTCTTTCTCCCCATCCCCCCCCCCGCTATGTTTTACTTTCCTTCTGCTTATAATAGACTTCAGTAATCTGAATTAAAACCCAACCACATTGAGTTAGGCCACATCTTAACTAAAGGAACATATATCTTCAAGAGATCCTGTTTACAAAGGGTCCATGTTTACAACACCAGGGTTTGGGATCTGAAATTGCCTTTTATGTGCAAGATGATTGGATTCCCAAAATTCATTAACTCAGCCTGTTCACACACGTGGTGAGGGTTAGAGCAGGATTTGGACCCAGAATGTTTTTAAGAGTATGATGTGGAAATATTATACTATTTGCTAGTATTTAGTTACCAACCCAGCAAACCTGGAAGCTGTCTCCCCAGACTGTCCCAGATTACAGGGAGAAAATTCCTCTAGCTCACAGGAGGGATAGAGAAAGAGGTTACCTAGATAGGAAATCCAGATAGATTTCTAGGACACCCATCTTCCAGGAAGGGTTCTCATTGTAACGGGGATGCTAAAAATGCTACTTATAAAAAAGGCAATGGATCCATTATGCTTTGGAAAGATATGATCTAGCAATGAATTTCTGAGAATGTGGGAGAAAAGGTGGCTCTCACTGGGACGCAGACACTGATGATTGCAGGCAGGAAGTTTATTGGGAAGCTCTCCCAACAGAGGAGGTCTGAAGAGAGACTTCAGCCAGTCCCCAGAAGGGGCGGCCCACAACAGTTCATTGTT
>JAKSZT010054030.1:3773497-3863891 GCA_026826555.1 Tolypeutes matacus | reverse complement strand
TATATATATATATATATATATATATATATATACATATATTTTAAGAGGTGCTTAGATTACCTAAAATATTACACGGAACCCACTGGGATTCCCAGGTGTGCAGTGGCAGTCTTCTGAGTGACCGGATACTATTGGGTTAAGCCTTTCACTTGGGACTGGGCGTGGTGCGCCAAGGGGCTATATTGTACTTTGGCCTCTGCTCACAATTGTGACTAAAGCCCAAGGGGTATTTGTTTAGAGTGTTGCCTCTGCCATAAGCCCTACCCAAAGTCAATATTGGTACTGGCTACATCCAATTTACAGGATAAGTTAAGGTTCACAAACTTCCTTACTGCTTAAACTTGTGTTATTGTCCTTTTTACTCTTTTTTTTTTCCTAAAAAGCAGCCTGCTGCGGGGGGGGGGGTCTCATTTCCATGCACAACCTTTTCTGATTAACACATATAATGGTTTTAATATCCGAGCTAAACGAGGGATGAAGGGTTTTCAGTACCTTAACAATATTATAAACTCTATTAATGTGAGAAAACATTGTACTTTATCAATTACAGCAGACGGTACAGTTTTTTGTTTTACTCAACTAAACACCATTTAAGAATTTAACAGACAGGACTTTGTAGCTTGTCCCAATTGTTTGCCCATCCCAGGCTCTTAAGATAAGATACCATTGTCTCTGATGCTTCTTTTAATTCTGAAAAAAGGTTACTGGTTAACATAATATCATCAATAGGGTTATAGCCACAGGTTTTTCCACGCAACCAGAATCTTTGCCACCAGGCGGGGACAGATGGTTGGGTTGTGCACACAGCCTTGGGGAAGCACTGCAAATTCCACCTTCTCACAGGAAGGTGAACGCAGGATGGCTTGACTTGCCTCAAGAGATACTAAAGAAAGCCTTAGCAAGTTTTAAAACAAAGTGATAGTGACATAACTGGATATTAATTTTGCAACAAACTTGCAATATTTGGGACTGCTGCAAACAGCAGTGGTGTTACTTTAATTCACGATAATCTACTGTTATTCACCATCCCTGGCAGCCCTCAATGGCCACTCTATTTCTGCAGCCATAGAGCTGCTTCTTTAGTGGAGGTGGGGCAAATCAGATGAACATGAGCCAAAGCATCCGCCTCTTGATTTCTAGGCGGAGAGGTTGTTTCTGTGACACATACCATTAAAAAAAAAATTAAAACCATTATTAACAACACTATACTTTAATATTATGCTGAAACATTTTTAGATTTTCGGGAATTTTATGCACTCTTTAAGTATTCATATAAATATTTTACTGATACAACTTTGATTAACAGAGGCTTAAAGAATCTCTTTTAATTTCATAACACTTTTAAGCACTTTCCATTTAATTTATAATATATCAAATGAACTCAACTATTCTATTACTTCACTTTTTCCTAAGGTGAAAGATAATTTTCAGGATTTGACAGGTTTGAACGTTATGTTCTTTTAAAAGTGATAAGATTTATTTTTCTTAAACAGCCAAGGAAATGATAAGGTTAAAGTATAAAAAGCTATTTTGAGAAAAGAGATTTTTTTCTTTTGTATACTGATTAGTCAGGAGAAAAACTTTTTGCAAACTTTTGCTGAAACAGACCACTGATTTTGGAAATTTTATTATTTTAACAGGGAAAGAACAAAATTTTAACTTTGCATCAGTATACTATTTGATATTACAGTTTTTAAAACTTTATAGATAGACCTAATAAATTTTACTCAACTTTAACTACAAATATTTCTTTTTCACAAACTTTCTGCACTTTCTGTATTCATTCAGGTTTTGTTTTATATTTTAACTTTTCTTTATAACCAGTCATTTTATCTTAGGACAAAACTACTATCTTTTTCTTTAATAATAAAAACGCATTCTATACACCCTACATACATAGTTTACTAAAATTATTTTGGGAACTGTCTCAAAGCAAGTTTATTGCAATATACAATTACCATGATTACATTAATTAACAAGTATTTTATTTTAACAGTGCAGGAAAAACTACTTTCCCCATTATTTTATGAAAATCTAAGATTCCCAATGGAATCAAAATTATCTTCTCCCTATCACCACTTTAATATGCAGATTGAGGTGACCTCTGACAGGTTTTCCTGTTACACATTAATTCAGTTTCTTTTTAATAATGACTTCCTGTATTTAGCCATTTGAATGTTTCTGTTTAAGCAATGCTTCTACAAACTTCCTACAACTATTCATAACCACATAAAGTATAGCTACTTCATTTCAAGACAAATTCCACCTTCACAGAACACATTCCCTTACTTAATGCTACCACAATACCTTCTACAGCTTGCCATATGCATTCAAGTTTTGTCCTACATACTTTCATTCTGACTTTATGAAAACCAGCCATCTTATCTTACGACAAAACACACTTCCTTGAACAAACTTATCAAATTTTATTTAGCACTCCCATGAACTTTTTATTTCTTTCAATATCCATTTAAGTTTCACATCCTTTATTTCATTCTGTGAAGAAAAATAGACTACTCATGTCAATTTTTTATGAAGAGATTTTTAGTAATTTCATTAGTCAAGATTTACAATTTTCACCACTTTAAAGATTTAATATACATAATGCAGATTTATATTATTAGCATTCATATTTATTTATTAATATAAGTGCTTATTTAATTTTTGGCCATTTGAATAGAGCTCTTTTAAGAAATTTCCTCTATCAATTTAATATTACCATCCAGAGGTATTAAAATACACACTGGCACTGGACAAGCAGACAAACACAAAAAGAGTTACGACACATCGATAGAGACATAAAGCTCTGAAGGATCAGAGGAATAGGACCTGAAATGGTATTTGATTTGGGAGAGATCAGAGAGGGAGAAGGGGACGTGAATGTGCATAATGATTTCTGCCTCAGCCACTTCCTGGAAAGGGAGAACAGGAGCTGGGGACGGAGGCTGGAGAGTGGGGCTGGATCAAAGTTGAGGTTTTTAGGGAATTTGGGGGGATGGAAGGGAGGAAGAAGAAGGCTTTTGAGGAAGTTTTTAGTGTAAAAGGAGAAGTTGGTAGGAAGAACAGGATTGACAGAGGGAGGGGCAGTTACAAGCATGAAAGAAGGCCTGTACATAAGGAATTTCAGGCCCCTGCTGCTGCACTGGATAAAGTTTTTTAAGTCTTGGAGAATTTGGAAATTGAAAGTGCCGTTTTCTGGCCATTGACTTTCATTGTCCAATTTGTATTGCGGTCACACAAGGTCGAACAGAAAATGAACTTTTTAGATTTGATGGCTCCTTCTGGGTTCAGAGTTTTAAGGTTATGAAGGAGACAACCCAGAGGCATGGCTTTTGGGATCACCAAAATTGAATTCCCCATTTTTGGTGGCATGGGTGAGACTAAGGATCTCTAGAAAGAACAGGAAGATTCCAAGTGTGACAGGCATCCCTGAATCAGTCAGAAATCACCCAAGGAAACAGGAAACCAAGCTTGGAGCCAGACTTCTCCAGAGCTAAGGGGTTTCTTTCCACAAGGACACAGGCTTTCTGCCCACCATGGTCCTTGGGGACTGTGAGGATCACTGACCTAGTGCTAGGATTTTAAGCAGGTTGTCCTAGACAACAGAAAAAGAGAGAGAGAGAGAGAGCAGGATCCTCCGGTGGAGAAATCCTTGACTCACACAGCTATGATTCAATGTCCAGTATCGGATGAGCAGTGGCCGGGCAGAGATTCCTCATCAGTCTCAACATGACCCCAGTCCCGGGTTTCTGCACCAAATGTTGGAGAAAAGGGGTTGCTAATTGGGGTGCAGAGACTGATGATTACAGGCAGGAAGTTTATTGGAAAGCTCTCCCAATGGAGGAGGTCTGAAGAATAGACTTCAGCTCACCCACAGTCATGGTGGGGGTCTGAAGAGAAACTTTAGCCAGTCCCCAGAGGTGGCAGATGTGAATTTATACAGTACATCAATAAGCAGGGAAACACTAGTTTGTGGGGAGGAGGTTAGGGTCCAAGTATAGCCTGGGGGCCAATGAGGGGATGTAAAAGCAAATTCCTTCCCTTGTATGGCTGGGTGTAGTGGGCTAGGAGGTAGGGTATTTTGGGAATGCAAGAAGGTCAGGAGGGTGTAGAGATCCTTATCTTGCTCTGCTCCATCACCATGTGGTTCCTTTGTTCTTGTGAGGAGATAGTTGGTTGCATTCATGCACGTAGGCTGTGAATCACTCTGAATTTTGCAATAGGGAACCTCTAACAGAGAATTTCTCCCCAAAAAAATGCCAAGACTACCTGCCTTACTTATGGTGGCCTCCATCCTAGGCTTCTCAATGAGCTTTAGGTTTACATGAAGGAAATTTTATAATATTGAAATGTGCCCTTAAAGCACTATCAGATGAAAGCTTATCTTGGGTGCATTATTACTAAGCTAAGTTGTTTGGACTTAAGCAAGTTGATTTAATGAGTTGTCAAAAAATGTATGTGTATAATGTATATACATTGAAAAATTATTTTCCAAAATCTTCCTCATTTTTTTCTTTGCTAATGGGCTGTTCTTTGGCTCTCCACAAAGAAATATAATGGTGGAATTGATTCCCTTCCTAAAAATTTTCATTTCTACATACTATTGTTGAACTTAGGTGGTACCAGTAGGTACTCTACCACATAAGTTTAATAAAGGTTAATTATTAAACAACCTCCACAAAAGTTTGCTTGTATTTAATGAGAAAGAGAGTAGCATTCTTACATTTCCAAAATAGATACTATAAAGTCCATGAATGAATAATATGCATGACCTCTACTCAGAGAAATATTTTGAGGCCCTCAATCAGTTTATTTATTCCTATTTTTAGAGACTATTTAATAGCTTAGCCATTTGGTGGCTCAGCCTATACTTGATTTTCAGCAGGAAGTTAGGATTTTTGGTAAACATATTCTGACAACAGTGAACTCCTGCCCCTGATGACAGACAAAAGCAACTGTGAAAGCAGGCACAGAAACCCAGCCAGAGAGCAGCCGCAGCCTGCCAGGGGCCACGCTGCGCAGCCATCAAAGGCTCTGCAGGAGCTGTCCTGCACCATTCCAAACGCAAAACACAACAAAGCAGATGGTTTCATTGCCCCCTGTTCAAGATCATATAACCGTTTACACTAACTTTTTTTTAAAAAAGATTTTAACTACTGCTTGAAGGAGTGGGCTTGACTCATACACTCCCGGCTCGTCCTGAGACTTGGGGATTTTGTCTTGTAAGCCCTGTTGGTCCTGCTGGGCCTTGGATGCTAAATCAGTGGCATCCCTGCTGTGCAGTCCTAGACATGATTGTGCAGTGGAGATTAAAAGGAAGAAAATTCCTGAGTTTGAACTCTGATGACTGTTAACTAAATGGATTTCCAAGGCTCTCATTTTTTAAAAAAAGAGGGAAAAAAGGAATAATCCCCAGTTATCAATACCGTTCCTTCTCTTTTTACCATTTCCCCTTCACCTGCTTAGCCATTTCTATGCAAAAGTTTCCCAACTCTCCCCAAAGCCAAAAAGCTGGAGTGAAAAGTGGGAGTCTCGGTTCCCTCCTTCTGACTCCCCCCTATCCCGAGAAGGGCTGCTTTGATTAGTGAGGACTGTCACGGGTGGGGGCGCCAGTCTAGGGGTGGGGCCCCGGCGCAATTGTCTGCACAGGCGAAGTGTGGAGGCTTGCGCGCACAGGTGTGAGCTTCTGTGCGCTCTTGTTTCTCCGGTGCCGGGTTTGAACCTCGCTCCATCCCATGGGGCAGGGGGCTGTTTTCTATGTGTGCTGGATGCCCCCTGCAGCAGCGGGGAGTGTACTTTAGAGTGTCTGGGCAGATCCTCCCAAGGTCCCAAGGTTTATGAGGATGGGAGTAAACGCCCTTTAGGTCGCATGCCCCCACGCACAACGGCTGGTGATCACCGTGCCAGGGTTATTCATCAGAATACAGACAGGTGAGGCTGAGGCTCCTCTAATTATGATATTGTCTAAGACCCTTACCTGGAAGAAATCAGCAAAGGGGTCAGATCGTCTCATTCCAGATCCTGCCCTCTCACCAATTGCACAGGAGACCATCAGAGTCAAGTTTGCAAAAAAAAAAAAAAAAGGTGGGGTGAGGGGGAGGCGAGTGCCATTTATTCCTTTTTTTTTTTTTTTTTTTTTTTCCTGTTATTAGAAGCCCTGAATCAGTTTCCAGCCTTCTGTGAAATGATTCTTTTAGAGCAGTGGTTCTCTACCGGGGATGATCCTGCCCCCGCGGGCCATTTGGCAATGCCCTGAGATATTGCGGGTTGTTACACGTGGTGGGTAGGTAGAGACCAAGGATGCTGCTAAACATCCTACAATGCAAAGGACAGCCCCCCAAGGAAGGATTGTCAGCCCAAAATGTGACCAGAAACCTTGTTTTAGAGTCTCCTGGAATTTGTCTACTGAATATAAATGAAGCATAATTCTATAAATGCATTAAAACCTCTGACTGGCAAGGAGGGAAAGCAGCAGGGCGGCGGATTATTGCCGCTCCATCATCAGTCTCTTGTGCATCTATAAGCCTGGGCAGTCACCTGCAAATCTGTCAGGTAGTTGACTTGTGTTTGCTCCTCTCTATTCTTTCCAAGGTCCTCAGCCCATCCACACCCCCACTTGTCCAGACTCTGTTGGTGACACCGTAGTTCCTCCATCCCTAGACCCAGTTCTCTCCATTTCCTGAGCCAATCCTGAACAGTACCAAAAAAGGGGGGGGTGGAGAGGGGAGGGCAAATTAATAGCCTTTGCTCCAATAGAACTTTCCAGTAACTACTCAGGAGTACCAGTATTATGAAAGCTACTTTACATATTGTAGCTCACGAAATTTAACAATCCTGTGGGATGCATATGATTTCCCTTTCAAAGTAAGGAAACTAAAGCTCAGAGATAAATAAGGTGCTCACCTTTTTGGAACTAGCAAGGGGGTAGCATTCATACCTACTCTGAATTGATTCCAGGGCATATCCTTTTTCCCAAATTTAGGCTGTACCTGAGTTCCCTGTTCTGAAGTCATTTCAAATTGGATACAAACCATTGTTCAGATTTATATCTTATATTATTAGAAATAAATCCATAAGCCAAATAAATGATCACTGTCTTCTCTAGTCTAGGCTTTAGTTAGGATTTTTTGATTGCAAGTTACAGAAACCAGTTGGATCTAGATAAAATAAATTGGGGCAATTTATTACAAGGATTCGGGGATTCTCAAAAAAAAACCAAGGGTCGAAAACACTGAATATCTGCAACTGCTTTTTCTCACTTTTGCTCCAGATCAGCTTTTCCTGTGATTGTAGGAGAGTATAGCTACCGCACAGCCCTTGACAATGCATATTTTCAGTCCATTTTCATAAATTTTCTCTCTCTCTCTCTCTCTCCCCGCCATTTCCAAATCCTGTTGAAGAAAATCTGATGAGGCTCAACCCCTGATAGAGTTAGTCCTTCTCAAGGGAGATGAGTCATGCAAGACAGACATAGATATGGAGAACCACTCCTGTGGATGAGGAGAGAAGAGGAGTTCCCAGAAAAAGGAGGAAGAGTCATTGGCTTGTGGGTTGGGCAGGCCAACCCAGAGAGCATCATTTACAATGAGCACATCTTAAACACCAGAGCCCTGAAATGGACACCAAACCAGAACTGACCAGGTTGGTTTGCCCCTTACAGAGAATCATGTAGGGCCAACCAAAAGCAGAATTCACATGGTGAAAGGGGCATTTATTCATTTATTCCAGCCACCTCTGAATTCTAATGAGGAGAATAAACAAAACAATGAACTGACTGGAAGGCTCTCTGCTTTCTGAACTTTGACACCATGAGCCTGGCTGCTTCTCATTTCTTCAGACGTATGTTTCTCATTTGAACTCATGTCAGAGTTCATGGTCATATCAGCTGAGACTGACCCTGCATGCTCAAGTGGGGCAGCAGTTGTCTAAAAATGGACAGCTTTCTCTTTATAGGAAATAAAGGATGGATCTTACCAGAAAAGAACTTTGGTTGGCTATTTAAATGCAACCTGAGAGTAAACCTACTGGTGAGCAGAGTCCTTTTCCTATTTCCTAATTCTGTCTTATTTTTTCACCTAAGAAGAAGGATTTCAGTGACATACAGACAAAACAAATGAGTACAGATGATGAAAAGCTTCACTTTTAGGATGTTAGATTCACACAGCCAGCCAATTTGTTCAAAACTGTGACAGCAATGGGTAAAATTGCATATATAAGACCATTTTTCTTTGAAACTGAACAAATGTATGTTAATACTACAAGATGTTACTATCAGAAAAAATAAAAAACATTATGCTAAGTGAAAGAAACCAGACACAAAGTACTACATATTGTATGATTTCATTTGTATAAAATGTATATTTAAATCAATTTATAAAGATGAAATTAGATTAGTGGTTATGTAGGGCTGGGGAAAGACTGCTAAGGGATGTGGAGTTTTGTTATTTAGGTTTTGGTTTTTTTTTTTTGGATTAAGAAAATTGTTCTAAAATTGTTTGTGGTGATGAATGCACAATTTTGTGATCATACTAAAACCCATTGATTATACACTGTGGATAGATCATATGGTACGTGACTAAATCTCAATAAAACTGCTTAAATAAATAAATAAATGTGCAAGAATAGCCAGAAATAGCAGCTATGTACAGCAGGGGAAGCATAGAGTTTGTTTGTCTCATTTTTTTTGTTTGTTTATTGTTACTGAAATAATGAAAATGTTCTAGTAATGATTGAGTGATGAATGCACAGCTATGTGATTATATCAAATACCATTGACTGTACACTGTGGATGAATTGTATGCTTTATTAATATGTATCAATAAAATTGGTTTGTTTAAAATAATTTTTAAACTATGACAGCAAAGCCTGCCTTCTCCCACATCCTCACATTCAGTTCAGTCCTGTAAGGCAGCCTGTTTCTCGGCCATTGTAAAAACGAAAGTAAATAACCTGGACACCAACAAATGGCATTGGGAGCTATAGAGTAAGAGCATTGAGTAGAGAGGATAAGTCAGGACAAGGGAAGACACTTTCTCTTCCACCCTATAAAAAGCAGACATCATAAAGTGGCTATATTTTCAGCCCCAACTCATTATGGCTTTTAGTGAATAGTCTCTCTGTTGTCTTCAGCCATTCATCTTTGGGGAAAAAATATGGCCCCATTTCTCTATTTATTTATCTCCTTAGAAATGGGAAAACATAAACTGTTGCACTATAATAAATTTTCTCTTTTAAGAGTTCAAATGGTTCAACCACAAAATCAAAGTCAAGCGTTATTTTATTCCTCAGATTTTTGTCATTTTGAGTATGCTTAGTACCATTTAATGTTACAATCTCTAAGAATAGCTTCAATTCGATTATCTATCTTTTGAAGAGAGTTTTCTCAAACTTTAGACGTTTAAAAGTGAACCAGGAAAGAACTTCATATTCCTTCGTGTATAGAGAAAGCAGGTGTTTTTAGATAGCTCATTTCTAACCCACCCATGCAAGTTTCAAAATAGAAAAGAAAAACATGGAAGACTAAAACACTATCAGTGTTTTCTAGGACAAGCAGAGCTAAACAACCCAAAGTTATTTGGATTGTTAAGTAAGACTTAATTGGAAAACATAACATTTAATTGAATTTTGGATGCCCCAAGAGTATGATTTCATGACACCTTTCATAGTCAGCAAAGAGCTAATTTTCATGTGAAAAGATCAGCATTAGGTTCATATAATCCATCTGCCTCACCCTGGTTCTTGAGAAATAGAGCACTAGAGATGCTTCAGTAAATGCATATTCTCTATTCCTGAATAAAGCTTCTAACCTGAACTCCTTCTTCTTCACGTATCCCAGTTGAACTGAGATGGGCAGGCTAGAATGAGAGCTGAAGTTTCCCTTCTCGCCCTTGAATTCAGCATCTCACTTACATAGCCTGCCTGATTGCTTATCTCCTGGAGTTCTCCAGATTCAGAGGGGACTTCCGGGAAGAAGGCATTAAAGAAGAGAAATCGTGAGAGTGAAAGACGATACCACAAAACAGCACTCAGGTCAAAATCCTTCCAAAAATGCAGGCTAAAAACCACTGTCACTTCCCTCCCCTCTTTGGGAAAAACATCCTCTCACCAATCTCTGAGGCTCAGTATCCCACACTCTTATCAAAATCCCAGAAGAAAGCTGGCAACATCCAGAGTGAAGAAGTAAGGGAAGGAAATGTCCGTCTCACTCTCTAGGGGGAGGACTTTCCATCTGCTAATTTCCCCCTATATAAAACATAAGCCTTTAGCAAATTGGCCCATGTTCTGAGCTAACCTTTTCCCATGGGTCACCTCCAGTGTGCTGCCAAAATGGAGTCTCACTTCGATTCAGCAGGTCTACCTCAGCTTGTAAAATACCATTTTCTACTAGATTATACACAACTTGAAGACAGAACCTTTGTCTCCTGTGACTCATGGTCAGTAGCGTGAACTTTGAATTCAGTCTGTCTGGTTACTCAGCAAAGTTCTGGCCCTTGCTGTGTAGTTTTGTTACTTCACCTTCCTGTGCCTCAGTTTCCTCATCTGCAAAATGAACGGGGATATTGCTGGTAAGACCTCGCCATAAGGTGGAGAGGATCAAATGAAGTATTCCGTGTACAGAACTTGGTGCACCACGTGATATGTGAGGAGCAGGTACTAACTGTTAGCTAGTATTATTTCTCTCATGTGTGCTGCAGAGAGGACACCCACTGGATGGAAACTTCATGACTCCTAAGAGCCATGTGAGTTCTCACTCAAGAAACTCATAAGAAGCAAACATAAGGGGTGAAATGCAACTATGGACCAAAGTAGACATTTTTATTCTAGTAATGGAAGAATTTGTAACATTGGTATAAAGGCAGTGGCCACCAGAGGTCCTGAGGAGAGGGAGAGGGAAGAATAGGTGCAACATGGGGCATTTTGGGGACACTGGAATTGTCCTACAGGACATTGCAATGATGGATACAGGCCGTTATACATTTTGTCAGAACCTTTAAAATTGTGCAGGGGACTGGATGTGGCTCAACCCCTTGGGCACCTGCCTACACATGGGAGCTCCCAGGTTTGGGTCCCAGTACCTCCTAAAAGAAAACAAGCAGACACTGCCCTCCACCACAACGAGCAGGTGCCAGAAGCCAGAAGTCAGCAGATGCTGCAGGTCTCAGGGAGCCGATGTGGCTCAGGCTGTTGGGCACTCCCCTCTCAAGTGGGAGGTCCCTGGTTCAGTTCCCAGTGCCTCCTGGAGAAGACAGCAGACAAATGAGAAGACCATGGGGGGAGCAGGGGTGATAAATAAAGTAAATAAAATAAATCTAAAAAAAATAATTTTTTAAAAATTGTACTGTGCAAAGTGTAAACCATAATGTAAACTATAGACCATGTGTTAGCAACAATGCTTCAATATGTGTTTATCCATTGTAATGAATGTACCACACTAATGAAAGATGTTGTTAATGAGGGAAAGTGTGGGAGGGGGAATGGGATATGGGAGAGGGAGATATGGGAGAAGGGGATATGGGAATCCCCCTATATTTTCAATGTGACATTTATATAATCTAAAACTTCTTTAAAAATAAAGAAAATAGAAAAGGAACTCATAAGAAAATCTTGCGAAGACATTGGTTATTCTAGAGAACCCTCTTGTGGCCTGAGAAAGGCATACCCAGGGAGAATGGCAACATTTACAAATCTTCTGAGATGCAGGTTTTTGACTCATCCTAATAGATTCCACATGCTCCCTGCTGCTTTGTTTTAGCGCTGTCTAGGACTCAAGAAAGATGTCCTTTGAAGAAAACCAAAGGAATTCAGACTTACGGTGATGTTATGTGAGAAGGGAAATGCCTGAACCTTCCATAGGCACCCTGACCAGACTGAGAAATTGTCTCTATCCAGGCAAGAAATGAGGTACAGACAAAATTAAGAATGCAAGTAGAAACTTGATTTTGGTTTTTACGGGCCCTTGAGCAGTATCTCAAGAAATTTAGAGGCCATTCAAAGGTACCTTCTCTTATTTACAGCCTCACTTCCTGTGTGAAATATTGTCTGCATTAATCCTGTCTGGAATTACAGGGCCTTTCTATGTTTGATGCCTCCAGAAACTTAGAACACAAACACCGACCTAAGAAAAATATATGGACAAACATAAATTAGACTTTTTCCCCCCATTGAGAGGCATCCATGCATCATAGCTGTTAAATTTAGATTATATCTCTACTGCCATCGTGTGATAAAAAGGATTTTAGTGAAGCTATCCTGAAAAGAGTGCCTAGAAGCTCAGAATGCAAAGAGGTTTCAAGGAAGGAATGCTGTAATCATCTTTTCCGTGCACATCAAGCAGTGTCACACTTTCTGATACTTGTGATCAAAGTAAAGGTTTCGGAAGCATGGTCCGTGTTCATGCAGCCACAGGGCAGAGAAGCAGAAGGGATACTGAAATTCGAGACCTGAAGACCATATCCAGATATTCTTCTCAGTCATGTGTAATAAATGAATGCTTCTATTTCACCTCACTTTAGATGTAAAAGCTCTAATTTTTTAATGATACCCCTCCATCCCCCAGACTGTCTGCACCCCAGTCTAGAATTCTCTGCCCCATAATGGGTTCAGGTTATGCAAGAATCCTTCTCCCCTCCTACATTCCCAAACATATGTTCCCCACTGGACTCCAGCATAGCCACTCATGTTCATTTTCCATTTGCTACTTTGACCTTTGCTTTATTGGTGATTACTCCCATCACTTTGAGTCATCTGGGAGTTTGAGAAGTGGGTCTCCTGCCTACTTTCACAAATGGTTGATTTTTTTATCTGCTTCTGAAGACAGATCTCTTTCTTTGTCTGCGTGAATGTGCTAACCTCATGTTCCCCTGACTCTGGCATATGGCAAAATACGGGAGGCCTGTATTTGGTGACCCCAAAGTGCTGACCATTAAGTGGCTCCCGGCAGCTCTATCTTCCCACCACACCTGTCCTCTATACTGTCCTATTCCTAAAGCTGCCTCTCCACTTGCCCCTGTCAAGTCTATTCTCTAAACCCAGCTTGTTTAAAGAAGAAAAACTAATGCACACTAGGCACTACTAATGACTAACCCTTCTTGGTTCTGCCATAAGATATTTGTGTCTAGCAGAGGAAAATGGACCAAAATAAGTAAACAAATGTCCAGTCATGTTGTGGTGGTATTGTTTTCACTGTCCCTGAAAGCTTCCACTGTCTCACTTTCTTATTAGACTTTCCATCCGCATCCCCTGAGTGAGTGGCCGATGGTACCTCCTGGAAGGAATTATCCAGAATCCAAAGAGAAGTTCACTATGCTTTTGAGATTCTAAATAAATGTTGAAAAATTGTAGCAATGACTTGAAAACCATGGCTTTTTATTTGCAAAACCACAGTGTTTATTATTATTATTATTATTATTATTATTATTATTATTACAAACTTAAGCTCTAAAGAATACAGAGCATGAAATGTTAGCCTCTTCAAATATAAAAGAGAATATATGAAGTGCCAGGGTCTCCTCCATTCCTGACTAGATATAGGTCGCATAGGAGAGGATGCTAGAGTAGAAAACTAGTTGCAAACTTTTTGTGGATCTCTTACTCCTGTGCTGAGCTGGGAAAGGGAAGGAGTTGGGGAGGGAGGGGCAGAATTTCAAATACTAAGAACCCCAATGCCCTACATCCAAGAAAGTAAGAACAGTTGCCCACAACAACATAGTGCAACACCAATCAAGTAGAGTTTAGAGCATGGTGTGTTTTGCCAGAAATGGGACTACAATTAGCCCCAAGATGTGAATAGCTCCTCAGAGGGGCTAGGAAGTAGACTGAGAGAGGACCTATGAACCGGAGAGACAAAAAGAATGTAAATATGTGGAACTACAGCCAGATGGCAGCATGAACACAGACATATCAGTAGATGTTGTTAAGAATAGAGTACAGTGACCAAGGGCCATTAAAGATGTTGTACATTCCACCCAAGGTCATCATAGCTAAGGTCTAGATGATCCTTCCTACACATGGGCACCTCAGAACACCTTTCTTTTCCATCTGCACCAACACCTAGGATCTAGAGAAGAAGAGGGAAGGGAAATTCTGAATTGACTGAGTTTATACCTGAAACGACCTAGAAAATCTGGAAGTGAAAGAATTTACCTAGAAACAACTAGATTAATTAGGCAGAATGATAGGCTAAGAAAGAAGATGAGTTTTAATATTTAAAAAAATGGGGGGGGGGGAGTTGCATTTATACTGCACATCTGAGTTTGTGGTCAGAACCATCTTGGTCATGGTGACATCTGGAGAAGGGTGAGTGGAGTTTGCAGACACTAGTGAAGCAGGCTAATAAAATAGGGACTCAATAGATGGATCTGGAACCTGGCAAGAAGTCCACGTGGGTATCAATACCCCCAAGATGGCTGCTGGAAGACCCTCCTGAAGGAGATTTCCTCCAGAAGCCAGGAGAAGCCTCGGATATTTTCCAGGGACATTATCATTGGACCCTTCTGGGGAATTGATGGGTGGGGTAATCAATCAAAACAGCAAACAGCTGAAACTCCTCCCATGCCATTAGCAAGGGGGCAGAATAATTAATGGTTTAAAAAACAAGCACAAAGGCCAAATCTCTCTCTCTCTCTTACTTTCTGTGCCCTGCTCTTGCCATGTGCCCCTAGCATGGATCAATACGCAAGTAAAACCTAGGCATTTATAATCTATAATGGGAATTTGTAGCCTGTAAATCAGCCCTCTTCATCACTCTTCAGCCCCTTCCTCACTCTGGGACCTATGATCTATTATTTTCTCCCATTGCTCTTCCCTCCCTACCTTAATAAATTACTGGCCTAATCAACCTGACATGTTCTTGTAATTCATTTCTGCAGCATAGTCAAGAACCTAGACAAAATCTGGTAACACTAGGGTAGACGTTATTGTAAAGAACTTTCCTGGTGTCCTTTAAAGCCTACCTAGTCAGTCTACAGTCTCTGCGTGCTTGGCTGATCCAGCTTCAACATCTATCCTAGGTCATCCAGTACCTACCATAAACTTTTCATTCATCCAAACAGGAAAGTATGGTAAAACCTCAACTAACTGGAACTCTAGGGGAATAAAAGTTTCTCATAAATTTACCCTTCTGGTTAACTGAATTTTATCTTGAATCTCAATACTTATTGTCAAAATTATCCTGAATATTACAGTCTACCTCCTTCAAGTCTCCAGGATGTGTAAGTTCATTGAGGGTGGTGGGCCACACTGTGGGAGATGTTTGTGTGGGATGTGGTGGGAGGTGTGGGAGGTGGGGAACATGGGAATCCCAGTGGGTTCCGTGTAATATTTTGGGTAATCTAAGCACCTCTTAAAATATATGTATATATATATATATAAATAACATTTTTGTAAGCAAATACACATATATGCATATATATTTATATATCATATTGCAAATGTTTGTATGTATTGTGAGAATTTTGATTTTTACCCATAAAAAAAAAAAAAAAAAAGAAGAAGAAGGAAGCTCTAAATTTTTGTTCCTAATGCCTTTACAGGGTCCTATGGGCATGTAGAATTTAGTCTCTCCATATGCCTTATTGAAGTCCAGAAATGTTAAATCTATAGCATTTATACAAGTGCCTTCAGCTGAAAGGGATTTAAAAATTCTTTATCTCAATCCCGTAATTTTACAAACAGGAATAATGGGGCCCAAATATAGGAAGCAACTTTCTAAAAACTACACAGGTA
The DNA here is from genome assembly GCA_026826555.1 of Tolypeutes matacus. NCBI lineage: Eukaryota > Metazoa > Chordata > Mammalia > Cingulata > Chlamyphoridae > Tolypeutes > Tolypeutes matacus. The sequence goes on along the minus strand of JAKSZT010054030.1, from coordinate 3,848,168 downwards.
ATGTCAGGGGTGTCCTTAGAACCTTCATCTCTTGGTAGACAGCCAGGGCTCTTTGTTCTGCCCCAAAGAGCCCATTCTCATTTCCCCCAAATTATCTTTATGTCCTTTCCAAACATAAAGGTTTCTGAATCAGACCATCAGCATTCAGGGGTGGTTGGGTGGTGGGTGGAGATATTTGGTTCATTTTTCTCTCCCGACAGATGTTGCAATAATTGTGAGAATGTGGAAATACATGTTTACTATAGGAAAAGCAGGGACCACCTTGCTACCAAGGTATCTTAGTTTGGTAGGGCTAGCCTAACAGTATATAAACTGGGTGGCTTAAAACAAGAGAAATTTACATTCTCATTCAATTTATAGGAAATGAAAATAATATCTAACTACTATTGAGTCTAACTCTGATTCAGGCACTGTCCTCACATTACATGATTTATTTAATCTTTAAAATCCTACCATAGGATTTTAAAGATAAGAAAACTTACACACTGAAAAATAAAGATACCCACCTAAAGCCACATCACTGGTAAATTTGGGGTCCAGATTTGCAATTATGACCATGATTCTAGCCACAAATTGGAACATTCAATGAGTTTATGTCTGATATCCTTAAACCCTATTGCAGACAAGAGAGAAAATTAAACAGAGCAACAAACACATACAAATGCACTCTCAAATATTAATAGCAGCTTCAGTGTCACTGAAGATTCCACTATGTCACTGAAACATTTCAGAACTCTTCCTCCTGTGGGAGGGTATCAAATGGAGGAGGCATACCTCACAACCCATTTAGAGTAGAAGTTCTCAATCTTAGCATTTTGACAAATGGTTGTGTTCAGATGTATTTTTGTCTAATTTGCTTCAAGAATAAAGAATCAAAATTTTCTAATGACATAATTGTTTGTCATGTAAATTAGAACTGAATAAAAGTTAGTCCTATAATAAAAAAAAAAGAGAGAGAGAGAGAAATGAAAAATGTATTATCTCTGTTTGAAGACTAGGTGTCTGAAATCAAGGGGTCTGAAGGGCCATACTCTATCTGAAATGTGTAGGAAAGAATCTATTCCAGGCCTCTCTCCTGGCTTCTGGTGGTGGCCCATAGTCCTTGGCGTTCCTAGGCTCATGTAACTCCATTCTCCGCCTCCAACTCCACGGGGCCTTCTCCCGTCCTGTGTCCCTTCTCCCCTTGGTATAGGACCCCAGTCGTGTTGGATTAAGGGTGCACCTTACTCCAATATGACTTCATGTCAACTTAACTAATTTCATCTGCAAGGACCCTATTTCCAAATAAAGCCATATTCTGGGATTTGTAACCCTAAAGGGATTAGGACTACAGCAAAATTTTGGGGAAACATAGTTCAATTCATAGCACAAAAATAAGCTAGATTTTGTTATTTTCAAACAAAAGGAAAATATCCTTTCAGCCTTCCTTCCTGGAATGCCATTGTCCTCTGAAGTGCACTGCCCGTAACCAACAGCAAGCGACAGGTCTGCTCACCGCTCAGTGACCATTTGCCCAGCTCTTGTCAAGCTGGGATGGCATCGCAGCTGCTGAGGGTGCAGAGGGCCAGGTCTTGAAGGCTCTTCACCTTGCCCCTGCTGGGAGGTGCATTATTAACATGAAGAAATGTTACTCAAAGGCAGAAGGAAGGGGACAATTGTGCTAAGTTCTCGTCATCCAGCTGACAAGCCAGAGCTGGGGCCAAAGAGAGAGGCAGGGGTGGCAGACAGACACTAAACTTAACCAGAGGACAGAACCACGAGCTTCAGCGGGGTGTCCCTGTTCCCTTGACATCAAGAGCCACGGCAAAGCCTCAGACTTGGCAGTCATTGAACGCTCGCTCTTGCATTTCCATCTGTGTCCCATCTGGAGTGTTAAAGTTGAGACTAATCTGCAAACCTCCACCAAGATTTCAGAAATGGACTCTAGGAAACTCTTTGCAAGAGTGCTGCCAGGTCAATGGGGACTTGGAGACTGAAGGTGTGGCTCTAGGACCTTGGGATTATGACTCTGGTACCAATAGGAAAGTTCTGGCTACACAACCACATGGAAGACTCTGCTAAAGGGGATGTCCTAGAAAGTCAAATAGCACATTGGAAATAGGAGAGAGTGGTTCTCAGGTTGGGGGACCCAGTATGGGCCATTAAGGTCATCACCTTAATGTTCTGGGTGGTATCACAGGCTCCCCTGGACAAGCTCCCTTTAAAACTTGTGTGAAGTTTCTCTAGAGAAGGGATAATAAAATTAAAAGTACAAGACTTGAGAGCTAATATTACTTAGATATCAGTTCATGGCATGTCAATAAAAGAGCTGAATCTCTTGGGGGAACTCTCCAGCTTGAGGAGCAGTGGGTCCTGGAGGTATGAACAGAATCCTTTGCTGAATGAAGATGTTCACAATGATAGAAAGAATGAGAAAGATTGCTGGTCATTCACAGTTCCTTTCCACCCAAGGCCACAAGCCCCATGAAAGACTCGCACCTTCCACAGATCATTGCCTCAAAAATTCCTGGCTCTTTCTTCTGCTTGATCTCCTTCATCAGCATGCTCTAGGTTTTGCTTCCTGCTCAGTCTTAAAACTTTTTACTGGACTTGATGTTACATCTGGAATTCTGCTTTGGTTCCCCTTTGCTCTACAGCCCATAGCTGCCACCCAGCTCTGCTTCAGTCACAAATTCAACCTGGAACCCCAAGTATTCAGACAAGATAAGAAGAATGGGGTCAGGAAAATGTACAGGAGCCACCAAGGAGCAGTAAACTACCACTGAGGAAGTCAATGAGCCGCTAGCAATTCAAGAAAGACATGAAGAGTCCTGAGAATCAAATTGAATGGATTATCAGAGTCAAGAACCATTGTCATCATCAGCCAAAGCCAAGTCTGTGCCAAGAGGGTGTCAGGTTAAGCAAAGAAGCATGGGGAAGCACAAAGTGCTCTTTATTTGGGGTGGTTCTGTCTATACAGTCAGGTGGCAGTTCTCTGAGCACATAGTCCCAACCCTAAGGATGGGGCTCTACACAATCAGTAAGTCTGCTCTGATATCTGAGTATCTGCTCATTTGAACTAATCCAGTTATTAAAATAAATTAATGCTATTCCAAGTAGTTAGAAGCTTGACTGATTTTATTTTCAAATGTCTATTTGATGACAGACATGAGTGTGAGCAGAGGTCATATTAAAACTATTTACCAAAAAAAAAAAAGAAAAAAAATTTTTTTAACATTTTTCCTTTTATCACTGCATTATCAAGTGTCCAGTCTGTACTGTGGCACCTGCCCCCTCTCACTCCCCATTGTCTCCCAAATTTTCATTTAATTTTCAAAGAAGTTTTAGGTCACAGCAAAGTCACACACAGAATACTAGAGATCCCATATACCCAACCTCCTTCCCCTTTCCTAACCCCATATTAAAACCTTTTTTATGTGGATGGTAGCACTGTTATAACTGTTACACAAATAGTGAAGCTTAGCTACTAAACATTGTCAATGGTTTACAGAATAGTTTACAATTTAGATGGTAGAGTTTAATAATTTTTGATGATATTTACCATGTCCTGTGGCCATCACTGTAAGGTAATGAAAAACATTTCCCATGACCACTAAATACCCCCTGTTTGATCTTTTCTGTTCCTTCCTCCCCATCCCCCTGGGGCACATGACACCCCCCTGACTTGACTCATTGGATGACAAGATTCATAGTTACATGCAACAAGAGGTCTTGAGATGCTGATTATCCTCCCCTATTAGGATCCACCTTTGCTCTAAGAGACACCCACCTGTCTGTTTCTGGGTGAATCAGTCCTCCCAAAGATGGGGGTCCATCTCCTTCCCACTCACCGTGTGGGTCTCCACTCCCCGACACAACACATTATGACAGAATAAACACTCACACACTCCCCAAAAGCCTACTCCAGATGCACCCCCTCCTGAATGTCCCCCCCAACCTATACCCTAAACCAGTGACACTACCTTGTCATACTGCCATAAGAGCATTCCCACTCCTGCACTTTCAACATCATACCCACAAATCCCATGTTCACCTAGTCCCTCTCCCATCTCTACCCCGAGTATCCTAGATATTCTAACCCACCCTTCCTAATCTATCCACCTGTCAACCCTGCACCACCAAACCCAGTAATATCATTACCCATCTGTCCTATCCTTCAATATGCAACTACACTCTATCCCTTTACCATAGATTTTGTCCATATGCATGATGGCTCACAACCTTCTCTTCTCTTTCTCTCCCTTGTTAACCTATCTTTCAGACAATGATTCTCAGAGACTGCTCACTTTCCTCAATTCAAATCAGTGAGGTCATACACTGTTCATCCTTCAATGCCTGGCTTGCTTCACTCAACATAAGGTCTTCAAGATTCATCCATGTTATTCCTTGTGTTAGCACTTTATTCCTTCTTACAGCTGAGTAATATTCCATTGCATGTATGTACCACATTTTCTTTATCCATTCATCTGTTGATGGGCACTGGGGCTGATTCCAACTTCTGGCATTGTGAACAATGTTGCTATGAACATTGGTGTGCATATATCTGTTAGTGTCATTGCTTTCAATTCTTCTGCATCCAGCAGTGGAATCGCTGGATCATATGGAAGATCTATTGTTAGTTTTCTGAGGAAACGCCAAACTGTCCTCCACAGTGGCTGGACCATTTCACAATCCCACCAGCAGTGGATGAGGGTTCCTATTCCTCCACACCCTCTTCAACACTTAGTGTCTGCTGTATTTTTAATAGCTGCCATTCTGATGGGTGTAAGATGGTATCTCATTGTAGTTTTGATTTGCATTTCCCTAATAGCAAGAGATGTCGAACATTTTTCCCCATTTTTTTAATATCCTAATCCTTTAATTTTATTTTATTTCCAGTGTTTTTTTTAAAGTTTCCATGTATTTTATCTCTTATATTTAAACTTATCTTTATTATTTCATTTTCCTATTAATTGTATTTGGCTATTATATGGGCTTCATCTTCAAGGAAGGTTTGGTTCACAGAAGGGTTACAGAGGGGGAGGAGAGGATCATTGGTGAGGGGTGTCTGGGAGGGGGGTTTCATGGGAGGAAGTTCACATGAATATACATGAAAGATATATAAAATTGTTCAAATGATCAAGGAGTGGGTCATGGTCACAGTGCGTAGACAATCACTCAATAAATGAGGGAATACTGAATTCCCAGCCTGGAGAGCTCTGCCACATTCTCCAAGGGAGCAGCAACAGTCCCCCGAGTGCAGGGGCAATGTCTAGCAATGGAGGATGGTCTACTGATGGGTTCTTGTTATTGATGACTAGCCTCATGAGTCTTTGCTCTTGTAATTGAAACTTAGTCTACTGTTATGGGGGGCCTAAGGGTGGACACCTGAAAACCTCCTTGTTGCTCAAATGTGGCCTCTCTCTAAGCCAAACTCAGCATATGAATGCATTACCTTCTCCCACAGCGTGGGACATGACTCCCGGGGATGAGCCTCCCTGGCAACGAGGGATTAATACCAAGTGCCAACTGGCAATATGACTGGAAAAAGACCTTGAATAAAAGGGGGAAAATGTAAAGACAAATGAGTTCATGTGGCTAAGAGACTTCAAAGAGAGTCGGGAGGTCATCCCAGAGGTAACGCTTACGCATACCTCAGTAGGATCTCATAGAACAACAAAGTAGATATCACCCCACACAGAGGGGCTCCTGAGGGCTCTGGAGACACCCAAGTCCTATATAAGGGGGGATAGCTCCAGAGATTGATGCCTTATCAGTGGGCTCTACTTTGGAATCTGTGCTCCTGAGAGTGACAGAGTTGGACTCAAATAAGTCCTCCCTGCACATGGTCCATCAGTCCCTTCTATTCAAACCTATATGTGATGCTGGAGTTTGTAGGTATACTTCCAGAGACTGGAGCCTCTGGCCTGCCCATGTGCCAGCTGTGTCTGGAATCTTGGTGGAGCTGCAATTCCTACTCTACAGCTCAATGGACTCATCCAAGTCACCTGGTGAGGAGTCGATGATGGACAACGGCCATCCCAGGGAATGGAGAGAGCCTGCAGCTGCAGGCAGGATAATCCCATCCACCGTATCCATGGTATATAAGCCCCCTCTCACTTGGAGGTGGAGTACATTACCATCCCAAACTCCTCAGGATTGGGGGAAGTGCTATGGACTAGAGTGGACTTAATGGTATTCCTTTGTAGACATAATGTGATTCAAGCAATGGAAGAAATTATAACAGTGAGGGTGAGCCAGTCGCCACTGGACACTTTGGGAGCAGGGATGGGAAAAGCAGGTGTAATACAGGTGCTTTTTCAGGACTTGGGAATTATCCTGAGTGACATTACAATAACAGATATAGGCCATTTTACATTAGCATATAACATGCAGAACTGTGTGGGAGAGAGTGTGGTCTATAATGTGAACTATGGTCCATGCTTGGTGGCAGAGCCCCAGGATGTGTATATCCATTGCAGGTGATGTGTCACACTGATGAAAGATGTTTATGTGGGATGTTGTGGAAGGTGTGGGAGGTGGGGAACATGGTAATCCCTGTAATTTTTGTGTAACATTTATGTAATCTAAGCATCTTTTAAAATATAAAAAAAAAATTTTTAAGGGAAAAAAATACTTAACAATATAAAGAGAAATAAATAAATAAATAAAAGGAGGTACCTGATATTGGGGAAAAAAAAAATTTATCAGGACATCAATCAATCAGAACACTCACAGTGGACCAGTCAAAATGTGCACTGCTTCTTCTGTGGAAGACAGTTTGGCAGTACCGCCAGAAGCTAATATAGAATTACCAAATGATTCTGCAATCCTTTTACTAGGAATATAGTCAGAAGAACTGAAAGCAAGGATGCAAACTAATACTTGCACACCAACATTCATAGCAGCATTATTCACAATTGCCAAAATATGGAACCAGTCCAAGTGTCCCTCAATCAATGAGTGGATAAACAAAATGTTGTATATACATACAATAGAATACTATTCAGCTGTGAGAAGAAATGATGTCGGGATGCCAATGACAACACGGTTGAACCTTGAGGAAATTATGTTGACTGAAATAAGCCAGACACAAAAGGACAAACATTTTATGGTCTCACTAATATGAACTAAATATAATAAGTAAACTCACAGAGGTAAACTCTAGAGTATAGGTTACTAGGAGATAGAATGTGGGTTGAGAATGGGAGGTGATGCTTAATGTATGTAGAATTTTTAATAAGTTTATTTTTAAAGTGTGGAAATGAATAGAGGTGATGGTAACACATTACAGTGAGTATGACTAACACTGCTGATTTATAAATGTGATTGTGGTTGAAAGGGGTAGCCTGTGGACATAAATATTAACTGAAAGTAAGCTAGAGAATAATCTAGGGTATGTATAACAGTGATTTCAGTAGTGGATGAAGATTGTAGTTAATAGTAAGAACAAAAGAATGATCTTTTACAAAGTGCTAAGAATGTGATGATAAATGGGAAAATTACAACTAATGTTATTTATGAATGATAGTTAACAGTAATATTGTAATATTTTTGCAGTAATGGCAAAGAAGACATATAAATTCTAAGGGACAGCAATAGGGAGTATAGGGGGGTATGGGATTTTTCCTTTTGGAGTAATGAAGATGTTCTAAAATTGACTGAGGTGATGACAGCACAACTCTGTGATGAAAATGAGCCACTGTGTGTACACTTTGAATGGATTGTACAAAGCATGGAACTGTACAACACAGGGACTCCAGTGGTAGAGGATGGACCGTGGTTAATAGAACAAATATGCACACGTTCTCTCGTGAATCATAACAAATATGTAACACTGGTACAGAGTGTTAATAATTGGATGTTGTATTAGTCGGCCAAAGGGGTGCTGATGCAAAATACCAATAATTTGTTGGTTTTTATGGGGTATTTATTTGGGGTAGAAGTTAACAGTTACCAGGCCATAAAGCATAAGTTTCTTCCTTCACCAAAGTCTGTTGCCACGTGTTGGAGCAAGACAGCTGCCGACGTTTGCCCGGGTTCAGGCTTCTTGGGTTCCTCTCTTCCCAGGGTTCTGTTTCTCTCCGGGCTCAGCTCCTCTGTTTCCTCCACAAGGTCAGCTGTAGACTGAGGCTTTCTAGGCTTTGCCTCTTTTCACAAGGCTAGCTGTGAACTACCAGGTGAATGGCTCGTCACTTTTACCGGGGCCTTCTCTCCTTTACCACGACCAAGCTCCTCTGTGTGTTTGCTTCCTGGGGCTCCAGCTCAAGACTCCTGCATCAGAATTCCAACTCAAAAACTCCAACTCTGTCCTTTGCCATGTCTTTTATATTTGAGACTCCACCCACTAAAGGGGCGAGGCTCAACATCCTACTGATCAATCAAAGCCCTAATCATAACTTAATCATGCCCAGATGAACAGACCAGTTTACAAGCATAATCCAATATCTATTTTTGGAATTTATAACTATATCACACTGCCACAAATGGGTTGGGGAAAAAATACACCAAACGTAAAATATGGGCTATTCTTAGTAGTAATAGTCTAATGATGCTCTTTCATAGTTTGTAATAAATGTTTCACAACAATGCAAGGTGTGGTGGTGGGGTGATGTATAGGAGCCCTGTATAATGATATGCATGCTTGTTTTGTAAGTTCACAACTTTTACTATGCACTTATTGTTTATGTCTGTTCATGTGTGAATAATGTACTTCCATACAATTTTATTTTTTAAAAATATGTGCTGCCTGGTATGAAGCAGCTGAATACTATCCTGGGTATGGGACTCTAAAAAGAATCCTTTACTGAATGATGATTGTTTAGAATATAAAAGTGGGAGGTGAGTGTTTGAGAAGGTAGAGATCTGGGTCCATAAGGAAAAAAAAGTTACTACTTCTAAATATGGTAACTAACCGTCATCACTCTCATATTCTGATGGGACTGACAAAATCCAAGAGGAAAGGAGAAATTTGCCCTTTAGTTTCGGATGACACGATAGCAGGACTTTGGGTTATGAAAGTTAGGGTCCAGAAATGTATTGGTTGAGACAGAGGGAAGATACTCTGAGTAATAAAGGCCTAGGGTTTGAGTCTTCCTTTAACCATCTGATGGGGCCTCGGAGCTCTGAATTGAGCAACAAAGAAGGATGCGGAAGCCATCTCTGAGAAGGCAGCTCCAACTCCCCAACACAGTAGCTGGCTGGAGCCTCAAGGGAGAGGTGATCAGGGAGCGAGTCCGTTTAGTGATAACCAGTCAATTTGGAGAACAGGCTTAAGATATTTATATTTTGTACTATAATTCTTCTTCGTGGCCACAAGGTTTCAGTCCAAGAATGTTACTTGGTGTCGGTGGTGCGAAGGAGGATTAAAGGAGGGGCAGTGTGTGGCACATGGTAAGGATGTGCCTTTCCCTACAAACTGACCCTGCTCCTGGGGACAGGGTGGGGCAGCAGCATCTTATTGGGGATAGGACAGGGCCTTAAAAGGCCAGACCATAAGTGACCAAGTGCTAAGACCTAGGGTGGAGCTGAGCCTGGTGGTGGAGAAGCAAGCTCAGCACAGATCAATTAGGGAGTAGGCATGAGAGAACCCCGCTTTTCCCCAAATATGCTCAAGGATGGAGAGGGGGTTGGGAGTAGGTGGGCCCTGCCACCACATGAGCTGGGGACCAGGCAATGAAGGGAAACATGATATATATATATGCATGAGAAGGAGAGAGACTAAGACTGGGCCTGGCTACACGGCATAAGGTTTCCAAACACCAAATGATAGGAACATCTGACAAACGGAGGATTTCAAGTACTTATCAAAACACTTTTTCTCACTGAGCGGTTTTACAGAATTCAATCACTCCTACAAGTGGAAGCAAAGTAAGCATTAAAAACAATTTCCAACATATATATAGGCTTTCCGTGAAGTCTAGAAATCCCAGACCCATAGAATGCCAACACGGTCAGCAGGCCATCAAAAGTGCTGGCAAAACCCTAGAAAGCAACACGAATCAGCTGCTCATATGTAAAGGAAAGGTATGCAACAGCCTTGGATTAGAGAAAAATAAGCATAAAATGAAACATCGCTGGGCATAGCACCAAAACTGCAGCCAACACTGTCTCTGCTTCTCTGACACCTGCAAAGCCTCTACCAGCAAGCAAAATACAAAACTGTATGTGCAAAAGGAGAGAGAGAGAGGAGAGAGAATATGAGTATGTATGTGTGTGTACATGAAAGCAAGAATAAAACGCAGACATGCATAAAAACACTCACAAATCAGCATGGGGTTCCTATCGTAATCTATGCAAGCTTTCCTCCTGTAGATGCTATAATAGGCAAGATGTCAGTTTCTGTAACATGAGCGATATTAATATATTTGTTCAGTTATTCATTCACTCAGTGGACATTTATTAAAGCTCCCAGTATGTACCTGGCACTCTTCTTGGCAGGTTCTCGTAGTCACAATTAGTTCTCAGGTTTATACAATGTGTCTGAGCCCTCTTTCTTCAGATGAGCTAACCAAAGAAAGCTCAGGGAGACTGAGAGAGAGCCTTTCCACTCCTGCAGCTCTGAGGTGGGTGAGGAATTAAAGGCAGGTCTCCAAGTTACAGGAAAACCTGCCTGCATGCAAAGACTTTAAGCTGTAGCCTGTAGGGACAATGGTCCCAGCCTTTTTCACTGGATTTCAAAGTCAAACCCCTTTCCAAACCACCAGAGCTACTAAAATACAAAAAATCATGTATTCTGTGTAAGAGGTTATTTAAGAACCGTTTGTAGAATGCCATCTATTTGCTATGCATAAATGCTAATGTCAAGTACTTACTCAAAGGGAGCCCATAGTGTTGACGGGAGAAAGAAATAGAAGCAAAACAAAACAAAACCCAGCACAGTGTGATGACAGGTTGAATAACAAAAGTAAGTGCCAGAGACAGCATTGACAGATGTTGACAAGATGACTTCAGCTCACAGATCAGAAGGGGAAATAAACTATGGCTGACATTCACGAGAAGGTGACAATTAATCTTGAAACCTCTGGGCTGGAGGAATTGAGAGTGCTGCTCTGGCAGGAAGCGGCATGGAGGTCATGGTGGAGAAGAAGGTTCAGGAAGCAGTAGACAACGAGGGCTCCTAAGGGACCAACAGAGGGGCTCAGTCTCTGCCACATCTAAGGCTGGAGTTAGGTGACGTCTCACCTTCACACAGGGGCTCCGGACCTCCTGGAGAAAATGCTTGAACACTGTCTCCTATTGAAGCCTGAACATGTGCAGTCATGCATGATGTGATCTAAAACGGTGGCAGATGGAATAAAGAGACCAATAAAGAAATTTCCATCTGGGAAGGAGGAAGCTGGCTGAATCAAATGGAGCCCGAGATTCTGAGTGGACTGGGAGTTGGGACGTGGTATGTCAGTCAAGACCCAGCTTCCCCAGTTCAGCCTGGAATGTGTTTGTGAATTTAAAAGCCTGGATCAAATATTTATGAGTATTGTAAGGGTAAAAATAAACCGAAAAAGAAAAATATATATATCAATTTGTCCAGGTGCTAAAAGGGAAAGCGAGTCCCCACCACCACCACCACCACCCCATGATTCTCTCTTTCTAGAGCGTTCTTCAGAAAAAGTGTCATTGTAAATCTCTTCTTTGCCCCTTTCAGATATATATAAGTCTTTTTAAAAGCTAAATAAGCCTTTTGCTGGCTTTACAATCTAGGAATGTCTTTCTCAAGAACTTAGGAGCTATCTCTCTTAAAAGTAAGCATTTAAGGCTCTTATCTGCCCATTTCTTAGGCATCCGCCTCCATGTAGTAAATATCTACTTGTCATAGAGACATGAGAATTTATATTTTTCCATTGGTAGAGGCAATTGGGTAACACAAAGACCACTGCAATTACCAGGTAAATTTAAAATGAACTGTGGGTAACAAATGGTACTAGCAAGTTCTCCTCCTTTCATTTATCTTGAGAACATGGATGTAATGGGTAGTATCTGCTTGGCCACAGGAAAGGGTGAGATTCTTTCTTTCTTTGCAATCTCTTTAGCAGATTAGCTGTGATGCATCACATTCTGGTTTAATGTTATTCAATAATAAAATTGATTCTTTTTTACCTTTGTGAAGAGGTTTTCCGGGTTGGGAGGAGATTTTGTTTTTAATTATATTTCCCCAACAGTATGCACAGACCACTCTGGGAATTTGTTCAAGGGAAGGAAACTGAAGAACTGGTGTTTAGGGATTAGATATTTGCTTTTCATAGTTGTATCTTATGGTATGGCTTGGATTTTTTTTTTTTTTTTAAGATTTATTCTATTTATTTTATTTATTTGTTTACTTTATTCCCTCCCCCAGATGGTTCTCTCATCTGTCTGCTCATTGTTTGCTCGCCTTCTCCAGAAGGCACTGGGAACCAAACCTAGGACCTCCCACATGAGAGGGGAGTGCCCAAGGGCCTGAGCCACATCCATTCCCTGCGAGCTGCCATGTTTACTGGCTTGTGGCATCTGCTGGTTGTGGCAGAGGTGGAGTATAGCTCACTGTGGCAGGAGGTGGTGACTGCTCATCTTCTTGTAGGAGGCACAGGGACTCGAACCCAGGACCTCCCATGTGGTAGGCAGGTGCCCAATTGGTTGAGCCACATCCACTTTCGGGTTTGGATTTTGTTAATGTCATACATGAAGGAGCTATTCAAAGACTTTTTAAAAAAATAGTTATTCTTAAAAGAAAACATTGTATCACTAGCTCTGAAATATTCCGGATCAATACAACACCACTGTTGAATACCCTCTGAATAAAATAGAGAACATTCTTCTTGGTGCACAAGGGCCTCCTTAGGTGTTGAGTGATTGCCAGCACTGAACTATGGTAAAATCCCATCAGCGATGGAGCAGATATTTCAGCTCCAGGGGCAATGACAGAGTCAAGAACAAGGTCCAACTCAGAACAGCCCTTCTGAGGCCCATCAGCATTTGAGAGGCAGTCTCATCGCAGTTTGCTCCAGCAGGATTAGAGGAGTTTTCCACTGTAAAACTTTTGCATTCAGGCTGCCTTGCTGATTCTAATTAAGTGTAACCAGAAAGGAACATCTTCCAAGAGATAGTTAACATGCACTGGTGATGAGAGAAGGAGTGATAAAAGCTACCTGGTAGCAGAAGGTGAGTCAGAAGAACAGGCCTGTGAATTCCTAGGCAACATCAAGGAGAAAACACTCAGCTCAGAAGAGTATCTCATGGGATTTGTCAGGGCCTTGGGACTACAGGTCCTGCCACAGTAATAATGATGGAGAATAATTTTCATATACATGGAAGCCCTCCTGGGGGCTCTCAGAAATAATTAGGGGAGAGTATGATTTGAGGAGAGGGGGGCGTAAGAGTCTCACAATAAAGCCAATGGGGACTGGAAGATAGGGCCCCTTATGAATATTAACAAAATGGCATTAGCTGCAAGCAAAGGACAATGGACTTGTTCCTATAGCATGTTGCATCTCTGGTTTTTACTCCACAACAAAGATGATGGATAATTCACGAGTGGGACCTTGAATCCACTCCAATGTATTGTTTAAAGCTCTATGAATCATTCCCAAAATTTGGCACTTTATTACTGGTAATAAATTACCTGTGTGATTTCAACAACTAATCGGAAACCCCAGGGTACCATAACATCATCATTAGGACTGGCTTTTACTGGTTAGGAGTATGTTCAGCTACATGTGATTAAAACAACCAACTCCAGTAGCTAAACAAACAATAGATTTATATTTCCTTTATGATAAAAAGTCTAGAGGTAAACAGTCCAGTGTTGGTGTCGTAGCTCACAGCAACCATGGAGACCCAGGCTCCTTCCATCCTCTGGTTTTGCCATCTATGGCAGATTGAGTGCAAAGATGCCCTCAACAATTGCTTCCACTCCAGGACACATGCCCTTTCATCTGAGCTGGCCGTGTGAATTGTTTTGGCCAACAGAATATGGCAGAAGTTCCTCTGTGTGATTTCTGAGCCTTATCCTTAGGAAGCCTTGCACCATCAGCTCTCATTGTCTTGCCCTGAAACCACCAAGTAAGGAAGGCCTAGCCTCCCTGAGAATGAGAGACCAGACGAAGAAAGAGGTGCTGCCAACCTAGCCTTTCCAGCCATCTCCACTAAGCTCCGAACATGGGATTGAAGATATCCAGGATCAAACAACCCCCAACCAACCTTCTAATTGTCTATAGCCCCATAAGTGGCCTCAGAGCAAGACCTGCAGAAGAACCACAAGCTTAAGCCAGTCCGGATGGCAGAATTGTGATCAAATAATTGGCTATTGTCTTAAGCCACTAAGTTTTGGGTGATTTGTTACACAGCAATAGATAACTGAAACACCATCTTTAGTGATTTGCTTCTGTTCTCACAGTTAACAAGGGCTGCTGCATCAAAATTATGCCCTAGACAGGATAAAGGTGGACTAGAAAAGGATAAAGGGCAAAAGGCTGATGCCAGTGAGGTCTATCCCCTTTAAAGGATTTCCCAACAACTCTACCCAGTAACTTCTGCACACAACGCATCAACCAGTATCTGACCAGACCAGGCAATAGACAATATAACAAATGCTGTGACAATGGAAAAGGAGAGGAAGATATCTAAGGGGTAGCTTCAAACTGACTTGACATGAGGAAGTGGGAATTCTCTCTGAATGGGGTGATCAGATGAATGGCAAAGTTAAAACAATCAAGGTGTCTTGAAGAAAGACAATGAGTGCAGGGTTTTCTATATTTAACTTGAGGTATCCATAAAACATCCAAAAAAACAGTCAACTGAACCACTCTGGAAATAGAAGAGGGATAACTAGGCTATAAATCAGGTAGGTCATACCTCTGCTCAAAACCCTGCAAGTTTCTCTGGTTCACTCATAACAAAGGCCAAAGTCCTTACCACAGCCAATAGACCCAAAATGATCTGCCCGTTCTTTATTTCATTTGACCTCATCTCCTACTTCTTTTCCCTGGGATCACTCTACTCTGGTCACACCGACCTCCTTGCAGTTCCTGGAACAGGACAAGTATGCACCTCAGGGCATTTGCACTGGCCTGAATGCAGATAGCTGCATGGCTCATTCTCTTTTTGCCCCTTCAAAGTTTTGCTCAAATATCATCTTCTAAATAAGGATGACTCTAACTGTCCTATCTAAAACCCCCAGTCCATGGTGTCCTCAGCATTCTCAATTCTGATTATTCTGCTTTACTTTTCCTTTTTGCGATGCATCACACTGTATTATACAATTTTCTTTGTCCATTTTGTCAATTGTGCCTCCATTCCCACCCTGCTACCAGAATGCAAGCTCTACAAAGGCAAAGATGTTATGATTTGTTCAATGCTGTATCCCAAGAACCTAGAACAGCGCTTGGTCCATACTGGGCACTCAGAAATATTTGTTAAATGAATGAAGAAGTGAATGAAAGAAATATGAATTGGAGCATCATCAGCATATAGATTATACTTGAAACCTTAAGAGCACCCAGAGCGTGAACCCAGAGAAAAGCTGAGGACATAACCTCTGGGAACACCAGGGCTTAGCGTGGAGGAAGGATGAAGAAAGGAGACAGACAGAAGGAAGAGAAGCGATATTGAAAGTGATACATCAGATTACAGGAGGCAAGATGGCTTAGTCTAGGAGAGCCCTCACTTACTAGCTCTCTGAGGACGGCTGATTGTGGACAGGGTCCTGCCTGGGGGTCTGTGCTGTGGACACACAGAGTAAGAAGCTTGGGTCATCTAGCAGCAGGCAGATCGACGGCGGGGAGTGATTGGTAAAGATTCGTGAGTTTTAAGCCTGCCTGTATGGTTAACACAGACGGCTGAGCTCCACCAGCAGGGAAAAAGGCTGGTTTGAGCCGAGAATCCTGCACCTACGACTCCCGTTCCTGGTGTGAGGGAGCATTTTCTGAGAGAGGGAGGGCTCTGACAGAAGGTGGAGAGGGGTTTAACTTCTGTGGATTTGGCAGCCTGGACCCCCTCATAGCTTTGGGGAGCAGATAAGCCATCTTGAAACAGCACCAGGCTGAGGGGAGAGGTGAATCTGCTGAGGAAACCTGATTTACCTAGCAGCCCACTGACACTAAGGCTTGGCCCCAGAGGGGCCGGAGTCGGCCAATTTTATCACTCTGCACTGACAAGCATCAGAGCTTCAGCTCCCCTGGGGAGGCCAGGAAGTGGGAAGGGCTTGATTAGTTTCCACAGCCTATTTAGGGTCCCCTCAGTGAAGGGGGTGATCTAGCAGAGGACTTCTTTGGGGTCAATTATATCACCAAAAAAAAAAAAAAAAAAAGAATAAGACAGTCACTTTAAAAAATGAATTCTTCTTTTTAATTTAGTTTAATACTGAAAATCTGCCTCAAAACCTGCAGATAGAACCCTACAGGGAAATTGATAAATGCAAGCAGGCTGAGAGGATCCACAAGGACTCTAGAAGGAAGACTTCCTCCTTAGATTTGTTTGACTGCTTGCTGGTGTGGTTGTTTGGTTTTTCTCTGTTTATTTGTTGTCTCTTGCTTTTCTTTCCTCTTTCCTCCCCCCTTTCTGTTTTCCTTCTTTTTTTTTAATTAGGGGCTGCTAGCTTACCTCTTCTTTGCTGTGCTTCTTCATCAGTGATTTCTCATTCTCTGTCTATATTGATATTGTATCCCAAGCTATCTCTTATCCTTCCGTCATCTCTCTGCCTTCTGCTTACTGTTGTGGTTCTTAGACACCACGCTTTTTCATTAGCCCACAAATTAAGGGTGTCAATTTCTATTCTATCTAATTTGTTTTCTTCTTTTTTTAATAATATTAGCTTTTTCCTTGTAGCCCTTTCTTTACTCTTTCTCTCCGTCCTCATCATTCTAGCCTTCTAAATCATTATATATCTATATTCCTCTATTTGGTTTCCCAGTCCATTGTAGGTACTCCACTTTTTTTCCTATTACTCTACACTGCCTACACAAGTTAAATATTCATTTCACTAAGTCTTATTTGGCCCCTCTTCTAACTTCTGTCAATATTACTATTATCCTTATTCCTTTCTCACATCTTTCAATTCCTCTGGCACTAATCTTTTGCCTTCAAGGTAACATAGAAAGAAGCAAGGAAACAAAATAAGAAGAAAAAGTTGTCAAAGAGAAAACTGAACACACACACAGAACCACCAGCTAAATAAAACTCTAGAGGAGAGAGAGAAGGTAATCAACTAAATAAGCCCAGCAAGATAAAATGATGATTAGAGGGCAAGAAAAAATTACAAACGACTCTGACAAACAGGAAGGCATGGACCATTCCAATGAACAAACTAAAAACCAGGAATATATGCAGAACATCAAACAACTAATCAAAGATTCCCAAACAAATATCATGAACCAATTTAATGAAGTGAAGGAAGAGATTAAGGATATAAAGAAGACACTGGGAGAACATACTGAAGAAATTGTAAACATACACAAAAAGATAACAGATATGATGGTGATCAATGGCACAATCCAAGAAATCAGAAAGATGCTGGATTCACATAACAGCAGATTTGAACAGGCAGAAGAAAGAATTAGTGATGTGGAAGACAATACATCTGAAATCAAACAGATAGTAGAACTGATAGATAAAAAACAGAAAAAAATCCAGCAGGGACACAGGGATTTAACTGACAACACAAAACACACAAACATACACATTATGAGCATCCCAGAAGGAGAAGAGAAGGGAAAGGGAACAGAAGGAGTGTTGAAGTAAATAATGGCTGAAAACTTCCCAACGCTATTGAGAGAGGTGGATATACAGATCCAGGAAGCAAAGTGCATCCCAAACAGCATAAATCCCAACAGGCCAACACCAAGACATATACTTGTCAAAATGCCCAATGTTCAAGACAAAGAGAAAATACTCAAGGCAGCAAGAGAAAGGAGAACCATCACATGCAAGGGAAGCACAATAAGATTAAGTGCTGATTTCTCATCTGAAACCATGGAGGAAAGAAGACAGTGGTATGACATAGTCAAAGTACTAAAAGAAAAAAACTTCCAGCCACGAATTCTCTATCTAGCAAAACTGGCATTCAAAAATGATGGAGAGTTCAAAATATTCACAAATCAACAGAAATTAAGAGAGGATGTCAATAAGAAACTGGCACTTCAAGAAATACTAAATGAAGTTCTACAAGTTGAAAGGAAAAATCAAGGGAGAGAGAGTTGGAGGAGAGTTTAAAAACAACTAAAAAGACAAAATCAGAAACAAAACAACATATGACATACATTAATCCAAAGAAAATATGGCTGAAGTAAAAAATTCATAGCGAGTAATAACACTAAATGTTAATGGATTAAATTCACCACTCAAGAGACACAGATTGGCAGAATGGATAAAGAAATATGATCCATCTATACGCTGTCTACAAGAAACCCACCTTCAACCCAGGGATTCAAGGAGGCTGAGAAGTGAATGGCTGGAAAACAATTTCACAAGCTAAAAATAACCAAAAAAAGGGCAGGAGTAGCTATTCTAATATCAGACAAAATAGACTTTAAATGCAAATCTATTGTAAGAGACAAAGGTGGACACTATATATTAGTAAAAGGGGTAATCTCTCAAGAAGAAAGAACAATCATAAACATTTACACACCTAATCGGGGTGCCTCAAATACATGAGGCAAACTCTGGAAAAGCTAAGAAATAAATGTCTCTACAATTATAGCAGGGGACTTTAATAAACCATTATCATCATTAGACAGAACATCTAGACAGAGAATCAATAAAGAAACAAAGTCTCTCAACAATACATTAGAGGGCCTAGACTTAATAGATATATACAGAACGCTACACCCAAATACAGCAGGATTTACATTTTTCTCGAGCGTGCATGGATCATACTCCAAGATAGACCACATGCTAGGCCACAGAACAATTCTCAATGAATTCAGAAAGATTGAGATTATACAAAGTAATTTCTCTGATCACAATGGAATGAAATTGGAAATCACTAAGGGCCAGAGAAACAGGTTAGGCATAAGGATATGGAAGTTAAACAACACACTCTTAGACAAACAGTGGGTCAAGGAGGAAATCTCGAAAGAAATCAGTAACTACCTTGAACCTAATGAAAACGACAACACAACATATCAAAACCTATGAGATGCAGCCAAAGCTGTTCTGAGAGGGAAGTTCATAGCAATAAATACATATATTAAAAAAGAAGAAAGAGCTAAAATTGAAGACCCAACTGCACACTTGGAGGAATTGGATAAACAACAACAAACTTAACCTAAAGGAAGTAGAAAGAAGGAAATAACAAAGATTAGAGCAGAACGAAATGAAATAGAGAATAAGCAAGCACTAGAAAAAAATAAACAAAACCAAAAGCTGGTTCTTCGAGAATATCAATAAAATTGACAAACCCTTAGACAGACTAACAAAGAAAAAGAGAGAACACATGCAAATACATAAAATAAGGAATGAGCAAGGGGATATCACTACTGACCCCACAGAAATAAGGAGTATCATAAGAGGATACTTTGAAAACTTGTATGCCAACAAGAATGATAATTTAGAGGAAATGGACAAGTTTCTAGAAACGCACAAACAGCCTACATTGATGAAAGAAGAAATTGATGAACTCAACAGTCCAATTACAGGTAAAGAGATAGACTCAGTCATCAAAAACCTCCCAACTAAGAAGAGCCCAGGACCAGATGGCTTCACAGCTGAATTCTACCAAACATTCCGGAAAGAGCTAACACCAATTCTGCTTAAGCTCTTCCAAAAAATAGAAGCAGACGGAATATTGCCTAACTCATTCTACGATGCCAACATTACCCTAATACCAAAACCAAACAAAGATACCACAAAAAAGGAAAATTACAGACCAATTTCTCTAATGAACCTAGATGCTAAAATCCTCAACAAAATACTTGCTAATCGCATTCAACAACATATCAAAAGGATTATACACCATAAAAAGGGGGTTTCTTCCTGGGTATGCAAGGATGGTTCAATATAAGAAAATCATTCAATGTAATACACCGCATAAACAAACTGAAAGAAAAAAATCACTTGATCATCTCTATAGATGAAGAAAAAGCATTCAACAAAATACAGCACTCTTTCCTGATAAAAACACTACAAAAGATAGGAATAGATGGAAACTTTCTGAAAATGATAAAGGGTATATATGAAAAACCCACAGCTAACATCATCTTCATGATGAAATCCTAAAAGCCTTCCCTTGAGATCGGGAACAAGACAAGGATGCCCACTATCACCACTCCTATTTAACATTGTTTTAGAAGTACTTGCTCGAGCACTGAGACAAGAAAAGGATATAAAAGGCATCCAGATTGGAAAAGAAGAAGTAAAAATTTCATTACTTACAGACAACATGATCCTATACATAGAAAGCCCAGAAAAATCTACAACAAAGCTTCTAGAACTTATAAAGGAGTTCAGTAATGTTGCAGGCTATAAGATCAATGCTCAAAAATCAGTAGCATTTCTGTACACCAATAACGAGCAATCAGAGGAGGAACTCAAGGAAAAAATGCCATTTACAAGAGTAACTAAAAGAATCAAATACATAGGAGTAAATTTAACTAAAGATGTAAAGGACTAATATACAGAAAACTACACAACACTGTTAAAGGAAATCAAAGAAGACTTAAATAAATGGGAAAAATTCCCTGTTCATGGATAGGAAGACTAAACATCATCAAGATGTCTATCCTACCCAAACTAATCTACAGATTTAATGCAATCCCAATAAAAATCAACACTATATTTTTTAAGAAACTGGAAAAACTAACCACAAAATATATTTGGAAAGGTAAGAGGCCCCAAATTGCCAAAGACATATTGAAAAAGAAAAATGAAGTTGGAGGTATCACATTACTGGACTTGAAAACATACTACAAAGCTACAGTGTTCAAAACTGCATGATATTGGCACAAGGATAGACCTACTGACCAATGGAAACGAATTGAGAGTTCTAATATAGATCCTCGCATATAAAATCATCTGATATTCAACAAGGCCACCACACCCACTCAGTTGAGAGAGAATGGCCTCTTTAACAAGTGGTGTTTGGAGAACTGGATATCCATATCCAAAAGAATGAGAGAAGAATACTGTCTCACACCTTATACAAAAATCAACTCAAGATGGATCAAAGATCTAAATATAAGAGCCAAAACCATAAAGACCTTGGAAGATAATGTAGGAAAGCATCTACAGGACCTTGTAATAGGAAATGGTTTCATGAACTTCACAGCCAAAGCACAAGCAGCAAGTGAAAAAATAGATAAATGGTATGCCCTCAAAATTAAAAACTTGTGCACCTCAAAGGATGTTATTAAGAAAATAAAAAGGCAGCCTACCAATGGGAGAAAATATTTGGCAACCAGATATCTGATAAGAGACTAATATCCTGCATGTATAAAGAAATCCTACACTTTGAAAATTAAAAGACAAACAACCCATTTAAAAAATGGGCAAGTGACCTGAAAAGACACTTCTCCAAGGAAGAAATACAAATGACTAAAAAGCACATGAAAAAATGCTCGACATCACTTGCTATCAGAGAAATGCAAATCAAGACTACAATGAGATACCATCTTACACCCATCAGAATGGCAGCTATTAAAAAAACAGCAGATTCTAAGTGTTGGAGAGGATGTGGAAGAATAGGAACCCTCATCCACTGCTGGTGGGATTGTGGAATGGTCCAGCCACTGTGGAGGACAGTTTGGCGGTTCCTCAGAATACTAACAATAGATCTTCCATATGATGCAGCAATTCCACTGCTGGGTATATACCCAGAAGAATTGAAAGCAAAGACACGAACAGATATGTGCACACCAATGTTCATAGCAGCATTGTTCACCATTGCCAAAAGCTGGAATCAGCCCCGGTGCCCATCAACAGACGAATGGATAAGCAAAATGTGGTACATACATACAATGGAATATTTCTCAGCTGTAAGAGGAATAAAGTGCTAACACATGGAATAACGTGGATGAATCTTGAAGACCTTATGTTGAGTGAAGTAAGCCAGGCATTGAAGGATGAACAGTATATGACCTCACTGATTTGAACAGAGGAAATTGAGCAGTCTCTGAGAACCATTGTCTGAAAGATAGGTTAACAAGGGAGAGAAAGAGAAGAGTAGGCTGTGAGCCATCACCCATATGGACATAATCTATGGTAAAGGGATAGAGTATAGTTGCATATTGAAGGATAGGACAGATGGGTAGTGATATTACTGGGTTTGGTGGTGCAGGGTGACAGGTGGGTAGATTAGGAAGGGCAGGTTGGAATACCCAGGGCATATAACTATGAATCTTGTCACTCCATAAGTCAAGACAGGGGAGTGTCATATGCCCCAGGGGGATGGGGAGGAAGGAACAGTAAAGATCAAATGGGGTATTTAGTGGTCAAGGGAAAGATTTTTCATTACCTTACAGTAATGGACACAGGTCCATTTGATGATGGTAAATATCATCAATAATTATTAAACTGTACCATCTAAATTGTAAACTATACTGTAAACCATTGACAATGTTTAGTTGCTATATTTTACTATCTGTATAATAGTTATAACAATGCTAACATCCATAAAAATTTTTAAAAAGGGTTTAATATGGGGTGGGAAAGGGGGAGGGAGGTTGGGTATGTGGGAGTTTCTAGTATTCCATGTGTGACTTTGCTGTGACCTAAAACTTCTTTGAAAATTAAATGAAAATTTGGGAAACACTGGGGAATGAGAGAGGGGAGGTGTCACAGTACACTGGACATCCGATAATCCAGTGATAAAAGGAAAGAAGAATAATTTTTTTAAAAAGGAATTTTTCTTGTGTTTTTTTCCCATTTTTTTGAATGTCCCAATCCGCTAATTATATTTTAATTTTAGTTTTGTTTTTTTTTTTTTTTCTGAGTTTCCTTGTATTTATCTCTTGCATTTAAGCTTATCATTATTATTTCTTTTTCCTATTAATTGTATTTGGTTATTATATGGGCTTCATGTTCAAGGAAGGTTTTGATCACAGAAGGATTACAATGGGGGCTACAGAGGATCATTGGTGGGGGGAGTCTGGGATGGGGGATTCATGGGAGTAAGGTCATCTGAGTATACATGAAAGATATATAAAATTGTTAAAATGATCAAGGGATGGGTCATGGTCACAATGGGTAGACAATCACTCAATAAATGAGGGAATCTGAATTCCCAGCCTGGAGAGCTCTGCCACATTCTCCAAGGGAGCAGCAACAATTCCCCAAGTGCAGGGGCAGTGTCTGGCAAAGGAGGATGGCCCACTGATGGGTTCTTGTTATTGATGACTAGCCTCATGAGTCTTTGCTCTTGTAATTGAAACTTAACCTACTGTTATGGGGTGCCTAAGGGTTGCCACCTGAGAGCCTCCTTGTTGCTCATATGTGGCCTCTCTCTAAGCCAAACTCAACATATGAATGCATTCTCTTCCCCCCAATGTGGGACATGACTCCCGGGGATGAGTCTCCCTGGCAACGAGGGATTAATACCAAGTGCCAACTGGCAATATGACTGGAAAAAGACCTTGAATAAAAGGGGGAAAAGGTAAAGACAAATGAGTTCATGTGGCTAAGAGACTTCAAAGAGAGTCGGGAGGTCATCCCAGAGGTAACGCTTACGCACACCTCAGTAGGATCTCATAGAACAACAAAGTAGATATCACCCCACACAGAGGGGCTCCTGAGGGCTCTGGACACACCCAGGTCCTATATAAGGGGGGATAGCCCCAGAGATTGATACCTTATCAGTGGGCTCTACTTTGGAATCTGTGCTCCTGAGAGTGACAGAGTTGGACTCAAATAAGTCCTCCCTGCACATGATCCATCAGTCCCTTCTATTCAAACCTATATGTGATGCTGGCGTTTTTAGGTATACTTCTAGAGACTGGAGCCTGTGGCCTACCTATGTGCCAGCTGTGCCTGGAATCTTGGTGGAGCTGCAACTCCTACAGCTCAATGGACTCATCCAAGTCACCTGGCGAGGAGATGATGATGGCCAATGGCCATCCCAGGGAATGGAGAGGGCCTGCAGCTGCAGGCAGGATAATCCCATCCACCATATCCATGGGATATAAGCCCTCTCTCACTTGGAGGTGGAGTGGTCGTCACCATCCCATTCCCCTCAGGATTGGGGGAAGAGCTATGGACTAGAGTGACTTAATGGTATTCTGTTGTAGACATATTGTGTTTCAAGTAATGCAAGAAATTATAACAGTGAGGTGGAGCTGGTGGCCACTGGATGCTTTCGGGGCAGGGAGGGGAAGGGAAGTTGAAATATTGGGGCTTTTTTGTGACTTGGGGGTTGTCCTGAGTGGTGTTGCAGCGATGGATGTAGGCCATTTTCCATCAGCATATACCATGCAGAACTGTGTGGGAGAGAGTGTGGTCTACAATGTGAACTGTGGTCTATGCTTGGTGGCAAGGCTCCAGGATGTGTGTATCCATTGCAGTTGATGTGCCACAATGATGAAGGATGTTTGTGTGGGATGTTGTGGGAGGTGTGGGAGGTGGGGAACATGGGAATCCCTGTAATTTCTGTGTAATATTTAGGTAATCTAAGCACCTTTTAAAATATATATATATAAAAAAAATAACATTTATGTAAGCAAATGCACATATATGCATATATATTTATATCTCATTTTACAAACATTGGTATGTATTGTGAAAAATTTGATTTTTACCCACATAAAAAAAATAAAAAATAAAAAGAAAGTGATACATCAAAAGCCAATGGAAGAGCAGAGCAGGTGTAGCTCAGTGGTTGCATGCCAGCTTTGTTTGTACAAGGTCCCGAGTTCACTCTCCGGTACCTAAAAAAAAAAAAAAAAGCCAACGGAAGAGAGATTAAGGATACGTGAATAGTGGAAAATATCACAAAGAGGTCAGTGAGATGAGGAATGAAAAATGCTTATCCATTCATTAAAAAAAAAAAAAAAAAAATGGTTGCACACGTTGTACATACCAGGAAGCTCTGTGGGTTTGTGATGGTGTGGGACAAGCCACAGAAGGAAAAGACTGTAGCCCACCATAATAAGGCTCCACCCAGGCCCCCGGGACCACTTCTTGCCACTGAGTGTACCACACCCCTTCAATATGCCTCTGCTTCTGATACCCAACACCTGCAGTTACTCTTGTGCCCTGGGGCTACTGAGCTGCTTTGCCCACTCACACCAAGAAGACAGCTGGAATCCTTGGAAATGACTTCTTCCAGGGCAGCCCTTGACCAGTGCCTGATAGGTGTGATACCAAAGCAATTCTGAGGCAAAATTTCTATCCCAGAGGTCCCCTGCAAGATCAGACTGGAGCTGTCCTCTCCAGGACATCGCCGGAGGACACAGCCTTGCTTGGTCTCCTGCCATTCACTGTCCTTTCCCTGCCCCCGCCCCCTCCCCCCCCCCTTACTAGGCTCCTCTTGGAGCGTCTCCTTAATAAAATCATTTGCACATGAATCTTAATTTAGAGCCTCCATCTAAGCCTTCAAGGGGCTCACACTCTAGAAACAGAGAGGTGTCCGGCAAACTTAGCGGAGAAAAATGAGAGGCTAGGGAGGTGCATGGGAAGACACAGGACCAGACCCCTGTGGAGAGAGAGGGCTTCCAGGAGACAGGCCATTCTGTGCTGACACTAGGGGGATGAGTAGGAATCAGCCTGGCAACAGGAAGATCCTCAGAGGAGAAACAGCGGAGCTAGTTAAGGAAATTGAAAGTAAACCAATGTGTCCGAGGGCAAACCAAGAAGGGACCATGAGGCAATGAGGCGGCAGGGTGGGCTGTGGCTCAGCAAACCAGGCAAGGGAAACTGGGATGTCCTGAGGGCCCCAAAGTGCCATGGAGGATCCTTTGGCTGCAGTGAGGGAAATGGACTAGAAGGGGGCAAAATTAGGATGCTGTTGAAATGATCCAGCCAAAATAGTCTAAATAAAATAGCAGAAATTGGGCTGGAAAGAAGAAACAGATTCCGATTGAGAAGCCACATGTGATATTACAAGGGCAAGGCCAGAGAATCCATGGAGACAGAAGGCAGCCTAGGTGGATGGAAAAGTGATGGGAGGTAAAAAGATGGAGCCAGTGAGAATGGATGACATCTTTGAGAAGCTTAGCCATAGAGGAAGGCAAAGAGAATTCAGGGTTAAATAAGGGCTTGGTAGGTGAGAAGGGTGATGAGATGAAGAATAAAAAATGCTCATCCATTCATTTTTTTAAAAATGAAGAGAATTGAAGTTGGAGCACCTTTGCAGTCACAAGGATGGTGAGACGTCCCTTCAAAGTGTTGGCCCACTCCTCTCTCGACCTTTCTTGCTGCTATTTTTCATTTTTTTACCTACATGAAGGCCTAGTGTGACAGATACAGCCCTTATCCTGAGAACGAGAAATGTTGGCAGCAAGAGGATGCTGGTGAAGCAGTAGTAAAATAGGGAATCGATAGATGGATCTGGAACCTGGCAAGAAGTCCACGTGGATATGATGGCTGCTGGAAGACCCTCACGAATGAGATTTCCTCCAGAAGCCAGGAGAAGCCCCGGGTATTCTCCAGGGACCTTATCGTTGGGCTCTCCCGAAGGATTGATAGGTGGGGTAATCAATCAAAACAGCAAACAGCTGGGACTCCTCCCATGTCATTGGCAAAGGGGCAGAATAATTAATGGTTTAAAAAGCAGGTGCAAAGGCCAAGTCTGTCTCTCACTCTCTTGCCTTTGGACACCTGTTCTGGCCTTCTTCGCACCTGTCTGGATCAATACACAAGTAAAACTGGGCATTTATAATCTATAATGGGAAATTGTAGTCCATAAATCAGCCCTCTTTATCACTTTTCAGTCCCCTCCTCTCTCTGGGACCTATGATCTGTTATTTTCTCCCATTTCTCTTCCCTCCCTACCTTAATAAATTACTGGCCTAATCAACGTGGCTTGTTCTTGAAACTCATTTCCTGCAGTTTAGCCAAGGACCTAGACAAAATCTGGTTACACTGGAACATCAAAAACAAACACTTCACAAGTTCAGTTTTTCCTGTCCGTACAGATTTCTCTGGAGATAATTGATTTTTTTTCCTGGCCAGGCCTTGCAGAAAGGCCATTTCAGCATGAGCAGTTCTGTTGTGGCTGTGGAGGGCAGAAGTTGAAGGAAAAGTTCAATTAAAACCCTACCTTCCTCAGCCTGATAATGAGTTTGACATTTGCGGAGGGTTCCCGGGCAACAATGTCTGGCATTCAGAATCCCACAAATTGGGAAAGGCTTTTTGTTGCGGGTTGAGAAATCACCAAACAAAAGGTCTCAGGCAGCACAGGCTTCTCATGTTTGAAGGGTCATTGATTCGGCCCCATCTCACTCCTCAGGCACGGCATCCTCTCCTCTCAACCTCTCAAGAGAGGACACTCTGGATAGCTTCTCCACAAGAAAAGAAAATGCTGCCTCGAGGCCTATTGAAATACTCCCTCAACTCAGGTTTTTGCAAAATCCAAAAAGGCTTCCAGTTACCTCAGGGAGATGTGGTGAAACCTTTGACTAATTCTCAAAAGGTAAGCATGATTGAGAGTGGGAAGGGAGGCATTTTCTGAGATAATTCAATTTGACATTTGCCTAGGAGTTTCCCAGCTTAGAGAATACTTTAGATTTATGATCTTATTTGATCCCTGCAATAATTCTGTATTTCTCCCATAGTACTGAAGAAAAAAACAGACTCGGAGCTTAAGTCGTATCTCCTGACTTGAGGTCCGTTGCTCTTCCCACCATCCCACACTGCTTCTGATGAATTTTTTTAAAAAGAATAAAATTTGAGGTGTCACAACTCACAAAAGAATGAGAAAGATTGCCTAAAGTTTAAGCAGATCAAGACAAGAGATGATCTGAGGTAACACTGGAAAGAATTACCTTTCCTGGACCTTACTGTCTACTCCGCATGCCCCTCTCCTCTACCCTCCATTTTCTGGTGCCCTCATTCTGCCCCTTAATTAAACAAGACAACTCTTCAGAGTTGCCCGCGTGAGTGGCACTCAGCGCTCTGACTTCACTGATTCCTTCCTTCCCTGCAATTTACCCATCCTGAGTCCCACCCCTTCAGCATGTCTTGCTAAGCAATTGCTCTACTCTAATACAATTATTATATTTCCTAGGAAGTACTTTCCACTCCCAGCCATGATTCTCTACACGTGGGCTAGGCACTGATAGAACATGACTCCAGCATTACCCCTCCTTCCAGCATTACAGTATAAAGCCACCCCACAGTGATGTAAGTGTCTGGCCCTGCAACAGCTAATAGGGTATTACTGCACTGTGGTGGGCTTAACCCCAGCCTCCCTTCATCATGGCAGCACTGCCCATCCATCAGGTCTGACTGTGACCATGGCCGATGGCCAAAAAATGCCTCCTGAAATAAAGATAGCCTTTGAAAGAGAAGAAAACTAGCCCAAATGGTACCCAAGCATTTGGGTTTCCAAATGCTCAGCATAGACTTTGCTGTTTCTGTCCAGAGACAGAAAGGCAACCTAAGTGATCAGTGTCACCTGTCCAAGTACTCGTTGGACACTGGCCAAGAAATCAATACTGGATGAGTCCCTGGCAGCTAGAGCTGGCTCTGGTGAAGCAGTTACCTGAAATAGGCAGGAACAGATGGAGGTGAACCTGTCCTGAGGAATGCCAAGTCCAAGTAGCGTTGGCTAAATGTTGTCTCCTTTCAAACACTAAGGGAGAGCATGAGACTGAGAATGAGGGACAAAGCCAATAGGGAACACCGCTGGAATGGAGGGATGTTCCAAAAACGAACAAGAAAGAGATGCAAACAAATCCAAAACAGGTGCTGACAAGGTTACAGAGCCCAACACCTGTTTTCCTGCCTGATAGTTGGGTGGGATGTGAGTCTGCCAGTCCAGTTTAGTGGTTAGACTAAGGGTGGACAGCATCCAAAGACATCCTCTTTAGGATGGGCCAATACTCCTGCAAGGACTATTGTCTTGTTGAGGAAAATTACCTCTAGCGGCATTTTCAATCTCTTGTTCTAGGGCTTAGTGACCACCCTTCTGTCCTCCCAGGATGTCACACAACAAAGACCTTGCCAAGAGTCAGTACCAAGAACTGGTTAATGTTGCTAGGAGGACTCAGCCAAGCAGAGAAGTGTTGACCTTTTGGAACCAACATCAACAGAAGGCAGCCCTGGCTGTGCTTCTAATTCAACTGTGATACTGGAGTCGATGGTGCAAGCTGATTAAAGAGGAACCACAGGTTTCTGCCCAGAGGGTGAGATATAATGAAATGTGAATGTGTCCCTTAAGGCTCCATGTCCTAGCTGCTCAGCACCTCAAGAGACCTGTGGAGGAGGCTTTGAACACATCCTAGTACCAGAGACCCTCAGGAGCACTTCCTCTAGACAAGGTTGGCCACTGCCCCAAAGGTCAACGTCCATATGAAGGAACCTGTCACAGACATTGAGCTGTCCTTTCTTTGCTTCTAGGACTCTGAGTTGTCTTAAGGACAACTTTAAGAAAGGATCAGTAGAGGCCCAGAAATACTGGAAAGGGAACTGGTCTCCAAAGGCCTGTATACCAGTCTCAGTTTAATAACTTATCAGCTGAGCATGCATCTCACAAAAAACCCTCAGGTCTGTTTCCTCTTTTCTAAAACAGGGACAACAAAACACAGGTATGTTCTGAGCTCCAAATAAGACGGGCATGCAAAAATCAGGGGAAATTCTACCACAATACTTTTGTGAGCTTCCAAATCACCTAACAGGTAAGCAGCCCGAGGCCTGAGGAAATTAAAGAACCAGCCCTCTTGCCTAGCAGCTTAGTTTGTCAGGGATACTATGACAAATACCACACAATGGGTTGGCTTAAAAAACAGGAATTTATCATCTCAAAGTTTGGGAGGCTGGAAATCCAAAATCAAGGTGTCAGCAAGGCCATGCTTTCTCCAGAGTTGTAGAAGTCAGGTGATAGCTTTCCAGCAATTCTTGATTGCATGGTGATTTGTCTCCTTGTATCTCCTCCCTCTAGCTTCTATTTCCATGTCCAATTTCTTCTGCTTATAAGGACTTCAGCTAGATTAAGGCCCACCATCACTCAATTTGGGCACACCTTAACTAATAACATCTTCAAAGGCCCTATTTACAAATGGGTTCCCATCTACAGGACCAAGGGTTAGAACTTGAAACTATCTTCATGAAGGACAAGATTCAACCCTCAACACCTAGTGCCTTGGTTTGGGTTCCTCCAGAAGTAGAACTTGAAAGCAAGGATTCAAATGCAAGGAGTTTATTTAAGAGATGCAAGAAAACTGTCAGAGGAATAGAAAAGTGAGCCAAAGAAGAGAAGGCAGCCAATAACGAATTTGTTATCAATCCAGCTACCACTGTGGGCACCTGGAGCTAATTACCCTGATTAAATTCTGGAATGGGAGTAGAATACAAGACTTGGAGTTATCCTACCCAAGGAGTGAGGGAGCCAAGATGTTTATATGCCAAGTCCCCAGAGCCATTGAAGGCTGTGGAGATAGGGTACAGGCAGAGTAGCCATCCAGGGTTCTTTTAAAGAAAGCCTGCAGGCAAAGAGAAGCAGAGGCTGGCAGTTAGTTGGTGGGTTCCTGGGAGTTCATTATTCTATTCTTTCCACTTTCTTGTATGTTAAAAAATGCCCTTGCTAAAAAGGGAGAAAAATCTTCCAAAATAGACAATGATTCAACACTGAAATGAAATGTTTATTGTGTTTGCAGGAAAATAGATGGTGTCAGTGTGATATTAGCCAAATAAATATTTGACATTAAAGGAATAACTGCCATTTCACATTTTCTTAGAAAATAACAGCCAATCCCTTTCTGAGACCTGAGAAAGAAAGATACCTACAAGTAGATGAATCCTTCCAATATTTTGTTATTGAGATTGAAAGGAGGAGAAATTGCCAAGACCTTTTGAATTTATGAAAGAAAATTCAAGCCAATGAAAGGTGGATATACCAGTTCATGAGCTATACAAGACTGTCATGAAGAATTTGTGTCATACTTCAAATGGCGTCTAAAATAATTCATCAATGATGTCTTAGAGTCTATGAAATACAGTATTTTCAATGTTGGCTATCGAATAAAATTTTTTTAAATATGCATATGTATGGAAAGAGATGGAAAGGGTTTCATTCACCAGGGTAAATCTTAAAGAGAGTCCAGTATTTACCTAAAAGAAATGCTTTACTGAGGGACAGTATAATGTTGGGGCCAAAACCATGGGCTCTGGGACCCAGCTACCTGGGTTTGAATATTGACTGTATCACTTAAGAGCTTTGTAACCTTAGACAAGTTACCTAACTGTTCTGTGCCTCAGTTTTCTCATCTGCAAAATGAAAATAATGAAAATAGATACCTCATGAGATTGTGTGGAGATTAATGAAATAATATATGCAAAGAACTAAGGCTAGCACCTGGCCCATAGGACGTTTTCAGTGAAGTGCTATGCTGTGGATTTCTGGAAAGGAGGTGGCTGGGGGATGGTCAGAGAATTCAGAAAGAGGGAGTTCAAGGGACAGCAGAAGCTTTTTCAGAAATGTGATATTGCTACCAGGATTCCATAAGTAAAATTATGCAAGTTTATTTTGGGGGGAAAACATGAAAGGTGGTGTGTTTTCGTTTGCCAAAGGGTTGCCGATGTAAAGTACCAGAAATGTATTGGCTTTTATAAAGGGTATTTATTTGAGGTAGAAGCTTACCGTTCTAAGGCTGTGAAAAGTCTAAACTAAGGCACCATCAAAGATGCTTTCTCAACAGTTAGATACTGTTGATCCCAGCGTATTGCCACGTGGTGAAGCAAGATGGCCACCACTCTGCCAAGTTTGCGTTTCCATTTATATCAGACCCAGCAAGGAGGCGGGGACTCAACCTGAGTCACACCTCACTGATGTAGTCCAATCAAAAGCCCTAAATCAGTCTTATCAAGTAATCTAATCAAAGGCCCCTCAACTGAGTTCAATGCAGTCAGAGGGTATCCTACCCAGAGGAATAGATTAGTTTAAATATCTCTTTTTGGGAGTCGTAAAATAGTTTCAAACTGCCACAGGTGGGTACTAGGTCTTTTTCACCTGAAAATGGAAGGAGTAGGCACCCTGAGAAAGTAAGTCCCCAGGAATTCACAGAATCAAGTAGGAGGCTGTGCCTCCCCAGGTCATGCAGTTTGGGGCAAAACTATAATACATAGATTTTCCACCTGAGTTCAACTCAGATACCTTTGTCCTTCTGAAGGATGGCAGATGGATCCCATCTTGTGCAGCAGATCTAATCAAATGGAGAGTGGTGCTGAGAAGGATTTTCCAGCTGTCCTTGGGCATTTTAGAAGAGAGCATGACCAAGGATTAGCAAAGTCTGCCCTAGGCACCAAGGACCAAGACACAGCAACATTTTGTGAACAACATTTCAGCCACCTTGGTCTAATATTATGTCCCCCTAATATTATAAATGAAGTCAAAAGGCACAAAGCCCCAACACACAAAACCTCTCTTTACCATCTGGCTGGCCCTGGACCCTGCCCTTCTTCACACTGCAGCCTGAGGTCATGAGACTTCATGGAATCCAGGTGACTGATTCACAAGAAAGTGATTTGTTCCACAGATTTCAGTGTAGGGCCTGCCACATAAGCATTCTCCATCCCAAATCAAGCACTCCATAGGTATCCATTGAATACACCACCAATAAAAGTTGCAGAGGTTGCATCCATAGTCAGGGAATCGGCGGCAACTCACTGAAATGAAAGTTGTAGAATCCATATTGCTGGGCTAAAAAGTGCTCATTGAAATGTGTAGGGAGGGTGCTTTCAGACTCAAATGGCCCTTAGCCACCCTTTGTTTCCATCTCTCCTTGGACAGAGGAAGAAGTAGAGGCACAAAGGTACCAGAGGGTTGGAGGCAAGCCTAGGACCCTGGGTTCCTGACAACCAGCTAGCCCAGGGCTTCTCCTCCCTCATTTGGAAACGCAGCACATGCCAAAAGATACCACCCATCCCAGCTCTCATATACCATCGTGGGGTTCTCTCCTGGAACTCCCAGGGAAAACGGAACCAATTGGGAAATAATGTGCTCAGAGAGCATTGACTAACACAAAAAACTCAGCCAACACTTTGCCATGTTAGAGTCAACCATGTGTGTTTCTCTTGACTCCTAGGCACAGAATAATCATCTCAAATTGCATCTATTAGGACCTGGTCTGAGAGTTTATCAATAGACAGAAGAATCAGCAATGCATTTGAAGAGAGACCATGATCAAAAGGGGGGATATTAAATAAAATAGAGTTTTTATGGCTAAGAGAGTTCAAAGTGAGTCAGGAGGACATTCCGGAGGTTATGCTTATGTAGGTCTCAGTCAGATTTTACAAACTGCCACAATAAACAAAGGCTCTAACAAAATTGCTCTTGGGAAGCAGATGTGGCTCAAGCGATTGAGCTCCTGCCTACCACACGGGAGGCCCCAGTTTCAGTTCCTGGTGCCTCCTAAAGAAGATGAGCAAGACAGCAAGCTGACATTACATGCTGGCACAGCGGGATGACACAAGGAAAACATAATGAGAGACACAACAAAGCAGGGAGGAGAGGTGGCTCAAATGATTAGGCGCCTCCCTCCCACATCAGAAGTCCCGGGTTCAGTTCCCAGTGCCTCCCGATAAGAAGACCAGCACACAACAAGCAGATACAGC
The DNA here is from genome assembly GCA_026826555.1 of Tolypeutes matacus. Taxonomy (NCBI): domain Eukaryota; kingdom Metazoa; phylum Chordata; class Mammalia; order Cingulata; family Chlamyphoridae; genus Tolypeutes; species Tolypeutes matacus. The sequence goes on along the minus strand of JAKSZT010054030.1, from coordinate 3,814,520 downwards.
AAATGCAAACAACGAGGGGGTGGGAAGAAATACATAAATAAAAATAAATCTTAAAAAAAAAAAAAAGTGCTCCTGAGGGCCCTAAGGTCATCCAGACACCATAGGTCAGCCACGTGGCCTCACGAAATCAACACCACCTCAGCGGGCTCTATCTGAGACTATAATATAGTTCTACTTAGGTATAAATTCCCTAATCATGACTCTTCTACTTTTGTATTTGAACCTATAATTTTTAATTTGCATGTTAAGTATATTTCTCAAACACTTAAAGTCTTCGAATTGCTCCTATGCTGGTGGAGCCCTGAATCCCAAAAGATCTTCAGCCACTGCCTACTCTCCAGTTCCTCTGGCCTGCCCTGGACAACAGACAAAACAATGATGATGGACCAGCCCCAGCCCCAAAGCAAGGAGTGTCTTCAACTGTAAGCAAAACAGTTCCATTCCTCTGCCCCTTGATTCTATGTCTCCTCTCGGCCTGAAGCAGAGTGGATATCATCCCAAATCCCACAAGATTGAGGAATGAACAAAAAATAAGGGGAGGAGTATAACTGCCGACTAAGGCAGATTTATTGTCCTTGTAGTTGTCTTGTTTTAACTGAGCCAACATGTAACACTGATATAAAAAATAAATTTTAAAACAATAGCCAGCAGAAGAGCTTTGACATCTTGTAGCCTCACAATCAGCAAGTCCTTATTTCTGCCTGAAATGGCAGCTTATTTTCCACTGGCCTCCAGTGGTGTGCTCTTGTGCGTTTTCTCCGGGAGGCTCCTTTTAAATGTAAACATGCTACTGTCTAGAGCACCTGTAACCCAGGAACAGGTGAGCAGGTATTTGTCTGTGCAGCTCTCAGAGAACAGAGACTGCCCAGGGCCCTGGAAGAAAGGTCTGGAGAAACCCAAGCCGCACACATTTGAGGTTTGGTGAGGCTCAGAGGCTGCTTCCTGCCCCTCCCCACAGTATGTGTGAAGGGAGGGGGGTAGTCGGCTGTACTGGCAATGGAAGAAGTGATGCCTTTTTTCTCACACTCATGGCTCGCAGTTGTGTTTGTAAAACCCACACGTCATTGGGTGTAGCTGTGGTTCAAACCTTTCCCTGCTGGATGGTAGTCTATTGTATGCAGTACAACAATTTATCTGCTTCCTTGTTAATAGACGCTTTGCTTGTTTCCAGTTTAGGGCCATTATGAACAAAGCTGTGCTGACCATTATTTATTGTTTGTACATGTTTCCTGGTCCACTTATGCACACAGTTTTCTAGGTATATACCCAGAAAAGGACATTCTGGGCTATAAGATGTAAATATCTTCAACTGTAGTTTCCCACAGTGATTGCACCATTTTATGCTCCCACCCACGTGAGTAACAATTTCTACTGCTCCACAGTCTCACCAACACTTGGTATTTCAGAGTGTTTTATTTTAGCTCATTTCCCTTGGTGGTTTCGTTTTGCGTTTCCTTGATGACAAACAAGGGTAAGTACATTCACACATATTTATTGTCCATTTCAATTTCCTTTTTATGAAGAGTGTGTTGAGAACCTTTGCCTATTTTTTAATTGTTCATCTTTCACTGATTTGAAAAAGTCATTAATGTATCCTGGGCACTAGTTTTCCATAATGATAATTGTTAAAAATATCTTTCCCAACCTGTGGTTTGTCAGTGCACTTTCTGGAGAGTGTTTAGTGGAACAGAGCTTCTTAGTTTTATTTAGCTGAGTTCATCAATCTTTCCTTTAGGGTTAGCACTTTTGGCGTCTTATTTAAGAAATCCTTCCCTACCCCCAAGAATGTAGATATTCTTCTACATTCTCTTCCAAAAGATTTATAGTTCTGCATTTCCATTCAGGTTCATCTTTCTGGAATTTGATTTGAAAATATCTTGAACTTCTCTGTCCAGTTACAATGGGGGCTGTAGCTTGATGGGCTTCTCAGAGGAAACTACTGGTGCTTAAGTCAGGGCTCAGCCACTCAATAGCTGCGTGGCTCTGAGAACTTGCTTAACCTCTCTGAGCTTCTGTTTCCCCAACTGTAATAATGCTTACCTTATCAGGTTTTGTAAGAATTAAATGAATTGATAAATGTAAACGTGTTTGGAGGAAAGAATACCTGGCACACACCAAATGCTTTATAAGTCTTCACTATATTGTTTTTCTGCCCTTAAAGTTCCTGCCCAGCTCACTCAGACCCCCTGATCAGCTCGTCCCACCTCCTAACAACAGCACAGAGAAAAAGGACCCTTCAGGACTCTGCGCTGTTATGATAAATATTCTGCCTGAAGAGTTTTTTTTAATGCATGATTTTCTGCATGTGTCAATATTTATGTGCTTCACTTGCAATCTGCAGGTGCCTCCGCCTCCTACCAAGAGGGCACATCTAGTTCTGCAGACTTTAAGATCAGGGAGATGTGAAATTCAATTCTCCCTGGATATTTTTTATGCTCCCTGGGAAGTTAAATAGCTCTGAAAGTGGTGGAAAGAGAAAAGTTTCTCAACATTTACCAATTGAGGATGCACATTTGAATGGGAACTCTGCGGGACCTGTCCATGTCCTTTTCCTGTCACTGGGTGGTGCTTTCAAGACACCAAAAGTGACTTCAGGCCAAAAAATTGCTAGGAGTTAATAGTTGTTGAAAGACTTCTAATTATAAGAACTTAATATATGTCATTTTATTTAACCCTCCTTATAAGTGTTTGACCACTCTATACAGTCATCTACACATACACAGATATGTGACACAATTAAATGTGTACACACAAAATGTACACATAACATTTTACATAAGATAACTGGTATTAACTAACTAGAATATTCTTGCTGAACTTTGAAGCACGTAACTGCAATACACGCTTTAATTAGCAAGAATTGATTCAAATGAGCAACTTCTGGGTCAAATCTTTAAACAATCCACTGGACTCTAATCTCTCTGATGCATGGACCCTGGCTTAGTGGTCTCTGCAGATCTTGGGATGCATAGCACAGGTCTGGTATCCATAATAAGATCTTCAATAAATGCTGGTTGGATAATCAGACGAAAGAATGAATTGACTGCATCAACGTGCTGCCCAGTTGTCTTTTCATTGCCAGCTCTGGTCCTGTACTAGTGATCGCTAGAAGGAAGAATTAGCACCCAAGGCTATAGAGGAGCCAAGTCATCAGATTCAGTCTTGTAATCTAAATGAGGCTTAATTAGGCAGAAAAGTCAACTCGGGCATTTCAGAAATTACTTAGAAAGCAGGAGTTAAGATTAGAATCTTTCTTCACAATCCATAACACAGAGCTTCACAGGTAGCAAACGTTCAATAAATGCTTACTAACTGATTACCCTTCAGAAATCTAGTTAATTCTATTAGCCAAACTCCTCCTTTACTGTGTGTGTATGAATAACCCAGGTAAACATCCACAGACACGGAGGCATTCACCCTCCATCCTGCCACAACCTCTGCCTCTAGCTTGGTTATCTCTGTTTGTGGGCTGGCTGCTAAGGGACTTGGAATTTGGTTCTTAGAAATTGAGCACATTTCTCTTCTCCAAACTATGGGAGTTTGCCATCCTTCTCGAGGGCTTGGCAAGAGCTCCATTCCCACCAGGCCCTTTCATGAGAGGAAATGTGTTCTTCCTAACAAAGTGGGTATCTCCTACAGTAGGAGCACTGCAGCATCGGCAGAGGTGGCCCCGGCTGCTGGTGGCTTCCACAGATTGCCGGACTCCTGCCTCAGGCTGCCCGTTCTTGCCCTTTACAGTATGGTTCCAGAAGATGCTCAGGCAACCCCAGAATTTAGCCAAGAGAGACATGGGGCTCAGATGGGGAGCTGACATATGGACCTGTGCTCCCTCAATTGTTTCATGGTTTTTACAGACCTGGAAGGGATATTACTCAGAATAGTCCCTGGTCCCTAATTGTCTGTCAGTCCGAGCATGACACAATCGTTTCTCAAACTGCCCGTAGGCAAAACGTGTATGGTAAAGTAAGCTGCAGCTGGGACTTTAAGCAGTAAAGGGTCGGAGATTAACTGTGACCATTTGCAACACTGGTCAGCATCATAAATGAGAGCCGGAAGCAAAACATCAGAATTATTGAAGAACAGAGGATACGAGGGGAACAATGCACCCCTGTTCTTTATGTTACTGAGAAGTTACCCTAGATTTCTATAGGAGTTCCTTACTGCTGCATAACAAACCACCTAAAATTTAGAGGCCTAAAACCATGAACACTTATTTGCTCACCACTCCACGGGTCAGCAGCTTTGGCTAAGACCACGCGGGCAGCGCTTCTGCTCGCGTCCCCGGAGGTCGCTCACTTGCCTGCAGTCACCAGGCAGCTCGGCCACGATGGCCTCGTTCCGGTGTTGGTCATCGGTGCTGGCTGTGGGCTGAGCGCCGTGGATCCCGTTCTCCAAGGCTGGGCAGAGCGTGTGTCCCTAGTGGTGTCAGGTCAGCAATACAAAGGGCAAAAGCACAAGCTGCAGGGCTCCTGGAGGCCTAGAGAGTCACAGAGTGTTCTACCACATTCCACTGGTCAAATCAAGTCACAAGGCCAGGTACGATTCACTGGGAGGAGAATTAAACCCACTTCCGGGCAAGGGAGGAGCAGTAAAGCCACAGTGTAAAGGTGGTTGGACACTGAGACGGGCGGTATAGCTGCAGCCATCTTTTTATATATATATTATATATATATATATTATATATATATAATATTTTTTTTAAATTTTTTAAAGATACTTAGACTACATAAATGTTACACAAAAAATATAGGGATTCCCATATGCCCTGCTCCCCACACCTCCCACACCCTCCCACATAAACAACATCCTTCATTAGTGTGGCACATTCATTGCAATTGATAAACACATCCTGGGGCATTGCCACTGAGCATGGACCATAGTTCACATTGTCATCTACACTCTCTCCCACACAGTTAGCAGGGGTTCTTAAACATTTTTGTCCCGTAGACCCCTTTGCCAGTCTGATGAAAACCACAGACCCCTTAATAAGTCCACACTATGCTCTGTATTACTTAATAAATATATCACACCTGCACCATCACATCCCCACAAGAATAATATCATTTTTAAAATATATTTTTTAATGTTTTAAAGATACTTAGATTACATAAATGTTACACAAAAAAATAAGGATTCCCATATGCCCCACTCCCCACACTTCCCACACCCTCCCTCATAAACATCCTTCATTAGTGTGGCACATTCATTGCAATTGATAAACGCATCCTGGGGCATTGCCATTGAGCATGGACCATAGTTCACATCGCAGTCTACAATCTTTCCCACTCAGCTCTGCAGGCTATGGGAAGATATATAATGGTATATAACTGTCATTGTAATGCCATTCAGGACAATTCCCAAGTCCCAAAAAAGCCCTCTCATTACACCGGCCTTTCCTCCCCCTGCCCCCAGAACCTCCAGTGGCCACTGCCTCCACATCAATGCTGTAATTTCTTCCATTGTTAGAATCACTATATGTCTATAGTAGAATACCAGTAAGTCCACTCTAGTCCATAGTTCATTCCCCAATCCTGAAGATTCTGGGATGGTGATGTCCACTCCACCTCTAATTGACAGGGGTCTTCAATCCCATACAGCCGATGGATGGGACTCTCTTGCTTGCAGTTGTAGGCTCTCTCATTTCCTTGTATGGTACTTGTGGCCTGACTCACAGGGTTGTTTCCCTAATTACAAGGCAGGTGCATGCTCCACCCCAGGCACTTAGAAGAGCAGGTGCGAGACTCATGGGTGAGTGCAGTCTTCAGGATGACAGGCTCATTCATCTACCCACCCATTCTGCAAATACAAAATGAAAGTCTCTTCTGTGCCCAGGTCCTGAGAATAAAAGATGAATAAGAGACACTTCAAGGAGACACAAATAAGAGGCTCATAACAGAATCATGTACAGAGTAGTCAATTCTCAGGAGGAGAAGCTCAAGAGAGGTTCAATAAAGGAAGTGACTCTTGCCCTAAGTCAAGAAAGAGAAGGTTCTTGCCAGGTAAATTGGGACAAGAGGGCAAAGGAAGTAGACATGGGCCTAGATGAGAGATGATTCATGAGTAGGAGGTGGCAACCACATCATGGAGGGGTGGGGAGAAGCTTCTCTGCCACAGGCAAGAGAGACACCCAGGCCTAGGCTTGATAAGGTCATACTTGCAATTTGGAGAAGTGTGCAGGAATTTCTGGAGTTGGGGAGGGAGGCGATTAAAGGGGCTAGTCCACTTAGATACTGTGGTTGCAAACAAGAGAATACAACTCTGACTACCTAAAGCAAAAGGCTTTGGAGGTGCTCACAGGATTGAAATGTAGCTGGAAAACTAAGCTTGTAGCTCTCAGAAGTAGGATCATTCCAGAAAGTTTGGACAAGACCCATTCAACTCTCTTTCCCCCACTGGACGCTGCTGCCAGAGTCCATAAATTTCTAACTCTTCCTTCCATTTTGATCATTCTGTTTCAGGACCATAATTTTGGGGAAGAAAGTCCAATTGACTGAGTGCATGTCATATGTTGCCCCACGGCTGTATCTTCAGGGACTCCCTCAAAAGGGACTGTGATGGGAGGTCCAGCATCCAGATTTATTGTTCCACAAGACAGCAATAGTTTCCCAGAAGGAAGCCAAGTTACTATTAGGAGGGAGAACGGAAGCTGAGCAGCTGAAAATAGACAGTCTCCACTACAGGGCCATTCTAAAAGCCCAGGTGACAGACATGGAGCCCCATCTGCCTCCCCGGGACAATGTAAGTCTTGAGTGGGAGAATAAATGCGAAAGCTGTGGTCATCATTGGGCACCCCTAGATGCCTGTGGCCCCAACTCAAGCACCTTCCAAGCAGCATTCCTTCCACTATATCACAGAATTTAACCAGATTGGTGAGATTATTTTTTTTCCCTGGGAAAAAAAAAATTCCAAACAAAATTACTAATTTGTTTATGCCTTTGTGAGTATTTCTTTTGATGAAGTTTGAAGATGTCCCTTACCTTCCTCTTTATCTTTCCAAGCATCAGAGACTACCTTTGAATATGGTACAATAAGTATACACACACTCACACCCCTAAGAACTCTACCAGGAAGAGATCTTGCGCCTAATACCCAATTTTTTAAATTCTTTCAACCCAAAGAAAACTTTTCTTTCTCTTAAAATAGTTTCCATTAGCAGCCAGAAAGACAGGAGCTCAGGGCCTTCCTATGAATTTAATGACTATTATCAGTTAATAGCTCGAAACTGCACCGTGGGTCAACACCTCCTAGCTCATCATTAATTCCCAGGTAATATTTCTAATATAATGCTCTACAATGTCATTCATAGGGTAAGACTCTCCAAATTATAGCTGAAAAAATGGGATAACAACACTCAAGAGGTTGCTAACTCCCATGTTGACATTTGCATTGCTCTACTGAGATAGTTTTTAAAATATCATATTATTCTTACTAGCGGAAACTACCTGTGTCAATTTCTCCATCTATCTTGCTTGGTTTTCTTGCTAAGGAACAAACTTGCTGGTCCTAAGAATCTTGAAAGACAAAGTGCTAAAAAGTGAGTTAAGCCATCTTTATTTGTAAGAATGTCCTATGGGAAGTGACAAGAACAACCACCCTCAAAATGTGCCCACATTCCATCTCCCCTTCCTGGTCCCTTTTCTTTCTCACCTCTATTTATCCTCATTTTTTCCTGGACTTCTTTTGCTCACTCACTGTGATGGTTAACTTTATGTGTCAACTTGGCTACGTTATAATACCTGGCTGCTTGGTCAAACACTGTCTAATACTTGCTGTGGACCTATTTTGTAGATGGGTTTATCATCTACAATCAGTTGGATTAATGTAAAGGAGATGACCTTCCATAATGTGGCTGGGCCTCATCCAATCAGCTGGAGGTCTTACAAGCCAGAACTGAAGGTTCTGGAAATCAGAAGGAATTCTGCCTCAAAACTGCACCCTCCACTCTTTCCTGAGTTTCCAGCTTAAGGAATTTGGACTCAAGACTTCAGTCTTACCAGAATTTCCAGCCTCTGGAATTCAGACTTGTCAACCTCACAATCACATGAGCCAATTCCTTATAATAACAGTGTTCTGTTTCTCTGGGGAGAACTGACTGAAACGCTCACCAACTTATTTATCCACTCCTGAACCCTTGCACCCATCTGTTGAGTCCTTAAAATGTCCTAGGCAGTGGGCAGTGCACCTGGACTGATTTTCACAGAATGGTTCAACTCTTCACCAGCTGAGGGACTCTAGATGCGTTGCTTTTGAGCAAGTGCTCCAGAAGTAGCATGTTTTATTATCCTCCACCTCTGCCTTGTGCTTTGCACTTGAGTATGGCAAGATGGGATGTAGATGTTCTAGAACTTAGGTTTTTACTTGATGGATACCAAGTGAAATCCTTCTTTAGAAGCACATGCAAAATGTAGGCAAATGTTGAAAATGTGTCTGCTGCAGAAGTGTCTGAGACGCATTTCCAATAAATAGTACCCTTCTTCAATGCCTAGGTTTTGAGCAAGTTGAGCAATAAGAAAAAAACTAAAGATGGTGGCCAAAATTCAACTATGATACTAACCGAGGCTAAGGTGGAAGACTCAGTTAACTATGACAGCCCACAGAACCTGCTGAGCAAATGCCAGCATCAGTCAGACTTTCTAGGCAGGCTTCCCTGCACAGCAGAGGTCCCTGTACAACATGGAGAAGGAGTTGGGAATATTCTTTATGGGCAGACTTGTTCCCAGGAAGAAGATGGGGAATGGAAAGAGCTGAACCTAGTTATTCTTCCCAGTTTTACCCATCAAATAACCTCCCCAGGATTGAAATGAATAGATGGGAGGAGAAAGACCCAGAGGTACAGCTGCCAAGCTTTCTTTACAATAAAGGAAGGATAGGAGCGGGGAAAGATGTCCTCATAATATCAACTGCAAGATGGATGAGTATAGTTATCACCTCTCTAAGTAGAATAAGCCTTATTCTGTATACAATATTCTTTCATTTCATTTTAAATTATGAGAAATACTGTTGCATTTGCTATAAAAATGGCAATTTCTGAAGGCTTTTTACTCTTGCAATCAAATCCAACATACACAGACTAATCCAACACATATCGCAAATGGCAGGCAAACAAACGACTAAGTATAACACAGCCAAGTAAGTGATTCCTCTCTCCTGTTTTTTTAAGTCTCCTGTATCTATAATAAGCATTTTTATAGACAGTTTTCACTGATTTAGCTTCATTTAGCAAACATTAATTCAACACCTACTAGGTGCCGGCACTGTGTTAGAGACTGAATATATAAAAAGAAATGAAACACCATCTCCACTCCCAACAAGCACTTGGAGTGGTATGTGGGACAGACGGGAGACTCGGAAACCTGTGATAAGAGCTTCAGCAGAGAGACGTAGAGAATGCAATGAAGCGCAGGTAAGAGAACTGCTTTTTCCTCCCAGGAGGAATCAAAGCTACAAAGAGATGGTAAGATGGGTTCTCTGAATGAATGGGCACCCATTTCTGTGGTCAAGAAATCAGCTTTCCCATGTTCCCTGTAGCTGCTCTTCCCTTCTTTGAGTACCATCGTCTTGGAGCAAATTCCATGCCCCCACCCTTTCTCACCCTGCCCTCTCATTCAAAGTCTAAGCTCCAGGGAGTCTACAAAGTCCCAGCTGAGGGAAGGGGCACACTGAGAATGGAACTGGACCCTCTGCATTTGAGAATCTTGGGCACGGAGGCTCAGATGTTAACAGCACTTGCTTTCTGATCCCTTACTACATATGTGCATGACATTGGATATCTTTTAAAAAAACAAAACTCAAGTCCATCCACGAGGCACCTCTGTGAAGTAGATTCTATCCATTAATTCAATTAATGTTTACTGAGTATACACTAGCTGCTGGCACTAGATACAGTGCTAAATGATATAGGACCTTATCCTCTTAGGGACTTTATCCAGAGAAGGCTAAGTAATTTGTCAAAGACACAAAACTAGTAAGTGGCAGAGCTAGGATTGGAACTTGTTTTTTCTGACTCCAACAGTGTTTGTGTTTTTTCGCATGTGTGCTCCCAGAAGGAGCTGCCTCCACGTCCTGGGGAAGGGAGTGGGACCAGAGGCACACACCCCCTTCTCCAGGGCTTTGGCAAATCCTGAGCCCAGAACAACCACAGCACACCTTTACCTTGGAACCTCTACCAAGAATTCCCTTCTCTTGCATCCTCACAGCCATAGAGGATAGGAGTTACTGGTCCTCTTGCGTCGTGAAAACAGGGAAGCCCACGGAGTTATTGGTCCCCTCTCATCGTGAGAACACAGAAGCCCATGGATGCCCCATGACTAGCCAAGGCTACAGGACAAGACAGGGAGATAACTCAGGGTCTTCACTCGGATTTGGGGGGAGGTAGTTTTCTTGGGATTGTAGGAAAAAGCAGCAGTGAAGTGGGAAAGGAAGACAATTAGTCAAGGGGGTGTTATTAAGTTAGGTACCAGAGTGGGTAGAGTGGGAAACCTGAACAGTGGGAAAACTCATCACCGCACAAGGAGCAAAGGAGCAAGGAACGGATACTACTTCAATCAGTCATGGTTTGAAGACAGCTGGGGCTGGGGAGAGGAGGGGTGTTGATGCCCCAGCATTTCTGGCCTGCCATGGGTGTGGGCTGAGCAACTTTCTACAGCTTTGGAAGAAGGTCTCAGGCACAGAGATGGTGGCATTAAGGAGTCAAGTCAGCTGGTGGACCAGGGAAGGGAACTTGTGAGCGACCCAGTGCTTGCCACACTCAGATCTACCAGGATGCATCCTTGTCCACTCCATCTGGGCAGCCATAAGAGAAGCCCTGTGCTCAGATAAGATACTTGTGTGCTTTATGATAGATGCGGGCAGAAATGTTGGCTACCAAACCTCATAAAGCCATTCACTGATACTCATCCAAATTGCTGTTACCCGGTGTTTACAACCTGCTTATTTCCAGAGCATGCTGCAAATTCAGAGAGAGGCAATTTCAACAAATTGGCACGCATTCCATTACAAAGCTCCATGATGGACAAAGAAAGGAGTAAATCAATCACCAGTGACAGACAATAAAATATAAAACAGATGGATACACCTAAACCATGCTATATGAACCCTGGCATGCGTCCTGGAGTAGTCCACACTGGGCACATCCAATGCAGCAGCCTGTCTCTAGAAGAATAGCTCGGTGTGGTTTCTGGGAAGTCAAGTTTGCCCTCCATGTCCCAGGCTAATGGCTAGGGACAAGAATATATAATTTGCTGAAAATAGTTGCTATGAATCTAGAAATGTGTTGAAATCTTCTCTGAACCTCTTTATCATTTGAAGATATAACCCTTTTCATGGGAAACCAGTTTAATAAATTTACTCCTAGCTTCACCTGATTAAATCTTACCTCTTTTTAAGTTATAGGACAGAAATCCTTAGTTCTGTTATTAATAGCTAATAAGAATAACAATATCACTAAAACATTTATTGGGCATTTACAGTATATCAGGCACTCTGTAAGCCATTTTTATATTCAATATCTCATTTAATCCTTATAGCAATTACATAGGATAGTCTACTAGGCCACCAAAATGCAATATATCAGAAATGGGTTGTCTTTTACAAAAGGAATTTATTATCTTACAAGCTTACAGTTCTGAGGCCATGAAAATGACCAAATCAAGGCATCATCAGGCAATGCTTTCTCCCCCAAAGACCAGCTGCCAGGGATCCTGGACTCCTCCGTCACATGGCAAGGCTCATGGTGGTATCTGCTGGTTTCTCCCTTCCATGGCTTTCTCTCTTAGCTTCTGTGGTTCTCTCTCTCTCTCTCTCTCTCTCTATATATATATATATATATATATATATATATCTTATATCTTATTCATCCCATTTAGAATGGACTTTAGTAAGAGGATTAAAACTCACCCTGGACCACACCTTATCTGAAGTAACCTAATCAAAAGGGCTTTAACGGAAGTAATCTAATCTAAAGTTCCCACCCACAATAGGTTCACACCCACAGGAATGGACCAGCTTTAAGAACATGATTTTCTGTGGTATATACAGCCTCAAACTACCACAGATAGGTACTATTATTTTGCCATGTCAGATGAGGAAACTGAGGCTGAGAGAGGTTATGTTGCCTGCAATCAGCCAGCTATTGGGTACCAGAGCTGGAACTTGAGATGAGGTTTATCTGAAGAATGATTCCATGCTCTCAAATAGAACTCTAAGGATTAATCGAGTCTTTTTTTAATTACGTTTGATCAGTAAGTCTTGTTCCCCCTATACGTTTGCAGTGTTTTGTTTTGTTTTTTGTTTTGTTTTGTTTTAGGAGTTACTGGAGATTAAACCCAGGACTTCATACATAATTCCACCTGCCCCCAGCTCGGAATTAGACAAGTGCTATGGAAGTGCAGTTGGGCTTGAGAAATTTCACTCAGATGAGCTATGTGGAGGAGGTGACATTGAGAGTGAACCTGGCAAGGTGAGAAGGATGCTGCTGAGTAAGGAAGAGGAACAAAGGCTTCTGGGTGGATGGGATGGCTAAGGTATCACAGAGGAGAACAGATGGTGTGTTTGAAGATGAGTCCATAGCCCAGTGCTTTATCCTTCCTTCTCTTATTATTGTGAGCATCTTGGGGTCATACTTGTTCTGTATTCCCAAGAAACTCACACAGATGTGAGAAAGTGCACAAAACAAGCTTGCTTGCAGGTTGTGTAAAGAACAAGGTACAAGACTGACTTAATTTCTCACTCCTGTGCCTGCATTTCCAGAGCCTAAAAGGAAGGGAACTTCCTCCAACTTTTGCAAGTGTTGCTCTCTTTCTTGCAAAGCCAGGCTGCAGGTTGGGAAAGGGTGGCAAAGTTTCATAAACCCTGTCTTCAGCTGAGGAGGGGCTCTTTGCACCCAGGATGGATCTTGCCTTGAGCACTGAGATGTGAACAGCTGTCTGGTTATTATGGGTTCAAATAGGAAAACACCACTTACATCCAACCACATGGCGCCTTAGAAGGGACAGAATATTGGAAATCCAAGCTGGTCTCTGAATTATCTCAGATGCATGGCTGTAATAATAATTATCAGGCTGGAACCCGGGATGTCAATAAACAAGGGATAGAATTAATCATTCATTCAGCTGACAGGGATGTGCACCATTCTATCCCAAATACTCTCACCTCCCTTATTGAAAGGTGGCTCTTACACATTATCCATTGAGGAGATGTTCTGAAAGTGGTCTGTTAACTTCCTGATGGTCCCCAACTCCAAGCCCTGCACCAAAGTGGCTCCTTCTGATACAAACTTCAAGAACTGAGGGGGTAAATTAAGCCATGGGAACCAGCAAGCACACCAAAGGAAAACTTATAAGGAGAAACAGAAATAGCGAAGGACTGCTCTTGGCGAACATGTGCAGGTCAGGGAGGGCAGAAAGACAAGTGGGCTTCGGAGCCGAGGAGGGGAGGTTACAACAGCATCTGAACTTCCGCCCCTCATCGCCCAACTTCCCAGATAATGTCTCTTTTCCAAAGGTTATCTCCTGGAAGAGCATAATTTCAGCCCACAAGATCGAACCAGCAATATCTGGCCCCAGTATATACTAAAATAAAGTATAAAACAAACCACAGCCTGGTCCTTCCGAAAAGTCCCAGATGGAGTTTGAAAATATCCCTATAAGATGCTCTAAGGCAGTCGTTTCCTAATTGTAGCTTATCAATTGGAGTACAATGCTTCTTAATCCTGGCTGCCCATTAGAATCCCTGGGGTATCTTTAAAAGGTCCCGCTGCCTGGGTTCCACCCACAGAGAATCTGATTTTACTGCCTGGAATGTGATCTGGGTGTCTGGAGTTTTTAAAGCCATGAGGTTGATTCTATTGTGCAGCCAGGGTTGAGAACCATTGTCTTAGGTATTATAGGGAGGTGCTTTGGGACTCCTTGGAGGAAAGAGAGAGTGATCTGAGATGTTCACACCTTGAACCCAGGCACCTTCACTTTTTTTATATAAAGATTTATTTATTTATTCCCCCCTTGTTGTTTGCGCTTGCTGTCTGCTCTCTGTGTCTGTTCATTGTGTGCTCTTTGTGTCTGCTTGTCTTCTTTATAGGTGGTACGGGGAACTGAACCCAGGAACCCCCATGTGGGAGGGAGGCACCCAATTGCTTGAGCCACTTCTGCTCCCTGCCTGTGTTTCTCATTGTGTTTCCCCATTGTTTCTCCTCGTGGCGTCATCTCTTTGAGTCATTTTGTTGCATCATCTTGCCACGCCAGCCCATTGTGTCAGTTCGCTGTCTTGCTCATTTCTTTAGGAGGTACCAGGAACCGAATCCAGAACCTCCCATGTGGTAGGTGGGTGCCCAACTGCTTGAGCCACATCTACTTCCCCGAGCACCTTCAATTTTATCTTGCTTAGATATTGGGTCTCTGGCTCAGATAGATTTCCATCAAAAAAAAAGGACTCTGCTGCTAAAGAAATAAACAAGTTTGAAAACCACTATCTTACAGTTCTTACTTAGATGTTGTATCAAGAAAACACTTCCTCGGCATCACTTTAGATGTTACCTACTGACACCTTGGTCCTATATGCTATTGTTGGGGGAAAAAAAAAGACAACTTTAAATTATTTTTTTAAAAAAACACAATACCGTAACAAAAGTGTCAAAGAATGCCACAAACCTAGAGTTTGTGATAGACTTCACATTCATTCAGTGCCTATTCATTGAGGATCTACTATGTTCCAGAGCAGGGGTTCTTAATCCTTTTTGTTTCACAGACTCCTTTGCCAGTCAGGTGAAAACCACAGACCCCTTACTAAGTCCACACTATACTGAGTATTATTTAATGAGTACATCACACCCACACCAACACGTCCCCACAAGCATAATGTTTTTTCAAACTTTCAATTCAAGTTCCCGGACCCCCTGAAATCTTTCATGGACCCCTTGGGGGTCTGTGGATCCCTGCTCGAGAGCCCCTATTCTAGATGCTGAGGATACAGCCTTGAAGGAGACAGACAAGTCTGGAATTCAGAAAGCTTATATTCTAATAGAAGGAGATGAGCAGGAGACCAGGACATAAATGAGCCCACCCACAGCTTTCGATCTGGGGTCCTTTCTGCACAGAGCCATGTAGAGGACTCTGCTGGCTGTGGCTTTTGCTCAATGCCCCCAGGCTCTGAGGAGTCATCCCCCTTCTAGTGGGGCCCTGGGCATCCTCAGGGGCCCAGTTCATGGGGATCAGCTGACACGTGCTGCAGCTGCAGAGACTCAGAGGCATACCTGAGGTCTGATGGAGGTCTGATGGAGTGTGCTGGGAGACAGCTTGCCTAGGTTTTGGTTTCTGGACATCAGAAGGAGGGGTCCTTTGCCAGTGAAGTCTGCTTTTAAAACGTCTTCACCTCCCCAAGTCTACCTGGCTCCTAAATAGTCTGGTGGTGTCCAGAAGCCCATTTTATAAGAGGAGTTCACTTCAGCAGGTCGCAACATCTAACATCCAACCCACCGGTTGTGGGTAGAATTCTGGGACCCATCATTTATGTATTTGTCTGAATAAGCCTACAGAATTAGAGTTTAACTAGTTTACTGACATATCCCTCCATCCATTTCAAGGCTAGAGATAGGTGTTAATTTGGAGTGTCACCATTGGTAATGTCTTAGTTTGCTAAAAGCTGCTGGGAGCAATGTACCAGAAATGGGTTGACTTTTCTAATAGGAATTTATTAGGTTAAAAGCTTACAGCTCTGAGGCTGTGAAAACCTCCAAATCAAGGCATCAGCAGAGATGCTGTCTCACTGAAGGTCGAAGGTCAGCTGCTGGCAATCCTGGACTCCTTCCAAGTGGCAAGATACATGGAGGTATCTGCTTCTGTCCAGGGTCTCATTGCTTCTGGCTGCTCTATCTGTGGCTTCCTCTCTCCCGGGTTCCTCTCTGAGCTCCTAGTTCCTTCTCTCCATCTCTGTGGTTTTTCTCTGTGTGTCTGCTGCTCTCAGTCCTCTGTTTACAAAGGACTCCAGCAAGCAATCCAATCAAAGGGTCTCACACCCACAGGAATGGATTAGCTCTAAGAACATGATCTTTTCTGGGATCCACAAAAAGCTTCAAACTGTCACAGGTAATCTGACTAACGAATATATAAGAAAAATGGCTAATTAGCATATCAACTGCCTGCCGGCATGTAAATGAGAATGTCAAGGTGGTTCAAATTCCATGGAAACAATTTCCCCTAAATATTAACTTGTCCCTAATATCTTTCTGTAGCCTCAGCAAAAAGGACTCCCCATCTCCTATGGATATAATCACAAATTGCAAAAAATAAAGTGAAAATTAATGAGATGTTTTTTCTTTGATTGACTATATGAAAGCTTCAAACCGCTCTTCCCTATTCAAATAATCTCCATCAGGAACTTCAGACTCATAGCTTTCTTTCTACCAGATTCATATCCTAGAATCAAAGACTTGTTTATAAAACAGCATTTATTATTTTCATCCTCTTGCTGAAAAACACTTGTATACACTTCAAAGTAAAAAGAAAAAGAAAAAAAGAACGAAAGAAAAGAAAATTCAAAAGGTACAAAGAAACAAGTGAAAATCTCCCCAGAAATTCCTATCCTGATATACAAATACTAACAATTTGGAGTCTTCCACTCATACATATTACATCATATTTTAGATGAATTGCTAAGAACTTGATTTTTGCAAAGAACCTGCACTACCGCACATCAGGGCAGAGTTCCATAATTAGTGGCAGGGGCAAAGATGGAAGACACTCTCCCGCTACTGAATTGGCAAAATCAGAAATGAATGGAGCCATAAAGAGCCCATGTCTTTCATTAATGCTTAAAGCCGAGACTTTATTCATAAGGAGATTCTAAATTCCAGACTGGTCTCACCCGGTTGCCCTTGATAGAAGTAGCCTGTTTGTCATGTTAATGAAGAGAGAATAGCTAAGCTCCACAAAGACTTTATTTCCCCACAGCTTAAAGCGAGAAAAAGATGTTAGCAGGTCAGGGGTGGAACTGGGGTGAACCCTGAGATCACTACTTTTCCTTTGGGACCAGCTGGCCTGAAGTTGGAAGAGGGCTCATCCAGCTAGGCCTGCATCCTGAGTGAGAATGCCCAGAGGCAAAGTTGCAGCCCAGCATTTAGGCAGGCTGCTTTGTTGATTGTCAATACCGGTAGTTCCCAAACCTGAGCAAGTGTCAGAATCCCCTGGAAGACTGCTGAGGCCCACCACAGAGTTTCTGGCTCAGCAGGGCTCGGGTAGGGCCTGAGACTCTGCATCATTAACCGCTCCGGGGTGGGTCCCCGATCACACTTCGAGCAGCCAGGGGCTATCCTGACACCAGCGCAGAGCAGCACAGCAGTACAGATGGCTGGCTCTGCAGTCAGACAGGCCTGGCTTTATTCCTAGCCCCTCCACTTAATAGCCGTGTGAATTTGGACAAGCAACTTAATTAACCTGAGCCTCTGTGTCCTCACAGGTAGAGTAGGGATAGCTATAAGGTTGTTCCAAGAAACCGATCGCATCGTGCATGCTAAGTGGTTAGCACGTGGACCAGCTCACGGTAAGCAGTCTATGCTTGATCGTTATTCGTCCTATTCCAGTCCCACCCCAATTGTCACGCAATCGTCCTAACCTCCTTTTATAACTGCTCTCCCAGTCCTCTAAAACCGCAGCTCACTCTCTTTCCTTTCCATTTGGACCCAGGGGTAAGAAAGCTCCCTGCCCCCGTGGGGCCTAGCCGCGTCACTGGCAAGTAGCATCCCGCCAGGCTAGTCCTCCGCTGCCATCTGGTGGCCATTACGCGCCTAACACCTCGTCAAGGTGGCGTTCCTGAGGTTACGAGCCATTAAAGGAGCCAGGCGCGGTGCCGGTTCACGGGCGGGACAATCCAAAGGACAATGCAAATCCTGAGGGCTACAAAACCCCAGGAAGGAGCTCGGATCAGGACCAGGAGGGCAGGAGCGCTGAATGGCAGCTGATCCCCAGGCAGGGATCTGGAAGTTTCTACTGACCCCTGGACTGGCCAGTGCCCTTCTGAGCAGGACCCCACCACATTTGCCTATACGGACTTCTGACAACTCCTGGGAACTCCCTGCTTACCCTTTCAGATTCTTCTTGCTGCCACTGCCAGAGTCATGCCAGGGAAACGGCCATTATAGGGCCCCCACTGTCCCACTCTGGGATTCTAGACCCCATTTTCTGATGGACTGCTCATCACACTAAAAGACAGCTCAAACTAGGTCTTTGGGATAGAAACCCAGTGCTTTGTCAGGGAAAGAAGCAGGATATTAAAGCACATGGGCAATGAAGTACATACCCAAGATGGTCCTGCCATTTTGTCTTTCTTCCCACTGGCTGCCCCTTCCCCAGTGTAACTGGTTTACTGAGGTTACTGAGGTGTCACAACTCAATCAAGAATGCAAGCATAAAGGATTTTTTTTCCAATTATTACCTTCTCCCTCCCGAATGGAGAGTAGAACCTCTTAATGACAGTTTGAACAGAATCCATAATTTTGGGGCCACTTGCAGTTATTAAAACTCATCCTGTGCAGTTTTAAACTGGAGGCAGTAGACATAGTATATATAAGTTTGGGTGAAAGGAGGGAAGTTCTAGAATGAGAGATGATGCTCAGGAAGGGGGGCTCAACTAGGTAGCAGTGGACAGTCAGAGAAGAACGTAAGTCCTGCACAGAGGGTGAGAGGAAGCTTTGTAGATTAGCTACCAATGAACAGAAGGCAAATTCATTTCCTTCAGAATTGTTTTCCTCCTCCTCCAGATTCAGATATGCCCAGATGTACTATGGGAAAATCTCTTTTCAATGCCAAAACTTTCTGAGGAAAAAGAAAACCCTCCTGAACTAGTTTTAACCATTTTTGTGTTGTTCTAACTTGTCTTAGCAGAAAAAGAATCTTTCTTTTGTGAACTCAGGAACTTCAAAGCCAGCTTTGTTTTCCTGCGAGGTATTGATTTGGATTCTCGGGAGGGTCTCTTGACATCTCTCCACAACTTCCTTACCTGATAAAGCCAGCAAGTCCAACAGGCCCTTCAGTCACTGACGCAGAGAGGGAGGTGCAGAGAAATTCAGCACCTCCTCTGAGGTAGCAAAGCCTCTCCACTGTGGACTATGGAGCTGAATGTCAAATCTCTGCCCAAGGCTATGTGAGCTCTTTTTTTTAAAAAAAAAAAAAAAAGATTTATTTTATTTATCTATCCCCCCCGACCCTTGTTTTGCACTCACTGTCTGCTCTCTGTGTCCATTTGCTGTGTGCACTCTGTGTCTGCTTGTCTTCTCTTCTCGTCTTCTCCTTAGGAGGTACCAGGAACTGATCCTGGGACCTCTGATGTGGGAGAGAGGCATTCAATCGCTTGAGCCATCTCAGCTCCCTGGTTCGTTGGCTCTCCTCTTTGTCTCTTTTTTATTGCGCCAGCTCTCCGCTCAGGCCAGCTCGCTTTCACCAGGAGACCCCAGGAAATGAATCCGGGACCTCCCATATGGTAGCCCAATCGCTTGAGCCACATCCACTTCCCTGTGTGAGCTCCTTACGAGCTTGGAGAAAGGACCACGGACTTTGACAGAGGGGCCATGGGATTTTAGGTTCTCTGCTTCCTAACTCCCAGAGTTCCTGTCCTGACCCCACTCACATCCCCTCTCCTGGCCCCTTCCACATCTGTAAAACAAGGGGCTGAATGAAGGATTTCTAAGCTCCTTGTCTTGGTTTGCCAGGGCTGCTGTGACAGAGTACCACAGGCTAGCTGGCCTAAAGAACTGAAATCTCTAGTCTCGCAGTTCTGGAGGCTGGATCTGAAGTCAAGCTGTCGGCAGGCTCCTCTTAAAGGGGTAACTGCATCCTGTGCCTCTCCCAGGCTTCTGTGGTGGACAATCCACAGCGTTCCTTGACTTGTGGCAGCAAAACTCAATCTCCGCCTCCACCACACGGTCGTCTCTCTCCCTGTCTCTGGCTCTCCTTATAAGGACACCAATCACACTGGATAATGGCCCACCCTATCCAGTCCAGCTTCATCTTAACTAATAACCTCCTCAAAGATCCTGTGCACAAGGAAATTCACACAACAGCAAGTTAAGACTTGAACATGTCCTTGCGGGGGACATGACTGAATCTGTAACAGTACTAGACAGCTGTCTTTTTTTCTCTTACTTTCTATGATTGGTTGACTCTGCACTTTCTTTGATGCCCACCTTTGACACAGTTTTATGTCTTCAGATATTAAATTGTTGCATGCCTGAAGGAGAAGGAGAGATAGGCTTACCAGCTGTCTCAACAAAAATACTTCATATACTCGATGAAGATTTATCAGTGAAAAAAAGACATATTCCATTTATATGTCTGTGTTTTCAGTTTGTTTCCTGAAAACTCAAAGCCAGCCTTTCTGAGGGTTGGATTCAGACATCTGGCAACTGGAGCGCAGACAAAACATGTACTGTCTGGGTGTTTGGTTTGGCTTTGGGGTTAGGGGTGATGGTGAGTTACACGATAAATTAGAGGGAAATTTACTTTATATCATAAGCACATTGGTAGCCAGTCTCAGGGACAAGGCACAGAAGAAAGAAGCCGATGCAAAGGGAATTCCATTGTCAGCTGTTTCTCCTCACTTCACCCAGAATAGCAGCTGTCTGTGCCCTGCATGAGGAGGGCTTTTGGCAGGATTGGCTGAGCATGCTTACTCAAGATGGAAGCTCTTCTCCTTTCCCCTCAAAACACACATGGGGGAGCAGGTGTAGCTCAAGTGGTTCCCATGTACAAGGTCCAAGTTCAATCCCTACTACTTCAAAATAAACAAAACACACATACACAGGGCAGCTAGCGGGGGGATAGAACCCCATTTACCTTGAGGCCTCAACTTAGGACAAGCAATGGAGTCTGGGACCTTGAAGAGGACAAAACTCTGAACCCCCAGTTAGTGACCTGGGTTTTGAGACCAGCTGGAGCAAGGCATTTAACCTTAGTTTTCTCATCCATATTATGGGGGCAAAAATCCCTCTCTCACAGGATTAGGGTGTTTTTCTTTCTTTCCTCCCCCCTAGCCAGGACCTGGCATAGAGAAATAATCTGATAAATGTTTACTGAAGAAACTAGATTTTTCCCACAGCCAGCTCTAAGTCTGCAGGTAAAATCTGATTATCCTCCCTCAGAGGAGCCTTCTCTAAAGCTGAGACATGAATACAGAGAGCATTAGTGGGACACTGGGAAGGTCTTGCTCTGGTATTATTCTTTCCCGTTTGGTGTATCTGGGGTCTCCCTGCAGAACCCTAAGTTTTCCTAAAACAAAAAAGGGACGAATAGACCCGGACATGACAACAAGGGCAAATGCTACGAGACTAAGAGAAGGGCCTCCCCTCTCATCTACAATCCCACAATTCCCATACAGTTCTGTGATTTGGGTAGAAGTTTCCCACATACTATAAATGTGTCCCCCGTCCGAGAACTCTCAACCACACAGCAAACCTGGACTCGGAAATGCCAGCTTTTATCTAAGAGGAAAAATGACAGAGAGAGAAATCCTGGCCTCCTCTCCTTCCCAGAGGCTCAAGAATCAGCAACTGTATTAGTCAGCCAAAGGGGTGCTAATGTGAAATACCAAAAATGGGTTGGTCTTTATAAAGGGTATTTATTTGGGGTAGAAGTCCACAGATACCAGACCATAAAGCGTTAAGTTTCTTCTCTCACCACAGTCCATTGCCACGTGTTAGAGCAAGACAGCTGCCGGTGTTTGCCAGGGTTCAGGCTTCTGGGGTTCCTCTCTTCCCGGGGCTGCGTTTCTCTCCGGGCTTAGCTCTTGTTTCCTCCAGAAGGTCAGCTGTAGACGATCAGGTGAACGGCTTGCTTCTCTTCTCCTGAGGCCTTCTTTCCAACATCAAAACTGCTTCTCAAAAGACTGCTTCTCAAAACTGTTCTTGCCATGCCTTTTATATTTGATTCCCCACCCACCAAGGGGTGGGGCTCAACACCCTAATCATAACCTAATCATGCCCAGATTAACAGATCAGTTTACAAGCATGATCCAATTATATTTTTGGAATTCATAATTACATCAAATTGGCCAACGGTTACGGCAACTTTTGCCTCTTTTCAGTTGATTAGAATTGATTTTAAGTCACCGTTTAGTAGGGAAAACAGAACGTCACAAACAAAGCTTGACGCAGCCTGAACCCTTCATCAGGAACTGGAAATGAATTTTATTTCAGGCGTCCATGCTCCAACCTGCAGGTAGAAATGAGGTCTCCACTTCCAGGGCAGTGCTGGGAATTTGGGGTGATTCTTCAGAAAGCCCTGCAGCAGCACACCCAAGCAGCATGGGGGCCGATTCAATGTCAGGATTGCAGGAGGGGACAACCTCTGGTTCTCTGACTGGAACGCCTTATTAAGCTTCCTATCTTCGTTCAGGATGATATGGCTGCGAGTAACGGATAAACAACATCTCAGTTCATTTCCACTCACCTGCTTTCCTAGCCACTAAAGCCATAGAGAATTCTCCAATGCCCTAAACCTTTTGAAGCCTTCCCCGACACTGTGGTTCTGCTGCCCTCCCAAACCCATAATGAGGCACTGTCTGTAATACGATATTTCATCCGTGCTATCTTGACCCAGTTCTGAGGACTTGGCTAAAAAAAACACTCAATTCCCCCTTGCAGGCAATGTGCTAAGCCCACACCCCAACCATCTCCCCTGTTGGGTTGAAATACTTCTGAGTGAGAGTGTAAACTACAATGTGAACTATGGTCCACGTTCAGTGGCAATGCCCCAGGATGCATTTATCAACTGCAATGAATGTGCCACACTAATGAAGGATGTTGCTTATGTGGGAGGGTGTGGGAGGTGTGGGGAGCAGGGCATATGGGAATCCCTATATTTTTTGTGTAACATTTAAATAATCTAAGTATCTTTTTAAAATAATTTTTTTAAAATAAAAGAAATCAATCAAAAAAAAAAAAAAAAAAGAAAGAAAGAAAGAAAGAAAGAAATACTTCTGGGCTACAAAGCTCACAGCCAACAGCCAAAAGGCCCAGACACCAAACATCTAGGCATGTGGTTCCTTCTCCTTAGAGCTCACAGAATTATTCAAAACATCCAACCCACAAAAAGCCCAGGAAACCTACCTAACTCCACCCAACTTGCTGTACACAAGCCACCTCCCGCAGTTCCAGCTTGCTGTTACGCTTTACCCTTCCTAGAGTGCAAAGCCCTGTGTGGTCCTTAGCCATAACCTCTCAGAGCTTCAGTAACAAAGAGTTCTGCCTTTCATCTATTCCAGTGTTTTTGTGTTGTGTCCTGCCATCCAAAGAACTTAGAATTAAATCTAATATCATATCATTATAAAACACTGCCCAATAGAAATATAACACCTGCCACACATGTAATTTTAAGTGTTTTGCATTTAGAAAAAATAAGAATCCTGTAAACCTAATTTTAAGAATTACATTTGATTTAACCCATTAGATCCAAAATGTTATCGATTCAGCATGTAACCAATATTTTGGAAATATTACTGAGATATTTTACATTCTTCATACTGTTTTAGTTACCTCGGCTGCTCAAGAAAACACCATGAAATGGGTTGGCATAAACAATGGGAATTTATTTGCTTCTAGTGATGGGGCTAAAAGAAAGTTGAAATCAAGGCATTATCAAGTCAATGCTTTCTTCCCAAAGTCCGGCACTCTGGGGCTGGCTGCTGGCAATCCTTGGCTCCTCTGTCATGTGGCAAGGCAAGTGGCGGCATCTCCTGGTCTCTCCCTTCTCTCCAGTGTTCCACCAATGTCCAGCCTCTTGCTTCTTGTGGTTTTCTCTCTCTCATGTCTGAATTCACTATGTTTATAAAGGGCTCCAGTCATAGGAATAAGAACCATCCTGATCGAGGTGGGCCACACCTTAACTGAAGTAGCCTCATCCAAAGGTCCTAAAGGTTCACACCCACAGGAATGGATTACAGTTTTAAGAACATGTTTTTCTGGGGTACGTACAGCTTCAAACCACCACACGTACTAAGGCTTTGAAATCCAGGGTGTTTTATACTTAGAGCACATCTCAATTCAGACTAACCTCATTCATTCCGTGCTCAGTAGTCACATGCGGCTATCTGCAGAATTGGGCAGCACAGCCCCAGAATAACACACAGCACATTATGGAGTAGTTGTGTGTTTACATGTTCATTTGCCAATTAGTGGGGAGATTCTTAAGAACAGGGACCATTCCATGACCAACTCATAGCAGCTGCAGAATAACTCTTTGTGGAATTATTCTGGATGATAATTTATGACTGGATTCGTTCAGAAATCAGTGTAGCAACTGGTCACTGGGTAAAACAACTATGATAAAGGAGAGGAGGGAAAGGGTATGCTTTGAGTTGGAAGCTGCTGGGAGACCCTCAAAATATGATGCTCAGACTAGAGCCTGGAACTCAGTAAAGAAATCAGGGTGGTAAATAAAGGTTAAGGAGGCATGGTTTGTGACTGTCTGCCTTACCAGAAGGCAGAAACACACATTTCACATGAAAGTGCTATGGAGCATTTCTAAGGAAAATCACAACACGCATTGTAAAAAAAATAATTTTTAAATTATTTTTCTCCTCCCCCCTGCCCCGAGTTGGCGCCCTTGTCTGCCTGCTCATTGTCTGCTCGTCTTCTTTGGGAGGCACCAGGAACCAAACCCGGGATCGCCCATGTGGGAGGCAAATGCCCAGCCACTTGAACCACTTCTGCTCCCTGCTGGTTGCGTCATCTGCTCATTGTGTCACCTGCTTATTGCAATGTCTGCTCATTGTGGCGTCTGCAGCATCTGCTAGTTGCGGCATCTGCTCATTGAGACATCTTGCTGGTTGCAGTGTCTGCTTATTGCAGTGTCTGCTCGTCTTCTTTAGGAGGCACTGGGAACTGAACTTGGGACCTCCCATGTGGGAGGCGGAAGCTCAATCGCTTGAGCCACATCTGCTCCCCCAAATAACATTTTAAAAGACGAAATACATGGAAGGTACTTATGAAATAGAAAAAATGTAAGGAAAATAACACCAAAATGATTAAAATGATACTAATTAAAAAAATAATTTCCACCTGCAGATGTACTGATTACTTCCCTCCTGAACTGTTAGATATTTAGAGCAGGTCATGACAAGATTGTAGGATGTGGATGGGATTCACAGGCAACATCCTTCTATGCAGCAGGATTCTTCCCTTCTCTCAAGTTCTCTCATCCTCTGTCCACTCCTCCAAATGATGAATACCCTCAAATGGTTGGAAGCAGAGGTCTCTGACAGACACCCTCAAATGATGGCAGTGCTTCCCAAACTGTAGTATGCAAATACACCTCCTGGAGAATTTCATTAAAGAGCAGATTCTGACTCAGTAGATCTGGGTTGGGGCCTGAGATCTTACTTGTCTATTTTAACATGTTCCAGGTGATGCTGACTCACGGATCACACTTTGAGTAGCAAGGCATTGGGGGTTAGAAGCTTATGTAAAGCATCACCCATCTTGGAGTTTGAGTTCTAGAAGAGAATCCCAGAAAGAGAGCACTTTAGCCATATGAATAAAGGAATGAAGGGATTTTGGTATCAGATGAGATTGACAGGACAAAAAGCCTCCAGTAAATCCTGCAAACAATACCAGAAACAGCTCTCTTTACAGGTCAGACCATTGATTGGCAGGAGGCAGTTGTGGTATATTAGAAAGCGTGCAAGAATTGAGGAGGAGTTTGAATCCCACTGTTTTAGTTTGCTAGACTGCTGGAACACAATATACAAGAAATGGATTGGATTTTACAATGGGAATTTATTAATTGCAAGCTTACAATTCTGAGGCCATGAAAGTGTCCAAATCAAGGCATCATCAGGCAATGCTTTCTCCCCAAAGACCAGCTGCCAGCAATCTTGGACTCCTCTGTCATGTGGCAAGGCACATGGTGAGTTTCCTTGCTTTTAGTTTCTGGCTTCAGGGAGTTCCTCTCTCAGCTTCTGTAGGTTTCTTTCTGCCTCTCCATATTCATCCCATGTATAAAGGACTCCAGTAAGACCCACCCTGGGCCACGCCCCAACTGAACTAACCTAATCGAAAGGTTCCACCCACAATAGGTTCACACCCACAGGAATGGATTAGCTCTAAGGACATGATTTTTCTGGGGTCCATAAAAGCCACAAACTACCACAGCCACCTACTACCCTTACTAGATATGTGAGTTTATGCTTTTCATTTCACATCTGTGAACCTAAGTTTCCTTATCTGTAAAATGGGCATAATATCACATAGCTTGCAGGATTTTTTGAATCTCAAATGAAATAGCATATGTGACATTACCTGACATATGCTTGAGGCCCAGCAAATGCTTATTAAATCTCAACCAAAATATTTTCCAGTTACCTCTATCAGAATACTACCAGAGTATACCTGGTGGGGTGAGAAAAGAATTTTAAAACCTAGGTATGTCTGCTTTTAAATTGATTAAGTCTTAAGGCTTAGCATAGTTTTTCCTGAACTAAATGCATTCCCCTTTACAAAAGCAATGCAAATATATTCTAAGCAAATGCCTTCAGGGAAAGGGCAGAATTCCATCTTTACCTACTTCTATATTTCTTTACAGTTGCCATGAGAGCATTTTAATAACCTCCATGGAGTTGAAAGTGATGCAGGTAATTGCCATAAGTAATTTAAGGGCTATTAAAACTAACAAACCTCTCCTGTGAAATACCTTGTTAAACAGTGATCAGTAGAAAACGTGTAAAGATGGTGTGCAGTGTAAATTCAAGCTCTTTTTCCAGTTACGCTGAAGAGACCATGTAATTACATTATGTGTGTGAAGAGTGCAAATATTAAAACCCTTCCAGTTTCGATCTTGGGTTGGCTCAAACTAAAGATGCCCTGGTGTTCTGATGAGATCTACTTCCTTTCTTCAGAAGAGGCAGGCTGGTGTCAGATGTCATTTCCCATTATCTGAATTGATGGTTATTCTTTTTTCACGCATGGTGCGTGAGATCATAAATCTTAGCACTTTTTAGCGCAAAGCCTCCAGGGATCTGAGCTCCAGCCTGGGACCAGCCAATCACTAGCTGTGTGACCTGGAGCAACTCTTCTCACCTACCTAGGGGTGGACTACTGCAGCCATGCAATGAAAATATTGTATTTTATCCCTTGAAGATCTTTTCCAGCTCTAAAGTCTTTAATCCTAAACACTTTCCACAACCGCAAGTCCATTTTCTGGCTACCTTAGCTATCAAAAATACAACCAAGAATCAAAAGTAGGACAAAATGGAACGAGAATAGTCTCTTCAACAATGGTACTGGGAAAATTGTAGTGCCATACGCAAAAATTAACTTCACACCATACACAAAAATTAACGCAAAATGGATTGATGATCTAAATATAAGGTCTAAAACTATAAAAATCCTAGAAGAAAACACAGGGAAACATCTTCAGGAACTTGTCTTAAGCAATTTAGATTTTACACCAAAAGCATGAGCAACAAAAGAAAAAATAGATAAATATAGATTTATCAAAACTGAAAATTTTTGTGCAGCAAGAACATGAAGAAATTGAAACAATAGCTTACAGAATGAGAGAAAATATTTGGAAGCCACAAATCTGATAAGGGTTTAATATCCAGAATATATAAAGAAATTCTACAACTCAACAACAAAAAGACAACAACCCAATTTAAAAATGGGCAAAAGACTTAAAGATATATTTCTCCAAAGAAGATATACAAATGGCACATGAAAAGGTGCTCAACATCATTAGCATTAGGAAATGCAAACCCAAACCACAATGAGATACCATTTCACACTTACTAGAATGGCTAACATTAAAAAAAAAAAAAAAAAGAAAAGAAAAGGAAAATAATAACTGTTGGAGACAATGTAGAAAAATAGGAACCCCCATACTTTATTGGTGGGAATGTAAAATGTGCAGCCACTGTGGAAAATAGTTTGTCAGTTCCCCCAAAAGTTAAACAGAATTGCCATATGACCTGGCAATCCCACTTCTAGGCATATACCCAAAAGAATTGAAAACAAGGACTCAAACAGATACTTGCACACTGACGTTCATAGTGGCATTATTCACAATTGCCCAAAAATAGAAGCAATCCAAGTGTCCATCAACAGATGAATGGATAAACAAAATGTGATATATACATAAAATAGGATATTATTCAGCTGTAAAAGGGAATAAAGTTCTGATGATGTGACAGCATGAATGAACCTCGAAGACATCACGTTAAGTATATAAGCCAGGCACAAAAGGACAAATATTATATGATCTCAATTACATGAAATAATTAAAATAAGCACATTCATAAATTAAGAAACTGGAATACAGTTTAACAGGAGCCAAAGTAGGGGTGAGGAATGGAGAGTTAATGCTTAATTGGTACAGAGGGTCTGTTTGGGGTGATGGAAAAGTTTTGTAGTGGATTGTAGTGGTGGTAGCACAACATTGTGAATGTAATTTACACCACTGAATTGTATCTTGAAAGTGGTTACAGTGGGACATTTTGGTTGTATAAATGTTATCAGAATAAACATTTTAAAACACCATAAGGGAGCAAATGTGGCTCAGGCTACATCCCCAGTGTCTCCTAAAAACAACAAAATGTAAATAACAAGCGAAAAAAACAATTCAGGGTAGCTGATGTGGCTCAGTGATTGAGTGCCAGGTTCCCACATACGAGATGACGGGTTCAATCCCTGGCCCTGGTACCTCAAAAACCAAAACAAAACAAAACAACAACCACAAAAAAATATATATATATATATATAGAAATGAACAACACAGAGTGGACCCTAATGTAAACTATGGATGATAAGTAAGAGTATAATTTTAGTAATATTGTTTCATCATTTGTAACAAAGGTACCACACTAATGCAAAATGTTAATAATAGGGAAAACTGTCAGTGAGTGGAGAGGTATGTGGGAACTCTGTATTATCTGCATGATTTTTCTACAACTCCCCTAATTAAAAAAAAAAAAAAAAAGTGGTCCAAAAAAAGAAAGTAAGAAGGGACCTGTGAAAAGCCTAAGTAGATGTGCAAAGTCCATGCATTTCACACCTCCCAGAACCTTGCAAGCCCATGCTCAGAATCTTCTATTCTTCCTCCATACACTGGCCTAATAAACCTATTTACTAGACTCACAACAGATTAGAAGTAGCAAATTAAAAGAAATGAGCAAGAACACTGGCAATAATAAGTGAAAATCCAAAGGAGAAAGCAGACAGAAATCTTTGAGAGGGCAAAGCTTTTGTCTGGTTCACTTTAGTACACCCAGTACCAGGTGCAGAGCATCTACCCAATAAATGCTGAATGAATGAATGAGTGAATGAATGAATGCCATGCCTACAAAAGGCAGATATACTTTTTTTTTTCTTTTTTTTTTTTTATTATGGGTAAAAATCAAAATTCTCACAATACATACAAACATTTGTAAAATGATATATAAATATATATGCATATATGTGTATTTGCTTACAAAAATGTTATTTATATATATATATATACACATATATTTTAAGAGGTGCTTAGATTACCTAAAATATTACACGGAACCCACTGGGATTCCCATGTTGCCCACCTCCCACACCTCCCACCACATCCCACACAAACATCTCCCACAGTGTGGCCCACCAACCTCAATGAACTTACTTTTTTTAACTGCAATGGTCTGGGAACACTTAGTGCAAGTAAAAACGAGGACCCTATACACCTGAAGAGCTTCCCAAGGATGATTTCACACACAGCAATTAATACTCATGTAGGTGGCCAAGACAGCAAAGAAAATTTAAACCATGCTCAGTAAGCTCTCACTAAGATGGTAAGTGGTGACTCCTGGTTAAACACGGTGGATTGAACATGGGTATTTATCTCTGTTCTCTCCTAAAGCCCTACTGAAAATGAGAGTAAAGTGACGTGTGTGTGTGTGTGTGAGAGAGATTTTTCCACAAGGACATAGAGAGAAGAAGGAATCCACAGTAGACAAGAGAGGTCAGCCAATATTTGTAGGCTTGAAAGGATCAAATGAAATCATCAGAACTGATCCAGCTGAACGGCACAGGCCTGCAGAAGGAAGCCAATGAGAAGCAGACAGGTCAGGCCTCAGAGCCTGGAAAGGCTCAGAAATCAGAGGTGGCAAAAGGCATGAGGAGCTGGGCTGCAGACAGGAGGATTAGTTTAAAGTCTGTTGAAAGAGTGGTTCAGTCTCAATTTCGTTCTCCCACCCTGACAGGAGACTAGAGGTTCATTCCATGAGGAAGTCCAGCCCCAAAACCACAGCAGATGTTAGGGAGAGGCACACGTCTAAAAACTAGGGCATGACATGAAAGTCTACGCACAGAATGGAGAGGCCCCAGCTGGCCTTGTGTCTCTGGACTCTGAGAACCCTGGCAGCTTCTGGGGTAGAACCCTCCCATCCCTGCCCTCCCAGGCAGGGCACTGGAGCGTTCTGCTCTGGGAAAATGGAATAGACCCCGAGAAGAGATCTCCGAATACTGGCTTTCAACTTCCCGTGAATGCTGGATCCCTATCCAGTCACATTATAGTTGATGAGCCCTGACTTTCCCCTATAAGGGCATCCGATCAGGTCTAATATAAATTTCTTAACCATAAACAGACAAAGCAAAGTAACAAAAGTAACTTAGAGGAAAGCCTCCAACAAGACAAAGCAAAGTAACAAAAGTAACTTAGAGGAAATCAAGACAATGAAGGTAGAAGAAGAATACTTTAGAAGTATGTGACAAACCCCTAGAGGGGTGAGAGAAAATATTTACCCGTGAAAAGAGAACGGGATGCCTTATTTTTTTAACGAGTAGAAAATAAACTCTTCAAATTTGAAAATAAGATATTTAAAATAAAAGGCTTAGCAAAAAAAAAAAAGTCAATAGAAAGTTTGGAATTTAAAGTCAAAAGAATCTCTCAGAAAATAGAACAAAAAGACAAAGAGACAAACAATAGGAGATAAAACGGAATTTCAGTACCAATCAGCCTGAGAAATCTAACCACTGAATAATGGAGTTACAGGAAGAAGACAGAATAAAATAAGAGGAGGAAATTATTAAAGTAATGATGCACAAAAAATTTCTCATAACTAAGAGGCAAGAGTATACAGACTGGAAGGGCCTATTGCATGCCTGGCACAACAAATAAAGAAATTCCTACATCAAGTTACATGGCTGCAAAAGTTCAGAACATTGGGCATATAAAGAGAAAAGAAATACTGAAATTTTCAGGACATAAATAACTAGTTCACATAGGAAGAATTAGACATATGATGCCACCAGACTTCTCAACAACATGCTCAAAGCAAGAAGTCAATGGAGCAGTGGCTTCAAATTTTGAATGAAAATTTGCACCCCAGAATTCTACACTCAGTCAAATTATCAATTAAGTGTGAAGCTAGAATAATATAAATTAAGACTTTCAGTGTCTCAAATAAACATTTCTTATGTGTGGTTTTTCAAGAAGCTACTGAAGAATCCTCTACCGAAATCTGGGAGTAAACCAAGGAAGCGAAAGAGGTGGGGTTTAGGAAACAAGAGATATACGCCGGGAAGGAGACAAAGAGAAGGGCCACGAGGACAGCTGAACAGCAAGCCTAGAGCCCAGCCCAGCCAGATAGGAGAGGAATCCAGTGGGAACATCTCCAAGAAAAAAGAAAGGCTGATGCCTTGGACTGGGCTAAAGGAGAGTCATGGGATTGTTCTATTCTACTGGAGAGATGGAGAGAATGATTGATAGTGACATCGACAACTAAGGAGGTGGGAGAAAATGAGGTGATTATTGACTCCAAGAAGCAAGATATTTTGAACAAGAAAGGAAATGTAATTACAAAATATTAGAGGAAAATTAGGCAAACATTTCACATTGATTTAAATGAAAAAATTATGATATAATCATATTTGGAGAACAGGAGAGAATGCAAGGATGTTGGATTATATAAAGATGCTAAACCCTCACCTTCATAATAAGAAGTCAATACAAAGTGGAAAAATGATAAAATATGATCAATAAATAGCACTCAATTCAAAAGAGCATAGGGAGGAATGGAGCAGGGGACTGTTATTTTGTTTGTTGTTATTGTTGTATGTGTGTGTGACTTTTGGAAGCCTTCTAATTCTGTATGATTTTGATAAAACTATTACTTTGGTAACAATTTAAAATGGCATTAAAAATGAAGTCTGACATCACAAGTAGCTTGACCCAACCCAGTGATTATGCTGGATTTTCTTACTTAAAGGGTGTAGCATGCTGCAATTAAGTTAGAATGACCATAGTAAGTGGTCTCAATGAACAATGACAATACCAGCAAACCCAAGAGTGACCTGAGCCATCACCAAAGTCCAAGGGGTCATGTCCAAAGGGATGGAGATACATTGTAAAAACTCTGAGGAGTGTGCTTCTTGATATCAGGTGAGGGCCCGAGTCTATAATTAAAGGGTTTAAAAATATGAAGAATATTGAAGCAGGACTCAGTCTTAAGAAAAATGGCCATCAAGAGCCAGGACTAGCCTCAAGTTCTGCTAGACGATAATCAGCCCTGTACTTCAGTCTCCACAGACTATAATGGGGTAACTGAGAAGCAAGTGGTCTTACAAAAGCCCAAAAAGGTTTACCATCCAGGTACATGATAATGTGGGATTGGGAAGCTCAGTGATCATAAAAGTATCCAGGAGGTTAAATCCATGCACATTTAAATAAGCAACTGGAGCTCCCAAAACAGATTCCAGTTTCCAAAGAAGGAGGGGCAGCCCATATGCACTCAGGCTCATGATTTCATTGCCCTGAACCAGAGCAGGGTCGAGTTTGCAGATGGCAGGCATCACTGGAGATAACAAAATGGGGCTGGCACAGGAAGTGACCTACAGAAGGAAAATAACTAACAGAAGCCAGAAAGAGTCCCTTCAAAATGGTTAAGTTTTATGTTTAGCTTTAGTGCTTAAAGCTTCCATTACATGAAATATTCACTTATGTAGAACAGCTCATTCCCTGGTAATATGAGATTAATGAGGCATCGCTGTCCATAAAAACTACTGAACTGACTCATATCAATGGTCTGCCCTGTCCAGTATTCTGCCTTTTAAAGGACATAAGAGTACAAAATTTGGAAACAGAAGCATCTCTATTTGGAGCCTGGCTCCACCACTGCATGACTTTGAGCAAGTTATTTATCTACTCCCAGCCTCAACTTACTCATCTGTAAAAATATTTCTAATAATACCTTCTTCTTGATGGTGGTGTGAAAACTCAATGAGATGGTATCCTTAAAATATCTTTTAGCTATAATACACTAAATATATCATAGTTAATCTAGCCTGAAATGGTGTGTGAAAGTTTGGTAGTTGTCGATTGTGGTTTTCTTCTGTATCCTAAAGTTTCTTAACTTCTTTTAAGAAATTCAATTTCTGATGTTTCTAAGAATATATTTTAAAAACATACACTTACTTATTTTCTGGCACAACAGAGTTTTCTTCCCCCCTTAACTACCTACTTCTTTTAAACATTATTTCTAGAAAGGGATCTAGAAGGGGTCTACGGTAAAGAGACATAGCTTTGTTAGTCCAATAATTCAAAAATCCATGAAATTTATACTATAAAATGTATATATATTTTCCAGAGGAATGTTTATCCCATATATTTTCATAGCAAGGAATCCAAATTACCTAATTTTTGGACAAGCTGCCACTATGATTTCATACAGAATCTTCACCTACCCCAAAAACAACATGAAAGCCTTAACGCTCCTCACAAACAATATGAATAAAACAGGGCTTACACTGTTGAGCAGGTGAGATACACATAGAACAAGTATAGCATGACACGCACAAAAAAAGCTGAAGAGCTGAAGTAATAGCTCTATTGGGCTTGGGAGAGATAATGATACCCAGGGATGTTGGAAGGTCAATAACAGGTCCCTGGTATAAAATTGTGGCTAGGGCATGCATCTACTTCTGTTACCTAGAGGGAAAAACAAAAGTTATGACCAATTCTGGGGCCATCACCTGTAATGGTGCTGCTTGGGAAGGTGGGAGAAAGCAGAGGCAGCCGCCTGTGGACTCCAGAATTAGATCTGCATCTGCAATGTCCCTTGAGATGGAGAACTCTAAGCCATCAGTATAACCCTAGATCTGAGCTATTGGGGCCTTTGAGAAGAGTGGAGAAAACCATGGGGATGAGCACAAAAAGAGAAAAACATACACATAAACACCCCTCCAAAAAACTTCCTTCTCAAGATGAACTCATAAACTAAAATTCCACAGCAGGTGAGTAAAACTAATGGCAGAAAAAAAACAGCCACAAACTGAACAAAAGAGGGGATTCCCTTTTAAAAGATTTTAAATAACAACACATTCTTCTGAAAAGGATGCCTTCAAATTAGTATGACTGATATCCATATAACAAGAAAAACAAAGTATGCAACAAAAATAGCAATTATGAATCAAGAACAGATCAAGATTTTTTTAAAACCAAATAGAAATACAAGAAATTAAATTGTAATCCCTGAAGTAAAATAATCAGTAGGAAAGGATAATTTACTAAATTAGAAGAAAGTATTAAGAAATGGATTTAGAACACATCAGTGTAGAGAATAAAAAGTTTAAAAATATGAATTAGAAGTTGATATACATAGGAGAATAGACTACTAACAATCAACATGCCCAAAAGGTGTTACAGAAGCAGAAAATAGAAGGAATGGGAGGAGAGGCAAGATGTAAAGAGTTGATGGCTTCCATCACCTCTTACTGTGAACGGATTTTACTGTGAATGAATTTTAAGGTGCTAACAACACAAATAATGGGAGGAACAACTATTTACTTACATATATTTGTACACACACACACACACACACACACATATCCATATAAAAGCTGGCAAGCAGATAGACACATGGAAGCTGACTTAGTAGACCCAAAACAGCCAAAACCTGGCAATTGAGAAATTTTTTATTATTTTTATTGAAGAACCCCAAAAAGGCTTGGGAATTGGTGGCACAGGTAGCTCTGAAAGTAGAGGTAAAGGTGATACTGAAAGCAGGAAGCCTGGTTGGAATCCATTTAATATGAAGTCAGTGGTCCCAGTGTGAGAAAGGCTGGAGGCTCATGGTCTTGATATGACCAACCACCAAGACCAGGTGGACCTCCACCTCCTCAGAGCTCACAGAGTGGAGGGAAGAGTCAGTGAAGGGGAGGCCCAACTTCAGAAGTGCCACTGTTATGCCTTTTATATATCGGGGTGCCATGTAAGATATTGTTTGAAGAAAGGTGTGGCCTTTAGGAAAAGTATTTCCCTAAGCCATGATATCCTTACACCATCACAGACTGGGGATATTGGGTCTCATATTTGCAGCTAAAGTGTCTTACCAAGAAATTGGGTAAATGTGTTAGGATTCTGGCCTTAACTTAAAAATATCAAAGAGGACTTAAAGAAAGAGTGTGAGTCAGGGAATATCAGCCAACAGCACTAAGATGAGAATTCCCTGTTTTGTTTTAGAGTCAGGAACAAGAGTTCATTTTAGAGACAAATGTACGAGAATTATTCTGACAATCGGTCCTACTCCAGCTCATCCTGTTGCCTAATGAGCCTCTTCTGGGTGCTTTGGACCCAGGAGGGGAAGTTTGAAAATGCCTAGAAGGAAGGAGAAGCCTTTAAGTTTGATTTTAAGTCTAACCTGTGCTTGTTACATATCAATCACAGTGCTTAAGTGAAGGAAATCAGCAGCTGGAGTTTGAGCCTCAATGCTGCCATTTACTAACCAGTTGACATTGGGCAATTCATCAAACATCCCAGGGCATTGCTTTTCTTGACTATAAAAACAAGAATAACGATGCCCACATCAAAGTGTTGAAGATAGGATTTAATAAGATAATGAGCAATAAAAGGATTTAACACGGGTCTGGGATTTAGTAAACACTAGTTCTCTTTATGATTGTTCAAAGAGCCACAAACTTTAGAAAGAAAACAAGCTATTAGAGTTAAAGAGCATCAGTGGTTAGTGTTCCTGAAGGGACAGCAAGGAAAAAGTTGAACATTTAAGATATAGTTGGTTTTTATCTGCACCTTAAATGAACATTGCTTCAAATATCTTCTGTTTCTTCTCAAGAAAATCCACAAACCTGTCTCTTATGGCTAAATTGACATGGTGCAACTTGCATCAGATTCTTCATTTTTGTCTAGATCCAATTCTACCTCATGGGTGGCTCCTTTCAGGTGAGCAGAAAGTAGAGGTAGGAGGTCAATACTTTGGTGAGGGGTGAATACCATGTTTTGTTTTGTTTTGTTTTTTCTGCCAGGATCAGCTCTTGGCAGGTATGATGTGGCCCACTTACCAGTCCATACAAGCAGTGCTGAACTGTGCACCAGGATGAGAGCTCCAGATTTTGTTGGCCTTGCTCTGTTATCACAAAGCCTGGCAGGGAATCTAGCAGTCACCACTCCTGCTCCTGTGGTTCGTCTTTCCAAGTGGTCCTCAGTATTCTTCCCTGGTATTATCTAGACAATACCCCTGAAGATTAAATCCGGACCTAACAATAGCCAGTGGGTATATGAAGACTAGCATAAAGAAGTGGATAATCCATTTCATTATGAACAGGAACCAGTAAAACAGTGGTTCTCCAAGTGTGGTCCTGGGACCAGCAGTATCAGCATCCTCCAGGAACGTGTGAGAAATGCAAATCCTTAGGTCCCACCCCCACCTACTGAATTAGACTCAGGGTGGAGCCCAGAAATGTTTTAACAAGCCCTCCAGGGAATTGTAAAGAAGGACTTTTAGTGGCAACTAAAAGGACTTACATTAAATAAAAGGCAACCTGTTGGTCAAAGAACCAATATATATTTAACAGTATTAAATGTTGAATTGTGATGACATAACAAGACAACAGGTGCCACAGTCAGAAAGGCCTAATGTAATTACTTATCCAGTATCTATAGTCCCCAATCAGCTATAAAATTCAAGAGGTCAAGAACAACATCTGTCTTATTCTTAGTGCAGAGATCTAACAGTCAGTGGAGGCTGTTATGCTACAACAGCAAAGCAATTGTAACACTTAGTAGCTTGAAACAACAAAGCTGCATTTCTCACTGACCTTACACATCCATGAAGGGTTGGCAGGGCTCCACTCCATGTCATTCTCACTCCAGAGTGACAAACAAGTCACTATTGGGAATACTGCTGTTTTTTGTGGCAGAGGGAAAGGGATCGTGGTCCCTAAAGGTTCTGCCAAGCAATGGCACTTATCACTTCTGATCACATTTCATTGACCAAAGCAAGTAACATAACCAACTTAATCTCAATGGAGTAGGGTGGTACTGCCTTAACATTTGCCTGGGAGAAGAGAAGAACTAAATATTTGTAAACAGCACTAATGACTACACAAGAAGCACCAGTTTCTTTGAAATGGGTATCCTAATTTTGTAGTAAAAAAAAAAAAAAAAGAAAAAGAAAAAACAGATTTATGGAAGTTAGGTAATTTGTCCAAGTCTTCTGGCAGGTAAATGGCACAGGTGTATTTCTACCTGTTTAATTCAAAAGTTCATACTGAAAAATGCTATGCCACTCTATTAGAAATGAGGACATCAGGAAGGGGAAATTGTTTGGCAAGAGATAAATTCATCTTTAAATATTTGTGGGACTTTAAGTGGAAATCTCCCATAGCAACTCAGAATGAGGGACTAGCATAGAAGAGGGAAAATAGAACTAGAGATGCATATTGGTTGGAAATTTTCAGTAAGATACTTTTGTGATTGTTCTCTAAAGACAAAAGAGAAGAAAGTGGCAAAAGCAGTCCCTAGGGATATATGCAGGTTGGGGAAGAGAAAAGAGCTAATGAGGGAGTTGTTAGGAGGGAAAGAAGAAAGGCCTTCAGGAAGAGCATGAGGTCAAGAATATCCATTAAAACAGCGAGTTGGAAAATGATAATAAAAGGGGGGATGCACTTTGGATAGGTAGAATTCTAGTGAAGTGGGAGACTCCAAATTTCTAGGGTTGGAAAGAAAAAGGAAACCATGGACATGGGCTACAAGATTAAGGTATCAAAGAATTTAAAAAAATATATGGGTGGGTTGAATGTCAGGCCTGGGGTTCATATTTTACAAAAGGAAATATACAAATGTCTGAATGCAAGAGAATAAGAGAGATGGAGAATAAGAACAAATAACAGAGTCAGAGATATTACAAGAACCCAGTAGAGATGGAATGGATGGGTCCCAATGGCAGGTTGCAAGGATGGCTTTAAGACAGCAAGTCTTTTCTTCCTTTGATACAAGGAAAGTGTGAGAGGCTAAAGAAAGGGAAATTGCTGGTCGGAGATAAATTCAAGGGCTTTGAGAGTGCACAGTTGATCACTATATCTTCCACAGTCCAGCCAAAAATCACAAAAGGAATCATCTTCTCACTTTCAAATAGACTGCTCTGTGTGCATCTTACCTGGTAAGCATTTCCAGGGATTTTTACTTCTTTGAACCATTTTTCTTTCCTGTGTTCCAACTGGAAGATTACATCTGGTTCAGAAAATTGATCGTTCCTAAGACAAACACTGTTAGTTGCTCACCCAATACCCATTTTTCTTGTCTTCCTTATTAAATAACACAAAAGTGTGTTAGTGTTCTCCAGAGAAAAAGAAATGACAAGATATATATGTACAATTATTAAGAGATTTATTATAGGAATTAGCTCTTGTTACAGTGGGGACTGGCAAATCTGAATTCCATAGGTCAGGCCACAAGTTGGAAACTCTGATAAAGGTGAATTTAAATTCCCCAGGAGAAACTGGCTGACTGAAGTAGAGGCGGAAATTCTTCTTTCTAACTTCTGAAATCCTCATTTCTGGCTTTTAAGACCTCCAACTGATTAGATGAGGAGATATCCCTCATTGCTGAGAGAAATAATTTTTGTTGATTATAGGGGAAAATCAACCATTGGTGAATCAACTGACTATAGATTCAAATCTGTCTATGAAATATCTTCACAGTAACAATCAGGACAGTTCTTGTTTGATCAAACAACTGGACACCAGAACTTAGTCAAGTTGACACATGAAATTAACCATCACAGCAAGTTTTTTCTTTTTTCTTTTTTTCTTTTTTTCTTTTTTTTTTTTTTTTTTTTTTGCAATGGCAATAACCTAGATAAATTCTTGCTCTGCCAACTTCCCTTATACTTCTAGTGAACAAGACATAAGTGGCAGCACAGTAGTCCCTTGGTTGGCAAGTAGGGATATTCCCTTGGACCACATATTGGGGTTGGGAATTTCAGGGCACTGCAATGTAGTGATTTCCATATAGACAGAGCCAATATGGGGGTTGGGAGAGTCTCACTGATTGAGTTTCCCCAGACTTGCACCATTCTATGGATAGCTCTGAAAAGAATCTGCCTGGTCACCCTTCCCCTTTCTCTCTACTTGATCTTGTGGATGTCATTTTGTGTCCAGAAGGGAAAGGCCAAGAGAAGCAAATATCATCCCCTCTAACCTAATTATTTATGGCCAGGATGATAGAATCAGAATTGTCAGAGTTAGGCCCATCCCTTCAGCAGTGGATGAGCTGATCTCAAGAGAGGGAGCTTTGTTTTGGGAACATCTCAGAAGAGGATGAATGATTCTCCAACACCCTTTTATTTTTTTAATTAACACCTTGCTTTTTAATTCTGTGACATCTATTATGTTGGTAGAATATTGATGATTGAGAAGTTTCTGTCCATAAAGAGGAATATTCATTACTATTAATTTAATCCCCAAGTTATTAGTTGTATGATTTCATTTAAAAATTAACAACCGAGGGGAGGATGTGGCTCAAATGGTTGGGCATCCATCTGCCATATGAAGGGACCTGGGTTCGATCCCTGGGACCTCCCGGTAAAATAAATAAATATATATATATGAAGGCACATGGTCTGCCAGGCTCTGTGTGCCTGTGAGCCACCAGGCCCCGGGAGCCATGCAGCAAGATGATGACGTAACAGGAGAGAGACGCAGGGGAGAGACAAGACGAGATGCTCCGAAAGCTCTGAAAACCAGGAACCGAGGTGCTGTAGGTGGCAGAACACCTCTCTCCTACATTAGAGGTCTCCAGGATCGAATCCTGGTGAAGACTGGAGGAGGAGGATGAGAAGAGATGGCAGGAAACAGATGCAGAGAATTGCCCAGCAAATGGACACAAAACAGCAAATGGGGAAGGTGGGGTTTAAAATGGATAAAGTAAATAAATAAATCTTTAAAAAAAAAAAAATTAACAACCTTTTCCAAGAGGAAACAGGGTCAACTGTACAATTCACATAGTAGTTTCAAAGCTAATAAATCTAATCTTAGAATCTAACAAGTTAGATTTGCCCAAGTGTATTCATTACTAACAATCTTATTTAATAATATTTTACAAACAAATTAAAAATTATTCCAATAGTTCATATTTTATAAAAACATAAAATATAAAAAATAAAACATGCCTTAAACAATTTTTATTATACTTTCATTTAAACCTGTTACAAAGTTGCTCAAGTCAAAATGAATTTTAATTTTATATTCTCATTCTTATTCATCTTCATTCCTGGGATTATAAATTCATTCTTTGACTAAGGCTTCCCAGGGCAAAGTAGTTTTATCAGTCACAAAAAAGGAATACTATCCCAGATTAGCTGAAGTTGTAGGTTCTGGAATTTTCCAACTAATGGATTCTTGGTTGGCCAAGGATTCTGATTGTGTAGACACTGTGATTTAAACCCAAGCCTTGGAAGATGGAGGATTAGAGAGACACAGGACTCACTTCTCTCCCAGAAAAATAGCTAGAGGACAGACAAATGGCCTGTGAAAAAATGCTCCTAAAGCTTAGGATACCAGGGGAAGGCTAAACACCACCCAGAAGAGAGAGGGGCAAAGGAAAAGAATCTTGATGGGAAAACTCTGTGAGTAAAAGCTGCAGCTGCAGTTGCCAGCACCCATGACCCCATCCTCAGAGCAGACAGCTTTGAATTCTCTGGTGGCTACAGACAGAGGGGGCTGTAGGGGTCCATCTTCCCAGGAAAGGAGAGAGAGAGAGAGAGAGAGAGAGAGAGAGAGAGAGAGAGAGAGAGA